>CM061066.1:74677988-75234436 GCA_030762895.1 Sophora flavescens
TGAAAGTCAACCTCTCTGCTGACTGGATTGTTGACTAATCTGCTTTTAAGTATTCAACTTGTCTAAAGCCTTCATCTGCCTCTGGTCCTTCGCTAAGGAACACAAAGTACAACAAAGCGTTTTGAAGATGTCCTCTCAAGCAGAAGTCTCTGAAGCCTTCTCTCTCACGCATATCAAGAAAGTCAGAAGGTCATACTCACAAGTAACCTAGGAGCTCATAAACGAAGTGCTTCCAATATGCTTTATTCCTAGTACAACTAAGAGTTGCACGAAAAGAGAAATGTGTTCATCAAAGTACAAAAGAAACATGCACAACTCTAATATGGCTGCTGCGCAAAGCATAAAGCACTGGATTTACGTGTTAGAGTACAACCAACGTTCCTCTTGCATTAATGGCTGCCTAGAATGACTCTATTGCATTTAATGGAGCTCAGCTTGAAGCCATACTCTGATGAAGTGTCTCTAACGGATTCAAAGTGATTGGAGTCTATAAACACAGAAGACATTGAAGATGAAGATAGAGAATACACAGCATTAAAGAGCCATTACTCTGCACAATTAACCCTTCATTATGTCAATCTGTATTCTTCAATCATTTGAAGTTATTACGCAGTCTTTCTACATCTTACATTAATCCACTCTTCTGAGTGTTAGTGAAAGACCTGCTAGTTGTATTTATTACAACCTATTTTCTCAAACAAACCTGAGTGAGCCTGAAGAGGCTAGGTGATGGGACTCCGGCAAGTGTACCGGATCGAAGCAAGTAACAAAACACGGCAAGTAATTACCGAGGTCAAACTCAGGGTTTGGAAGACCAATTATACCAAATATTCAAGGGAATTCAAACCAGATTGACCAAGTCAACAAGAGCAGTTGGTTGAGAAGAGAGAGAATTATCCAATATCAAATGAATTATCAAAAACAATTATCTAAAAAACTAACAGATAACAACGAGATTCAAATTAAGACTAAGGCTCTAAGGTTACGAATCAACCTACCCAATCTTGCAGCTACCCAAGTGATTATTCTCTTATCCCTATGTTCAATTTCTTTGCCAACTAGGAACCCTCGACTATCCTAATGTCTCTCTCGAGCCCAAAAGGAAATACCTAAACATGCAAATTGCCTATCTCTCGATCCGACAACCCACAATTAGATTCATTAAGTTCTTGACTCGCTATCATGATTGCACCAATCTCCTACTCTATCCCTAGCCATACTCAATCGATGTTCCCAACCCAAGTCCTAAGCACAAATCTCCTCTCACTCTCAACACACTAGACTAGTTAACCACATGCCCTTTTGATTAACGCAAACAAAAAAGAGTTAAGAAACAAGAATTGAGATGAGGGAATAAGAAAACATCACATTGAAATAAGTATGCCGTCAAGAACGGCTTCATTGTTCCCTTAGAAATATGATTAGTTCCTCATGGAAATAATAACAACCAAAGAGACGAAAGAATTCATCCTAAACAACGAGAAAACTAAGCAAAATCTATATAAAACTCTAGGAGACGCGGTTCCAAAGAAACAAGAAAGTATTTATGTCCAAAACTCGATCCATAATCCTATTCCAAAACAAACTTATAAACTCTGATTTTGTGCGTGCTCGCGAGGCGAGCCCTCAATTTTGGCTCCATCCTGAGTTTGAATCCTCGTGAGGCGAGCCTGAATAGTCTTCAGAATCCTGTGTCTGGCTAACGAGGCAAGCACTGCCTCGCGAGGCAAGGCTAAATGGGAGCCTATTCCTGCTCAGTCTGCTTCTCTGGTTCGCGAGGCGAGCAATGCCTCGCTGGGCGAATTTCCCTTATTGCATTTAAGCTTGTTTTCTTCAAGTTTTCTTGCTTCCTTGAGCTTCACTTTTAACCTGAAAAATAAAAATAGCATTAAAATGCTTTATTGACTCAAAATTGACCAAAAAAATCCTAAAACTCAACTAAGAGACTCAAAATGTTGCTTAGGGACAAAAGAAGCCAAATTTGGGTAATTAGCGATGTTAAACACTCAAATGGTATAAAAACCTTAGCCTTTCAAGCTATAAAACTAGATTAGTTGGAGGCTCATCACTAGGGGAGCAAAGAATACTTGTCTTGGAGCCCGAAGAGCCTAAGTGTGCAAAGAATACTTGGAGTTTGTAACCTGGTCAGTTATAGTAGAGAAAACTTGGTGCTGCCAAGGACTGGACGTAGCCCTAGTTGTTAAAGGGTGAACCATGATAAATAGTTGTGTTCAATCTCTCTATCCTTATCTCTTTAGTTACTTTATTTATATTATCTGTTAACTAACTAAAGGGGTTTAAGTGTGATAAACCAAACGAGTTTTTACTCTTGCATGACTGTGTGTTTTCTGTGAAAACTGGTCAAACAGGTCACCTGTCTGTACTTTGTAAACCACTTATCTGAACTCTGCTTCTGTGTGCAAAAAGTTTTCAACTACTTATGTAAAATCTGATAAACACAATTCAACCCCCTTCTCGTGTTTATAGTTGTCTATTTCAATGGCTACCATTTAACCCTCTCATCTCTCACAATAAGACAATGCTCTCACTTGAGTTGCTTCGCACGCACGCACGCGCACGCGCGCGCGCGCACACACACACACATATATATATACTCATATGACGGTCTATTGTGAGTCACACACACACACACACACACACACACACACATATATACTCATATGACGGTCTATTGTGAGTCACTAGTATATATCAAAAGAAAATTACTTAAAAGTTTAATATAGACTTAATTATAGATGATTTTTTTATAAGCACGATTATAGAATATATTTTTTTCGTGACATGCAAGAGAGACATTTTGTGTTTTGATAAATTATTAATATAATTACAATTTTGAAACATATAATTATAAATATTTTGCATAAAATCTAATGTGTATATATTTGTTTAATTAACTTTAGTTTTATTAGTTGACCCTCCCTATATTCCAAGTCTTGCTCCGTCCCTGATTTTACCCAAGCCTTAATTATGTTGAAAACACATTCCAAAAGTTTCTAGGTGGTGAGTATACCTCAAAGAGCCCATATGGGTAACCTTTACGATGTGAGTATCTTCCTCCTCTCTTAGGACAACCTCCTTGTCTCCCAAAAATCACCACTAACTTGGCTTACTAGAGAAAATGGGAGGTTAAAGCTTAAGAACCTCACCATACTTTAAAGGATGATTAGGATTTAAAGGAGAATGAGATACCATAAAGTGGAGTAGATGAAAGGCAAGGGGATGGAGTTGCTCTCTTCTCTCCAATCTTTGTGAGATAGACCTTGGTTGGCCTAGAGGGAACTCGACTCAATAATGACATAATCACATGTTATAATTATTTTACAATATCATCCAATTATGTATAATCATATTATTAAAAATATATGACTCATACAATAATTATATAAGAAGTCACACATATTTGGTTAGAAAAAAGAAGAAGTCACATATATAAAATCTACAATTAATAATATTAAAACTTTGTCCCAAGGATGCATCAAAATTAAACTCTTGTTTTGTTTTTTGTTATTATTATTATTTTTTGAAACTAAACTCTTCTTTTATCACATTTGCTTTGAAAAAAGAAATCAAGAAATTATGAAGACAGAGAAAAAGGGAATGTATACATGTCACATTACCAGTCGCAACATACAAGAACTAAAGAGTATTACAAGAACTAAAGAATATTTATATTTGGATACAAAAATAATATCCAGTATCATAAAATATTCATTCCTACTTATTTATTATTTTCTTCTCTTTCATCATGTCACTCACAGAACACTCATTAACTCTACGGTATTTATACAAAATGTCCAAATCATTTATCCGAATATCTTTACTCCAACTAATAATATCGACAGGGGAGATGAAACCTATAAAAACGGGGTGTCAGAACAAGAAGTATATTCCAAAATTCCACATTCCCTGTCCTCGAATATTCTAAATGCGGAACCCAAACACCCTTAATTTAGTTTTTAAAATCCGCTCTTCAATCCAGTTTCATTCCTTCCTCTCCTATTTTTTCGCTCCGCACTCAGACCAACAAACATCATCATTCATCCATTCATATCCTCGTCCTTTCGCAGGAACACAGGATCTCCGAATCCAAACGTTGTCGGAAAAAAATCGAAGTGAGAGATCATGAAGTTCTGGAAGATTCTGAGCAACCAGATCGAGCAAACCCTACCTGATTGGCGCGACAAGTTCTTGTCCTACAAAGATTTGAAGAAACAGTTGAAGCTCATAGCCCCCAAAGACGCCGAGAACCCGCCCGGTAAAAAGCCCCGATTGGACCCTTCCGGCGACGGCGACGGCGAGGTGACGAAAGAGGTCAACGATTTCCTCAGGCTGTTGGAGGTCGAGATTGATAAGTTCAACGGTTTTTTTGTTGAGAAGGAAGAAGAATATATCATCAAATGGAAGGTAACTATCCTCTATCTGTAAAAGAATATATTTGAATTTGCAACCTTACTTATATTCTGGCCCTTTAATGTTACAAAAATTATTTTCTACACCTAGTCAATGATGTGTAAATTCGTGTTAATTACGTGGATTGGATGACCATCAAACAACCTGTTTATCATCCAATAGACGTGATTAATCACAGATTATGCATCATTAACTGTGTGTACAAAAGTAGTATGAGAATATAGGGATTGTTAATTATCGGGACAAATTGGTATTTTAGGGTTTGTTTGCTCTGCTTTCAAATTCCTCCTGATTTCAATTGACACCTTGTTTTCATTTTATTTCCTCTCGAAAGATTCATACATGAAATAGTGAAAGCAACCAAAAGTTCAAAGTTGTTCTACTATACAAATTTCTGAAAAAAAGGAAACAAGAATGATAATAAGGTGGTAGTTTTGTAATTATTTATGGAAATAAGAAATGAAAACATAAACTGAAACAAAACAAAAGGCCCTTATTTTTTAGAATTGTGGTGCACTTGCAATTTTGTCCTTGATTTTTTTGGTTTCCTAGAGTGTCCTCCCATCCGATAGATGAGAGACTAATCTCCCGGGGTACTGTGACGTGCCAAAGCGGGCGACCCCTCCCAAGGATGTTGATGTTTTTAGTCCTTGATTTAAATTTGTGCGTACAGCTCTATACTTGAATTATTCAAACTCGTTTCACATTAGTCTTTATGGGAGAGTTTTGAAACTAATTTTCAAGTACTAAGTTGTGATATAATTTAGTTTAGATCAAGGATTAAACTCCGAGCGGGTATATATTCAGGGCCATAATGCTAGTTTATTCCATTTTTTTCTGTCTCAAGAATGCATTAATAATTTGGATTTCTAGGCCAATGAAATTTAAGATGGGTCGTTATTGTTGGTGATTTTGGAATTTCTTTATTATTCATCATATGGTAATTCTTGGAGGACGTCAGTTATAGATATTATTTCAGCATTCTTTTTTGCTGTTTAGCAAGTGAATCTAAATGCTTACATTCAGTTTAGCTTGTCATAAGTTGTGAACCAACTCTCCCAAAAAGCACAAGCTGTTAGTTGAAGGTTTGTTAATGATTTTATATCTAAAAGACTAAAAATCCCCTTCACGTGAGAGCTCTTTTGGTTTGAAGTGATAATGCACAGGCCCACACTACCTTTTGCTTAAATTCAACATTTTATTTAAAATAGAAGAATAAGAGCAGCTAGGATTCAATCCTTATCGCTTGATCATAGAGGCTTTGATATCTTGTCAAGAGCTATCTCCCTCAAAAACTTTAGCTGTTAGGTGAAGACTTGTGAGTGGTTTTATATCTGACATATTAAGCTTCATATGGAAATTTATATTTTGTTTTTCCTTTAATTCCTTGCACAAGAGGCATGTTATCAGGTTGGCAAAAAGTTTTATGATGGAAAGAGAATGTTCTGAGCTTCAGTTGCCATGTATTTCTAAGATTCATTGCCTATGTTTGTGATGCAGGAGTTGCAAGACAGAGTTGCCAGGGCCAAAGATTCAGCTATAGAGTTGATGTCGATAGGGAGGGAAATAGTGGATTTTCATGGAGAGATGGTTTTGCTTGAGAACTATAGTGCACTTAACTACACAGGTATTTCTTATGAGTCTGCGAATGAGTCTTAAGTGACGGATTCCATTTTCATCATAGGATGGTGAATTGTCGTATAGTAGTATAACAATTAATGACTTTTAAGAATCCTAAGCATTATTAGCTAACCACAACGCCAGCCTGATTGTGTAAGCAATTGGCCAAAAACCAAAAAGATGCTTGTTTACTCTCTTAAGATATATTGCCAGATAATTTATAAGAGAATTATCAACTTAATTCTTGGATAATGCTATTGGGCAACTGTTGGCAACCATATTTTTCCCAAGCCATGAGTAATTAAAGGCTGTGGAGTCCATTGCATAATAGATTTCATGTCAACCTTTTTTTTATTTTTTTCCTGGTTTACCATTTCTATAGTTTTTTTTTTTGTAAAAAAAATGTTCTGAAATATTTACTTTTTCAAACTGTGTTCTACGGATACATTTATGAAGATTGAATATATCACGGAGTTATGCTTGTGAATAGATGGGTGCATAAATAGAAGTGGATGATTAAACCCAAAATAATATCAGATATGAAGAATGGAGCACAGTGACTACATGGCAGAAAGGTAGTTACAATTGGCTTGAGGAATTGTTGACTCTTGTCAGCCAACATAAAACTGCCCAATTTATTATGACATTGATCAATGGTAAAAGAGAATTTGTTGAATTAGGAGGAGCTTTTAATGATGACTGTTTAGAATGATTGCTTTTTCTTGTATCTCATCTCCCATTCTTTGTGCAGGTCTAGTGAAGATAATAAAGAAATATGATAAGCGAACTGGTGCACTAATTCGCTTACCTTTTATCCAAGATGTCTTGAACCAGCCCTTCTTCAAAATCGATGTGCTTAACAAGCTTGTAAAGGAGTGTGAGGTGATGCTAAGTATTCTGTTCCCCAAAAACGGTCCTCTAGGCCCATCCATATCAATCAGTGACGATTATGAGGAAGATGGATGTGGCTCCACAACTGTGAATGAAAATAAAGAGACACTGGTGCAGGTTCCCAAAGAACTTGCCGAAATTGAAAATATGGAGAACATGTTCGTCAGACTAACGGAATCAGCACTGCATACCTTGGAACAGATTAGGAGTGGAAGCTCAACTGTAAGCGTGTACTCATTGCCTCCTCTGCATAATAAGGCTCTGGAAGAGGATTGAAAGAAAATAACTGCTCTAGAGCAAGCGCAGCCAGATAGATCCTGGGAGTAATGCGAGATAGGTGCCGACACTCCATCTTGGCAAGTTTCCTGTTTATCTGCTCTAGAGCAAGCAACCAAATAGATCATCGCAATAACATGTGATAGCTGCTGATTTTCCATCTCCTCATCTTTCCTGTTCTGACAATGTCCTTTTCTATGCTGAGAATATAGCCTCCTTTGTGGAACAGTGTCTGATGGTAGATGGATGCAGCTTGATTATTTTTCCCCTTTTCTTTTTCTAATGGGCAAAGTTTTCCTTCTGGCTTTTAGATTTCATGTACTGTTAAACTGTTTTAAGTGTTAGCACTTGCAAATGGCATGTAGCTAGTATCAATATGTTAACAATTTGTCTGCCCATTGTAGATATTCTTATGAAACTGTGTAAGTTAAAAAGGGATGGAAAGTGATGATTTGGAATTTTGTAATGCATACTAATTTATGGTGTGTTTTTATTGAGAAGCCATTTTCCGAACTACTATGCATGGTTTGCTACGTCTCATTGTACTGGCAAGGTCTTGGGCAATTACCAATTGTTTGGATGCAATAAAAGACAATTTCCTGCTTCTATTGGCTGCCATAATAATAGGTCCATAATAAAAGGTTTAGGTGAAGGTAGGGATGTAAATTGGTTTGGGTTAATCTACTAATTTGATAAAATTGATTCGAATTAATTTTGATTTGGATCATTGAACCGACCGAGTGGTTTGATTTTCAGGTTTCATGATTTAAAATCTGGAAATCGCGACCTGACTTGATTCTTGAGTGTGTCTATCTTTTTACTTCTTCTGAAGTAAACCAATATCCAATATAATATTATCGAGTAGCACAAAAATTCCTAGACTAGTCAATCAGCTTTGTGCATGGTAAGCCGTAGAGGTATGGAACTTACAGTGCGGTGTGCGGCTACACCTATGCGTGATATGGGCAAAGGCTTGAGAGTTGTGTTATTCGAACACAAATTTTTAGACACTAGTGACTGTTAAATGGCTTAAATGGCATGAAACAAATGATGTATGAAGTTGGCAAAAAGTGTCCATGTTAGAACTCTTCCTGATCCCCAACTAGATTTAAGGACTCTTAAGCTTTTTCATTTTTTTTTATAGCAAAACTTAGCTGAATTGCACATGATTTTTATTAAAAAAACAAGAAGAAAAAAGAACATGCATAGACCTAACCATTCAACCCAAACCAATTTTGTGTTGGAGTGAATTTGGTTCAAGTTTGCCTATCAGAAAATGACAAACTTAAACCAATCCCATTCAAATCATTTTGAATAATTTGGATACTTTTTTTTTTCTTTCTTATACAGGTCTCAAGTTGAAAAGGAAAGTTGTCTCCGTGCAACATGCCACAATAAGTACGTGTTTGGAAACACGTCATACTGGGACAGAAGTACGTTCAAAAAGAACAAGACACAGAAGCTTCAATATGAAGCGTCTAGAAAAATGCACGTCTTGGGGATGTGAACCTTGATTCCAAACACATGCTAAGTTTATAGGGGTGCCTTTATAAAAGGGCAGATGCACACTTGGTTCAGGGTGCTCACATGCACACCCTCAATTTAATTTTTTTATAGTTATCTTATACTCTTTTTTTTTTCTCCCTCCAACAATTATACAAAATTGTACTTGCGACACCCCTCGATAGTCTCCACTATATGGATCTCTAGCTGAGGTTTCGTCGCTAGCATGCCTTCGATCGTACATATGAGGCCAGTATAGGTGGCGCTATGTGCCCCTGGGTTTATTACCCATGCACCACCATTCGCTGCATGCTCAAACGTCAGGGAACGTATCCCAGTATGAGCCAATGGTATCCCCGGCTCCATCGGTACTCAGATATAAATATATGCCACACAGAAGAGAAACCAACTTGGAAACGCACAAGGGTGAGAAACCGATATATGGATTTAAACACGATAACTACATGCGCGACACACAAAACAACATATAGGCATATATAGTTATAACAACGTAAAATTCTAAGAAATAAACAGGTAGTTTATCAATGGGTGTTGTGACACCCCTTGTCGAGCGCCACATTATGCAGATGCATGTAATAAAATAATATGAGACATTTAAAACATTTACAGCATGTATGTTAAACAATAAAACATATATATACAATATCAGAGTTATGAAGGAAGCGAAGGCATATGCAATATGCAGACACTCCACTGGCCGTGGTATAACTAATAAAAGACTCAACTTCAACTTTGAAAGTCCTCGTGAGAGACGTAAGCATTCTCATCACCTTCCTCGTCTCGGCACTAGCTAAAAGCTCATCTCCGTCTTCGAATCACGAACCGAATCAACATAACAAAAACATAGAAACATACATATACAGGAGGTAAGAAACTCTACTCATCATAAATGGGAAACAACATAAAATACTACTTGTCAACATGTACATAAACAAGCACAACCGTCTCCCAAGATCATCGTCACATCAATTAACCTTAACATCTCAGTAACTAGGATCATAACTTATTCTAATGCATAACTGGTCCTAAATGCATGATTGGCCAATTCTTCAACAACGTTCAGTCGGTAGTTGGGTTACTAACTCCTGCATCACCAACATGAGTTGTCATCTTGGTCGCTCCGGATAGTCCACCCCAACCTCGTGTGAGAATTGCTTAACAACTATTGCAATTGTTCACACCGCCCCTCTGTGCACAGTTACACAGATACACCTCTTGTGCAATAACCATTCAAACAGCCATTGCAGCTATGCACAAGTATTATCCGACCTCGTATGATAGCCACTCAAACGGATTATCGTAGCTAGTCATACAACCCCTTGTGAAAACTATCCAACTTTCGTTGTAGTCGTTCACAATACACCAACATCGACCTCATATTAGTAACCGCTCAACGCAATGATATCCACATGCATCCATCACCACATAATTTCACACCACCTTTCCCTCTAACACCTCAGTATCGCCACATAACATTGTAACATCCTAATCAAGCTATCAACCTAATTTCATATCAAACATCTCCAAAGTATCATTAATATTGATCCACCACACATCAATATATCAACAACACATAGTACAATATTATCAACAAAACAACATTATATGATCAACGAAGAAATTAAATAATAACTATATATCACGTAATCAACTATGCATGTTATCATATATCATATTATCATTCAACAATCAACGGGGGTTGAGAATCCCCATTCATATAAATGTTCATATTTTATGCCAAAAGTCCCGATAATTGGAATTTCTTCCCCCTCACCTTGTATACACTTGTACCGGAGTCTCGAACCTCATGAAACAATATCCTCTCTCTCTCTCTCCCTCTAGGTTACTGCCACGCGTCTTAAAAGGCTCTTCGGTGCTCCAAAATTTTACCCTAACAAATGGACAAAGTCCTCGACAATGTCATGACTCTCGACTTTGAAACAATTTTCCCAACATATCTAAAATCAAAGCAAGATACAAGAAAGAAGGAAACGACAATGTCGATGTGTTGACACGTTAGAGATTTGAGCATTACCTCAGTTGTATCGAAGAATCATTAGTCGATACTCGTTGTCCTAATCACAAAATCGAAGTCGGAATCATGATCGGACGAATGGATTGTCTTCGGGCTCAACTTCTCTCTCTAAACTCTCTTCCTTCTCTCTAACTTCGTGCTCTCTGTCTTCTGCAATTTTTCCATCTGAGGTAACTTAAGTTACCTCTTGGACAACTTTATTTTTTTTCAAATTCCTGGCGCTCACGCTCAGCATGAGCTTACCCATGCTCAGCGTGGGAGCGTCCACCATCATGCTTGCATGCGTGCCACATCACCCGCCAAGTGTCCTTGTGCATGGCACCACTACCCCATGCTCAGCGGTAACTCCCCCACGCTCAGCGTGGCCTCTGATCAGCAACGTTAACCTCACGCGTTTCTTCGCGTTCTGAGCTCGTTTGAAGTCTGATTGACCTCAAATTTGAGACATAGGCTTATCAAGACCTAATAAACAACCTCAAACCATAAAAAGTGACTAATCTTAACCCTAACTCCAAATCGCTTAATTCACCCACTTATGCCCTTCTTAAAACAACTTAAGGAAACCTTAGATTCCATCCACATTCTTTCTGACACCAAAAGACCGCGTACTTTCCATGCAAAGATTCCTAAGTCTTAAACATGCTCCTATTATGTAAAACAAAACCTTAAAATCGGGATGTTACATTACTACCCCCCCTTAAAATAAATTTCGTCCTTAAAATTTAGCATTACATGCAACATCAATTCTGCTGCACACTCTGATACAATTATCAATAACACAAACTTTAATGATTCATTTTCTCCTTTCGTGATAGAAGACTCTCCATTTCCACTTCTATATATTGTTGCTCCACCACATCCACTGTTACGATTTCCACGAACCATAGGTTCCATTGTCTCTCGATGTAGAAACAAAAGATAACTCGCAATACGGACACTCTACCCAACCCCTAAACCTAGTGGGCACCCGATGAGGGTCCAACTAAACACGGCCAATAACAACATCTTGTATCTCACAGTTCTCGATTCTAATTGGACATAACCCCACAGTCCGTTTTAGAACCGAACTACTCTGGTACCACTGAATGTGACACCCCTTTTCGGGTGCCACATTATGCAGATGCATGTAATAAAATAATATGAGAAATTTAAAACATTTACAGCATGTATTTTAAACAATAAAACATACATATACAATATAAGAGTTATGAAGGAAGCGAAGGTATATGCAATATACAGACACTCCACTGGTCGTGGTATAACTAATAAAAGACTCAACTTCAACTCTGAAAGTCCTCGTGAGAGACGTTAGCATTCTCAACACCTTCCTCGTCTCGACACTAGCTAAAAGCTCATCTCCGTCTTTGAATCACTAACCGAATCAACATAACAGAAACATAGAAACATACATATACAGGAGGTAAGAAACTCTAATCATCATAAAAGGGAAACAACATAAAATACTACTTATCAACATGTACAAAAACAAGCACAACCGTCTCCTAAGATCATCATCACATCAATCAACCTCAACATCTCAGTAACTAGGATCATAACTTATTCTAATGCATAACTGGTCCTGCAACACCCCCCTTGGCCATTATTTCCTAATCATATGCGGAAAATAAATTAAGAAAAAGTTTACTGGTTACTTTTGGAAAAACTTCTATTATTTTCATAGGTCTGAAAATATGGGGTAAAATTTTTCTTTTCTAAGATTCACCTAAAAAAAAATGATTCACGCACCACTTAAAAGGAAATCACAATGTATTTTACTACCACACAAAGACTAGGTTTATTTATAAACTATAGCACCTCAGCATATACATTTCATGAAATAATCTTTCGTCTTAAAGATACACAATTTTACAAGGTTTTTCAGAACTGCCTATATCGACTTCTTTAAACGTACGCAATCCAAAGTAAACATCCTAAGCTGGTCATTCTAATAGACATCTTTTGAAAAGAACTCAGTAGTTCTTACCATTAGAATAATCACCCACCTCTTCAAAAATCGGAATTAATATCCCCGAGTGAGCTCAGGAACTTCTGGGCACCGTGATCAGCCTCTGACTCATCTAGTTTTATGGCTAGTATGACCAAGGTTTTATGCTAATTTTATCTCGTTCTTGCCCAAATTAAGCTCGATTGTCTTCAAGCAGCATTTTGAGTCTCTAGAGTATTTTTAGGTTAATTTAGCTGATTTGGAGTCGAATAAAGCACTTACTGTTAATCCTTGTTTTCAGGTAATAAAGAGGAGCAGTTCTAGAGCTATTCGCCCCGCGAGAAGATCTTCGCCTCGCGAACCATGTCTCGCCTCGCGAGCCTGGAAGTCAGAAAGCATCACGGTCAGCCCGTGATTATCATAACGGGTGTAATAAGAAGACTCTTCCATTCCTCGCCTCGCGAGACATTCTTCACCTCGCGAGAAGTCCAAACGTTGCAGATTTCTTCATAAGATTCGCCTCGTGAGTGAGTGCTCGCCTCGCGAGATCGCGCAGAACTGACAGATATAAATTGCTGTTCTAGGGTAGACTGCAAGGGTTAGTTTTTAGTTTATCTTCTCATCTTCGTTTCTTTTAGGACGGATGCGACAGTAGGTTTAGGTTTTATGTTTGTAATGGAGAACTAGTCTCCTTGATTAATCTACTGTAATCAGGTTCCGCCGCCACTTGAGGTTTTGTAATTCCTGAACTCAATGCTATTCTCTTTCAATACTTGTTTTATATGTTCTGTTTGCTTAATTCAGAATTGTATAGAATTAGTATTGATTTGTTTCGATGATTGTGTGTTCCTATATTTAATCGCGTTTGCTTAATTAGCGTGTGTTCGTTCGTGTTTGCTTAGTTCACGAGAGCTTCACCCCGTTTGCTTAATTCGGAAATAGGAACATATGTCTCGTAGCATCGGTTTCGCTTGTTAATTGATGTTACAATCGAAAAGGGTTTAGAATCCGCTTAGGGCTTGGAATTATATGAACCGATGACAGTGGGAAACCGAAAGCAGTAGGTTGATCGTTTAGCTATTTGGTAATTATTTAGTTTGCATAGTTTTATGCTTTATTTTCTTTATTTTATTTCAAATCCAAAACCCCCCAAAAACTGATTTTTCTGTTAACAACAACCCAAGAGTCCTTGTGAGACGATACTCGAGTTGTCGCACTTTCCCTATCTACATATTTTGTAAATACCGACAGCACGTCAAAATTGGCGCCGTTGCCGGGGACTCTTGTTGTTATTGACAGAAAATAAATTTAAAAAAAAAACATTTTGCTAAATTGGTCTGATTGTGAATCTACCCATGGATAATTATATGCAAGGTTATATGCCTAATGTTTATTATAAACCACCATGCATATATTATCCTGATTTTTCTGGTTTAATGCACTGGTTGCCAAGGTTTAGTGGTCTTGCAGGTGAGAATCCGCAGGGGCATCTGAAGGAATTCCGTGTTGTTTGTTCTACAATGCTGAGACCTGAAGGAATAACAGAAGACCACGTCAAGATGGGAGCCTTCCATATCTCACTTAAAGGAGCTGCAAGGGATTGGTTGTATTGTCTTGAGCCGAATTCCGTCTCAACCTGGTTTGATTTGAAGAAAGTCTTCCTGTTGAGATACTTTCCTGCCTTCAGAGCTGCATCAATCAGGCGAGAGATATTTGGTAATAGACAAGTTAATGAATCACCTCAAGCATATACAGCCAATATTTACAACCAAGGCAACAATCAGAACAGGCACAACATTCCTGACCCTTCCACTGATGAGTACCACCCCAGCTGGGGAAACTATCCAAACCCTTGGTATGGGGACTCACCCACGCAACAACAATTGATGTTGCCGCTGACACCACCACAGAACTCTCCCCAAGTGACCACCTCCGCATCTTCTGGACCTTCACTAGAGGACATGATCAAGCAAATGGCTGCACAAAATCTACAGTCTCAGCAGCGAACGGGTGATAGTATTCAGGCCTTGCAGACACAGATTGGACAGCTTGCCACCTTGATGAATGCCATGCAACAAGCTCAAGGATTAGAACCCTTGCCTAAGGAAATTGAGAGGAAGAGGCATATGGAGGACATCCATTCCGCCATGCTAGAGGATGATGAAGAAGTTCTGGAATTAGATGATTCCATTGGCTCCTATGCATGTGCCAATTGTGATGGGAGAAATACCTGTGTGGTGCGTGCTGAGGTTACTGCATATATAGAAGGTGATGAATCTGGTAATGCAGTGGATGGGAATTGTGCAGAAGATGAAGCAGCACCAGAGACCCTCTCTACCTATTTGCCACCTCTCACTGTGGAACAACCGGTGATGGAGTTCAAGCCTCTGCCAGAGAGACTGGATTTTGTACCATGGCCAGTCCAAGGGGTTGAACCCCAATTTTATTGGGAGGACTTTGTAGATAAAGAGGTCAACCTTGACCCAAGAGGGAGTGAGAAGTCCGCCGCACTGGGCGAGGTCACCATAATTGTCAAGTGCTCACTCCCATATCAAGGCTGCAAGTTATGGAAGCATGGAATGAGCTTCCGTCCTTTGGCTATCACTTGGGCCTTATGTTACAAGCAATGGGATCCCGGTGGAGCCGCCCCAATGAGTTTTCTCTGAACCCTTTACTTTTTAATTATGCTTGCTTGTTTTTGTTTTGTTTTCTTTTAGCTCCTGAATAATTTGAGAAGATCAGGAGTATGTGTGTTGAGTCTTGTGTCGGCAAGCTTGATTGGGTTTTAATTGAATTTGCACAGATGATTGCATGATATTTGTTGACCATTCATGATTTTCCCTTAAGTCTTGGAAATTGAAAATTTGATCCCCACTTGAAAAATTGAAAATTGAACTTTGAGATATTCTATTGTGATTGCATGATTTATGATAAGTTTGGGGTGATAGGTTGCACACACTAGGGATAGAATCTCGGTCAAACAATTTGCAAAAAAATGTCCAGGTGAGGATTTAAGCCTCCAACATGTTTTTAACTGTGTGAATCACTTTTGAGCTGCACTTTCCCGAATTTGCTTGAGTCTCTACTTGGTTTGCATGCTTATGTGATTGCATAAGATGATTTAGGCATTTTCTTTGTAAATAACCACTTGACCTGAAAAGAACCAATTCCTAATGCATGTTCCTTTGTTAGCCCCTTTGAGCCTAATTAGCATGTTAATTCTTGATGACCTTATGTTATGAGCCTAAAATCTGGAAAAAAAACCATGTTAACCCGATCTTAGGATTAGGAGAGCATGGAAGCTTAGCAAGAGAATGGTTGCAAGAAACTAAGTTTGGGGTGGCTACAAGGATGTGACATGTCATTCTGGGGTGAGAAAAAATATATATATAATAAAAAGGTTGGAGCCAAAAGCAAGGAAGAAAAAAAAGAAAAAAAGAAAAGTGCAAAAATGTCAAAAAGGATATCTAAAGAAAAAGGCTGTAGTCACCCAAAGCACAAAGAAAAATGAAAAAAGGAATTGAGTGGAAATTCAATGTGTAAAAATGCTCATGCTCTCTTAGTTCCTAGGGACTTAAGCCTAGTACCTTTGAATATCCTACCCTTAGCCAGGCCCCATTACAACCTTTAAAGACCTTTTGATGTTGCATGCATGTTTTCGTGGGAACCTTGATTGAGATGAAAATCAAATTCATGGGAAGTTCTCTTGAAAGGTGAACTGAGTGAAATGTTGTTAGCCTAGACAAACTGAGCGAATGAGTGAAACACTAAATTCCCTTGTGAGGAAGGCGATTGTTTGAATTTGGTGATCTCCCTTTTGTGTGTAACTTGGATCCCTTGCTTAGATTAATGATTGCTTGAATGATGAAGTTCTCAAATGTTTAAGAGTAAATGCATGTGGGGATTGCTTTGTTGAAAAGGGGGGAAATCATTAAGAAAAAATTTGTTTTGTTGAAATTGCATGAAATTTGTGCAAAGTTGATTGAATCTTTTGAGCTTGCCAAGTTTGAGTCCTTTTTGAGTTTTAGTTTACTTGGGGACAAGCAAAGTTTAAGTTTGGGGTATTTTGATCAGCCTCTGGCTCATCTAGTTTTATGGATAGTATGACCAAGGTTTTGTGCTAATTTTATCTCGTTCTTGCCCAAATTAAACTCGATTGTCTTCAAGCAGCATTTTGAGTCTCTAGAGTATTTTTAGGTTAATTTAGCTGATTTGGAGTCGAATAAAGCACTTACTGTTAATCCTTGTTTTCAGGTAATAAAGAGGAGCATTTCTGGAGTTATTCGCCCCGCGAGAAGATCTTCGCCTCGCGATCCTGAAGGCTGGATATGCCAGAAAATGCAACCCTTTCTGTGTCGCCTCGCGAACCATGTCTCGCATCGCGAGCCTAGAAGTCAGAAAGCATCACGGTCAGCCCGTGATTATCATAACGGGTGTAATAAGAAGACTCTTCCATTCCTCGCCTCGCGAGACATTCTTCGCCTCGCGAGAAGTCCAAACGTTGCAGATTTCTTCATAAGATTCGCCTCGCGAGTGAGTGCTCGCCTCGCGAGATCGTGCAAAACTGACAGATATAAATTGTTGTTCTAGGGCAGATTGCAAGGGTTAGTTTTTAGTTTATCTTCTCATCTTCGTTTCTTTTAGGACTGTTGCGACAGTAGGTTTAGGTTTTATGTTTGTAATGGAGAACTAGTCTCCTTGATTAATCTACTGTAATCGGGTTCCGCCGCCACTTGAGGTTTTGTAATTCCTAAACTCAATGCTATTCTCTTTCAATACTTGTTTTATATGTTCTGTTTGCTTAATTCAGAATTGTATAGAATTAGTATTGATTTGTTTCGATGATTGTGTGTTCCTATATTTAATCGCGTTTGCTTAATTCGCGTGTGTTCGTTCGTGTTCGCTTAGTTCACGAGAGCTTCACCCCGTTTGCTTAATTCGGGAATATGAACATATGTCTCGTAGCATCGGTTTCGCTTGTTATTTGATGTTACAATTGAAAAGGGTTTAGAATCCGCTTAGGGCTTGGAATTATATGAACTGATGATAGTGGGAAACCGAAAGCAGTAGGTTGATCGTTTAGCTATTTGGTAATTATTCAGTTTGCATAGTTTTCTGCTTTGTTTTCTTTATTTTATTTCAAATCCAACCCCCCCAAAACTGATTTTTCTGTTAACAACAACCCAAGAGTCCTTGTGAGACGATACTCGAGTTGTCGCACTTTCCCTATCTACATATTTTGTAAACCGCTCGCTTTTTGACGCGTGCGCGACAGCGCGTCACACCGTCTGTCCTAGTGTACCAAGGTACAACAGCAAAGAACCGGAAAACCTGATATATTGTAAGGGTGAGATACCAATATATGGATGAATTATGACGACCATATGTCCAAACACAGAGCAACAGATACAGTTAAATATTCATAATCAACATATAAATTCTCACAAAATAATCATATGAATCAACAATTGTTGTCGTTTTTGAAAACATGGCACTTCTATATTTCAACATTCTGTCCTAGTCTCCGGAGACCCCAACTCCATGCAATTTTTGAAAAACAGTGAGCAGATCAAGCTCAATTTCCACTCAGGAAAAAATAGCCAACACATGTACATGGCTCAACTTAATTCCCACGGCAACTGTCCAACTCAAGGCACAGTAATCAACGCATGTGGGTTCCAGAGCACATCGTCCTACACAAGGCAAGTGAACAAGGCTCTTGGAAATCATGGTCCATCAAGGCACCAATGATACACCATCGCATGAGATACCTTTCCCTTCAAGGCATTCACACAAAACAATTTGGACACGTCTGCCAAATGCATGAAAAAAAACATTGTATTTTCATAGCTTTCTTTGTGTTTTCATTCTTTCCTTTGTCGGTGCTCAAGGCTCACAACCATCCATAAATTTTCAACGTTTTAAAACTTTCATTATCGACACAGGACGTTTTAGCCCGAGTGTCCAATCACAACAGTCCTGGACCCGTGCAATAGTCTTAGACTTTATGGTCGTAGAAAACAACTTTCACCTTTTTACTACTTTCACCACGTTATATCACAGCGTATGTAGGACACACAGTCGACAACAACGAAAATAGGACACAATCCACAACAACGTGTATAGGACACACAGTCCAAGACAACATATATAGGACACGCGGTCCACAACAACGTAAATAGGACACACAATCCACAACTTCCTATATAGGATGTACAGTCCACAGCGTTGTGATACGGATCATGGATCCACGTGCTTTAACTCTAGCATCCCGACGTCTCGGTTACTAGGTTCACTTTTCAACGTTATTTTTTGTTCAGTGAAAAACAAATACAAAATCAAAACTTCCGTAACTTATCCAAGTTACCGGATATTTTTACTTTAATAAATTCTTTTCAACAACATTTTCTTTTGAAATTCATTTTCAAAACTTTAAACTTTAGGAACTCCATCTCCTTTTCTAAAAATCTCCTTTTTTTTGGAAAAGTCTATTTCCTTTCAAAAATATAGTAAACCTTTTTAAAGGAAAACTCTTTCTAAGAACATTGGAAACTAATATCCCATGTTCTATGGTACTTAACTACAAGTGTTCTCAAAATTATGTTTTTATTCAAAATAAGATGTTTCATCTTAAATAATTTCCCTTTATAAAATTGTTTTGATTCTCAAAATTTTCTCTTTCATTAAAACGTTATTAAAAGAAATCTTTTCCAAAACTTCAAAAAAAAATTGTTCTTCTTCATGGTTTCTTACATGAAATCTTTTCAAAGTTTGATTTTTCTTAGCGTAAAATCATCTAAATTTTCAATTGAATTTCCTTCATAACAATTGTTATATTTTCTAAAACTTTCATTAAACATTAAAATTATTTAATTTCCCCTTTTTGTCAAAACCTTGTTAAAGGAAACCCTACTTGTGATTTTCTTTGTAAATGTTTTCTTAAAGCTTTTATCTTCATTATTTGAGCTCTAACCAATAGTTAGACTTTCATGCAACAACTTCAACACATATACAACAACTTCAACATATATAAGTAACATCCACATTTTCATAAATCATCAACACATATACAACAACTTCAACATATATAAGCAACATGTATATTTTCATAAACCATCGATCAATAATAACAGTCACAACAATAATAACATCAATCAAACACATCAAAATAAGCACACAAGACATATAGTCATCATAACATAATTATCCCTCAGGCTTTCTCCCCTTACCTACTTCGACAGATGGACAATGTCTTTGTTTCCACGTTGCCCAGAGCGAACTTCCTTTGCCTACAGTGTGTTTCAAGTCTAAGAATTAAGAGAATGTCTTAAATTGAAACAAGAAAGTAATCTTATCTTTCTAAGGGTAGGTTTTGGCTATGGCTAAAAACAATGATGCTAGAGATGTCCAATCTTTTACAATTTCTTGGATTACTTTTTGTCCGAAACTTATATATATATATATATATATATATATATATATATATATATAAACATATACTTTAATCTCATATTTTTATATCTTTATATTAACACTTGTTTATAGTCCATTTTATACAAAAATCTTTACTTGATCATGTTAAGAGATATTATTTTGAAAATCATATTTTTCACTCAAAATTATGATGAACTCTTTTATAAAATAAATTCAGAACAACAATGGGTTTAAATATGAATGACCACTCAAATGACCTTTAAAATTCATGAAAATTTAATTGAAGGTATACAACTCACATATAAACACATTACAGTTGGTTCCATGTCAAAATTCGAAGGCATTAATTTATTAAAAATCACGCACTGCCTCTGATTGTACAGGATTTTCCAAAAATCCAAGTTCACCGACATGTAACTTTATGAAATTGTTTTTCTTTATATACATATGTAAAAATTCTAAAACTTTAACAAAACTTTATTTATACTTTATTAATAACCCAGAAAATTTTATAAAATTTTTTAACTTTCAAAATCATATTTAAAATCATCATGCAATCAACTATGTTCTTATTTTTCACGGTCAGAATTTGATTCTACTTTGAGAGGTGGATTGATCTAGTAAATAGTATCCAAATACTTACATACTATATATCAAATTAAAACCCCAGAAGTCTTATTTCCAAATATTTATTTAGATTCTAGAAATATGTGTTTTATAAAAAGTTATGGGCTTATGAATAAGTATATGTGGTACTGCCAGATTTATATTTTACATATGTTCATCCATACCAAGTTATTATCTTCACTCTAGCATCATCCACAAGCCATAAAACCAACATGCAAGGGTCCTAGACCATCAAAAACACACATGAAAATACTTTAAATAATAGTAGTGATGAGGATGAGTTCAAATAGACTAGTTTTAGAAACATGCATCATGGTTCTTAAGTCTTGCATGTGAAATTCTTAACAAAACATTCATTTTTCTATATGTAGGGTTTCGAATACCCTATTAATTAAAAATGGGTTTTGAGAAATTCTTTGTTACATGCAAATCAATAGGATGAAAGTAGAGGTGAGTACGAGTTCATAAAAATTTGTTGTCTACTAATTTTTTTTTTCTAAAGAGTCTTTCTTAAAATCTTTAACTAAGCCTTAACATGCAACTATGAAGGGCAACATGCATGTAGATGAAAATAACATTTTTGATAAAATGAAGAGCAAGAGGTGAGAATCATACCCTTGATGATGAAGAGAAGGTGAAGGTGAGTAAGGTTCCCAAGCTTTCAAGAGCAACAAGTTGAAGGAGATATGAGTGAATAAGTAAGTGTGTGAGAGTGAGCTTTGAGAGAAGATGGAAGAAAATGAAAAACAATGGAGTGGGAGAAGTGTATTTATAGGGAGTGAGGGGGGAGGGGCGCAACTGAGTTGTGAAAGAAATGGGGGAGATTTTTGAATTTTTTTAAATTAAAAACATAATTATTAAAATAAGGCAAATTCTTGTAGAAATGGTAAAAATGATGTTATGCCTTAATGGTTACTACTATTCACACCTACTACATCAAGTCAATCAATCATCAAATCTTTTCAATATGCTGAAATAAGATTTTTGGTAAATTTGGTTCGTTCCGGTTCAGTTTTGTTTCTTATCGGTAAAACCCGATCATATTTTTCTTTTTAAATTTCTACCCGAAAAATTTATATCGACATAAATAATTTCTAAAATCATAGAAATAGTTATAATTGAGTTGGGAAAAATAAAAATTTTATTTTTCGTATCAAAAATTATTTTTCAGGTCAGTAGAGTTTGATTGACAGTGAAAACTCAGACCGGAAACGTCTGAAATTTTCTACCGAAAAATTTCAACTACACTTTCTTAAAATAAAATAGATTATGAGAATAAATTTTTTGGTCTATTAAAATAATTCTTTACAAATTAAAATAACAAACACTCAATTACACACCTAATCACAGATTACCGACAAGCAGAAAAAAATGGGGTGTTACAGGTCCTACATGCATGATTGGCCAATTCTACAACAATGTTCAGTCGGTAGTTGGGTTACTAACTCCTGCATCACCAACATGAGTTCCGTCATCTTGGTCGCTCCGGATAGTCCACCTCAACCTCGTGTGACAATTGCTTAACAACTATTGCAATTGTTCACACGGCCCCTCTGTGCACAATTACACATATACACCTCTTGTGCAATAACCACTCAAACAGCCATTGCAGCTATGCACAAGTATTATCCGACCTCGTATGATAGCCACTCAAACGGTTTATCGTAGCTAGTCATACAACCCCTTGTGAAAACTATCCAACTTTCGTTGTAGTCGTTCACAATACACCAACATCGACCTCATATTAGTAACCGCTCAAACAGTTATTGCGGCTACCCATAAGGTTGACCAACGCAATGATATGCACATGCATCCATCACCACATAATTTCATACCACCTTTCCATCTAACACCTCAGTATCGCCACATAACATCGTAACTTCCTAATCAAGCTATCAACCTAATTTCATGTCAAACATCTCCAAAGTATCACCAATATTGATCCACCACACATCAATATATCAACAACACATAGTACAATATTATCAACAAAACAACATTATATGATCAACAAAGAAATTAAATATTAACTATATATCACGTAATCAACTAAGCATGTTATCATATATCGTATCATCAATCAACAATCAACGGGGGTTGATAATCCCTACCAATGTAAATGTTCATATTTTATGCCAATAGTCTCGATAATTGGAATTTCTTCCCACTCACCTTGTGTACACTTGTACAGGAGTCTCAAACCTCGTGAAAGAAGATCCTCTCTCTCCCTCTAGGTTGCTGCCAAGCGTCTAAAAAGGCTCTTCGGTGATCCAAAATTTTACCCTAACACATGGACAAAGTCCTGACAATGTCATGACTCTTGACTTTGAAACAGGTTTCCAAACAGATCTAGAATCAAAGCAATATACAAGAAAGAAGGAAACGACAATGTCGACGCGTTAGAGATTTGAGCATTAACTCAGTTGTATCGAAGAATCACTAGTCGATACTCGTAGTACTCGTTGTCCTGATCACAGAATCGAAGTCGTAATCGCGATCGGACGAACGGATTGTCTCTGGGTTCAACTTCTCTCTCTAAACTCTCATCCCTCTCTATAACTTCGTGCTCTCTGTCTTCTGTAATTTTTCCATCTGAGGTAACTTAAGTTACTTTCAGTCCACCAGCGTGCTTGCATGCGTGCCACGTCACCCATCACGTGTCCTTGTGCATGACACCACTATCCCATGCTCAGCGTCAACTCCCCCACGCTCAGCGTGGCCTCTGATCAGCAACGTTGACCCTCCACGTTTCTTCATGTTTTGAGCTCATTTGAAGTCCGATTTACCTCAAATTTGAGATATAGGCTCATCAAGACCTAATAAAAAACCTCACACCATCAAAAATGCCTAATCTCAACCCTAACTCTAAATCTCTTAGTTCACCCACTTATGCCCTTTTTAAAACAACTTACGGAAACCCTAGATTTCATTCACATTCTTTCTGACATCAAAAGACCGCGTACTTTCCATGCAAAAATTCCTAAGCCATAAACATGCTCCTCTTATATAAAACAAAACCATAAAACCGGGATGTTACAGGTGGCATACCCGACAACCATCGTCATTTGTAAAATAAATGCATGACACTTCAATATTCACCGTCTAAAATTTTATACTTAATCTCCAGAGATCCCAACGTCGTGTAAATGAGCTGATCAAGCTCGATTGCCAAATAAGGCACACCTATTAACCAAAGCATTGTCCAAAACTAGGCACAGTGAACACCGTATATGGTTTTCATTGTCCATCAAGGCACAATTATACACCGTCATGAATACCTTGTCCATCAAGATATCCAGATTAACACCGTAGGCACGTCTGCCGAATAATGAATGTAAAACATTTTATTTCTCGTCAGTTTTCTTTTTGTTCATTCTTTCCTTGTCGAAGCTCAAAGGCTCACGACCATTCGTAGTTTTCAACAGTTTAAGATTTTTCATCGTCAACACAGGACACAAAGTCCGAGTGCTTAATCACGAAGACTTAGACCGATGCACCAGTTTTAGGTTCGTGGTGATAGAAAACAACATTCACCTTTAGCATCGTTCATTACACCATAAATAGGACATAAAGTCCATTACACCGTAACACGGATCAAAGATCTACGTGCTTTTATTACACAACACTAGTATCACGACGTCTCGGTTACTAGGTTCAAGTTTTAACGTTTACATCATTTTCGTTCTGTGAAACACAAATCCAAAATAAAATCTCCCCAACTTATCCAAGTTGTCAGAAATAACACCGTTGAGTAAAATTCATTAACAGAAAATCCTTTCTGTTTTAAATTCATTTATAAAACCGTCAAAGCACCAAGAAATTCATTTTCCTCTGAAAATCTCTGAAACCTTAGTTCTTAAAAAAATCATTTGAGACTAACTCTTTGTTCAAATAAATACTACTGTTTTTTAAAAAATGTTTTCTGTAAATATTTTGGGAATTATCTGTCATTTAGAATTTTAAAAACATTTTAAGTCGAAATTTGACTTTCTTCTTAAAATGATTTTCTCAAAATAATAATGAAGTTATTTTTGAAAATTAACTTTTTATAATAACTTTTCTTATTATTTTTTAATTTCTTACGTAAAAATTAACATCACTAATTTTTTTTTCATGGTTACGCTCTCATTGGGACTCATAGATCACATTTACACCTATAAATCATTAAAATACTTGTATTTTCAAATATTCATCATTTTCAATAAATCAAGTATTCAAATAATATTATTTTCCAATATTTCATCAATTAAATAATTGATATTCCTCATTAAGTTTTTTAACGCTTTTATCTCCGTAATTAATTGAGTACTGACCACTGTCAGCCTTATCAATCAACAATCAACATCAATAAAAATTCCACATCAACGGTATAACATATAATACAGTTTATAACATGCATTAAAAACTATGAACACATAACAGCAGATAATTATATTAAAAGCATATAATTAACTGCAGATAAAATAATAACTTAAACCACCACAATGGAACACAAACAAATATTACTGACCACTCACTGATAGCATATAGCTATCGGAAAAATCCCTCAGGTACTCCCCTTACCTTAGAATATGGATTTTCCTTCCGAAATAAGTTTTGCCGAAAGTCTGATCTCCTTAGAACACGTACACGATTCACACAATACTTATCCTTCAACAACCACAACATAAAACAAGTTAAATTTTGAAGAAAAATATACTAACTCCTAATGGTGTAGGTTCGGCCATGACTAGCAAAATTGGTTAGAGATCTCAAAATTTCACATACTCTTAGATCCATGACCTTAGAGTAGTATAGAGTTATGGGAAATTAACATAAATTGGAAAATGAAACCAAATTATCCAAGTTCTCAAGAACAAGGATTCAGCCATCACTAAAAAAATAGGCTAGGGATTTTTTTTTGGTTCAATCTCCTGGATTCATTACATATAGGTAATAGGAAGATGAAATCCATTGTTACTTTCTAAAAAATTGAACAAAATTCCTCCACCCTCAAAAGATAGGGTTTCGACCTCATGAGAATGAATAGGAAAGAAAATTTTGTTTGATTCATGGTCTTGAATACTAAATATAGAGATGATGACAAGTTCATAGAAATTGGTTTCATGATCATAGGATTTTTCTATTATTTTCTAGAGATTTTTGAACATAAAAACCCTAAAATGAAACATGATGATCATGGCCTTGAATCAAGAAAATGAATGAAGAACATAGACTCTATTGATTGAGATGAGCAAGGTATACCTATTGGAAGTTTAAAAATGACAAGAAATAAAGTAGTTGCTTCACAAATTTGGTTATGGTTAACATAGAGAAAATTAGAGAAAACTTAAGGAAGAAGATGATGTTAAATCGATATAAAACCTAACCATTTCGTTCATGAGTTAAAATTAAGTTTTATGAGCAGTAAAATTTTACTGTCAGTGAAAACACAGACCGGGTTTCGTCTGAATTTTCAACCCAAAATTTAATCGTAACTCTCTATGATAAAGTAGAGTATGGAAATGATCTTGTTTTATCCAAAATCATTTTCTAAGTCGGATAAAAATATAAACATTTAACTATTTATAAACCGCTATTAATAAGAAGTAAAAATCTGGGTGTTACATTACTACCCCACTAAAAAAAATTAATCCTCGAAATTACGCACCTGGAAAAAGATCAGGATATTGTAATCTCATTTTGTCCTCAACTTCCCACATTGCCTCTCCGGTTGTATTATCCCAAATAACCTTGACCAAGGAAATTTGTTTACCCCTGAGCTGCTTAATCATCTTGTCCGCGATTTGTACAGGTGAAGTCTCATAAGACAAGTTTTCTTTTAATTGTATAACATCGGGTTCGATTATGTGAGATGGATCAGGAATATTCTTCCTCAGTTGTGAAACATGAAAATCATCATGGATATTTGAAAGAAAAGGTGGTAAAGAAATTTTATAGGCTACTAGACCCACATGACGAATAATTTGGTAAGGTCCAATGAATTTAGGGGTGAGTTTTCTAAATTTAATTACCCTGATAGTCTCTACCTTTCCCTTTCTGCTCCACCTTCCGGTACTCTTCCACCAAAGCTAGAAAGTTGCGAATTTCTAGCGGTAGCACAGACTCCTTGATCTCGTATCGCAGGCCTCCTTCGAATCTCTCACATTCCCAACCTTCATCAGGTTGATCTTGGAAGAAACGGAAATACTTGGCTAGGGATTCAAACTTCATCGTATATTCTTCAACTGATAGTTCGTTATGTCGTAATCGTAAGAACTCCCGTCCCTTTTCAACTCTGGCGCTCTGAGGGAAATACTTATCCAGAAAAACAGTGCGGAAAACATTCCAAGGTATTCTTGGTTGCCCACTTTCAACAGCTGTCTAATATCATCCAACCAGTATCCTGCATCGCCTAAAAGCAGAGAAAGAGCATACGGGGCCTTCGTTCCTTCAGGGCTGTTGATAAACTCGAAACCCATTCCAATTCGTGTATCCATAAGTCAGCCTTTTCACGATTGACATCTCCATAAAATTGCGGATGTTCCTGACACCCGAAGTTTGCTAGACCTTCCGCCTCGGTGGGCAGTTCATCCCGAACCTGATCCTGCGGATTTTTTGCAACTATGATAACTGTCTGTTGTGCTATAGCAGCAGCAACACTAGTCACGGCTAGAACGACCTGTTTTATTTTCCCAATAACATCCTTGTTGTTGACATAAACATGATCACTGTCACGACCACGTCCACGTCCACGTCCATGTCCAATTCCTGGTTCCATAACTGAACTACAAGACAAACTCAGTCAGTCTGCAACCAGAAACTGAAACGTATACTTACGTGTCTAAAACACATTACTTCTAGGAAGTAATTCAATCAATGTAACATATACTATCCATTGATTCTCACAAGGTCTCCACTAAATCAAAACCCATCAGAACACACCTACTTGTATGCCAACACACATTGTTTCGACAAAAAAAAATTCAAACAAGATCCAACCAGAGATCACACAACAAAAACATAACAGACCTATTCCGCAAGGTTTCCTAAAGACTCAACCAGCTATGATACCAAAAATGCGACATCTCTTTTTGGGACGTCACATGGTAACCCGTTGCGGAAAATAAAACTTTAAATTGAGGTTACTTTCAGAAAATAATACTTTTTAAGTAGTTAACTTATCTCAAAAATAGTGATGAATTTTTTTCCTTTCCATACAAACAACATAGTGAAACATATGTGTATATATACAAATGCATCAAAAGTTTTATACATACAACATCACAACCCATTTTTACACAGGACCTTTATCAAGACAGGCCATTCTAAAACAATGAAGTAAAGGAAATAAAAACATAACTAACACGTAGTGAATCTTCCGGAACCATATCTCAAAAATCATGGCTCTCAGTAGCCAGAAACAGACTGACGAAAACACTACCCCAAAAATGAACTCATCCTACAGTTGGTCGGAACTAATGGTAACCATTGGGGAGACCGTGGTGATCATCCCCACCCTCAGCAGGAGTGTCTGGTGAAAACACTGCTGCCTCCACTCCCTAATCGGAAGAATCATCATCATTATCAAGCGGCATGTAATCAGGCTTCTCCTCCATAAACTCATCAGGATCCTCTTCAAACTATGGATCCAAAACAACCGGCACAGAAGGTGATGCGGGTGCTGCTACCGGCAAAGGTTACACTATCGGAGGATGAATCTCCAGCTCTCCCTGGTCCACTAGATACTGTAGTAAAATCCACATCGGAGGTAATGATACCTCGATAGTCTCCACTGTATGGATCTCTCGCTGAGGTCCCGTCGCTAGTGTGCCTTCGATCGTACGTATGGGCCCAGTATAGGTGGCACTATGTGCCCCTGGGTTTATTACCCATGCACCACCATTCGCCGCATGCTCAAACGAACGTATCCCCGTATAAGCCAATGGTATCCTCGGCTCCATCTGTACTCAGATATAAATATATGCCACACGGAAGATAAACCAACATGGAAACGCGTAAGGGTGAGAAACCAATATATGGATTTAAACACGATAACTACATGCGCGACACACAAAACAGCTTATAGGCATATGTAGTTATAACAACGTAAAATTCTAAGAAATAAACAAGTAGTTTATTAATGGGTGTCATACCCGACAGTCATCGTCATTTGTAAAAGAAAGGCATGACACTTCAATAATCACCCTCTAAAATTTTATACTTAATCTTCGGAGATCCCAACGTCGTGTAAATGAGCTGATCAAGCTCGATTGCCAAATAAGGCACACCATATTAACCATAGCACTGTCCAAAACTAGGCACAGTGAACAACGTATATGGTTTTCATTGTCCATTAAGGCACAATGATACACCGTCATGAATACCTTGTCCATCAAGATATCCAGATTAACACCGTAGGCACGTCTGCCGAATAATGCATGTAAAACATTTTATTTCTCGTCACTTTTCTTTTTGTTCATTCTTTCCTTGTTGAAGCTCAAAGGCTCATGATCATTCGTAGTTTTCAATGTTTTAAGATTTTTCATCGTCAACACAGGTCACAAAGTCCGAGTGCTCAATCACGAAGCCTTAGACCGATGCACCAGTCTTAGGTTCGTGGTTTCACCTTTAACATTGTCCATAACACCATAAATAGGACATAAAATCCATAACACCGTCACACAGATCAAAGATCTACGTGCTTTTATTACAGAACACTAGTATCACGATGTCTCGATTACTAGGTTCAAGTTTTAACGTTTACATCATTTTCGTTTTGTGAAACAAAAATCCAAAATAAAATCTCCGCAACTTATCCAAGTTATCGGAAATAACACCATTGAGTAAAATTCATTTACAAAAAATCCTTTCCATTTTAAATTCATTTATAAAACCGTCAAATCACTAAGATATTCATTTTCCTCTGAAAATCTCTGAAACCTTAGTTCTTACAAAAATCATTTGAGACTAACTCTTTGTTCAAATAAATATTGCTGTTTTTTTAAAAATGCTTTCCGTAAATATTTTCGGAATTATTCGTCATTTAGCATTTTAAAAACATTTTAAGTCGAAATTTGACTTTTTCTATTAAAATGATTTTCTCAAAATAATAATTAAGTTATTTTTGAAAATTAACTTTTTATCACAACTTTTCATATTATTTTGTAATTTCTTACGTAAAAATTAGCAAAACTAATATTTTTTTACGGTTATGCCTTCATTGTGACTCATAGATCACTCTTACACCGATAAATCATTAAAATACAAGTATTTTCAATTATTCCTCATTTTCAATAAATCAAATATTCAAAGAATATTATTTTCCAATATTTCATCAATTAAATAATTGATATTCCTTCTTAAGCTTTTTAACGCTTTTATCTCCATAATTAATTGAGCACTGACCACTGTTATGCTTATCAATCAACAATCAACATCAATAAAAATTCCACATCAACGGTATAACATATAATACAATTTTTAACATGCATTAAAAACTATGAACACATAACAACAGATAATTATATTAAAAGCATATAATTAACTACAGATAAAGTAATAACTTAAACCACCACAATGGAACACAAACAAATATTACAGACCACTCGCTGATAGCATATAGGTATCGGAAAATCTCTCAGGAAGTCCCTTTACCTTAGAATCTGGATTTTCCTTCCGAAATAAGTTTCGTCGAAAATCCGATCTCCTTAGAACACGTACACGATTCACACAAATACTTATCCTTCAACAACCACAACATAAAACAAGTTACATTTTGAAGAAAAACCTGCTAACTCCTAATGGTGTAGGTTCGGTCATGACTAGAAAAATTGACTAGAGATCTCAAAATTTCACATACTCTTAGATCCATGACCTTAGATTAGTATAGAGTTAAGGAAAATTATCATAAATAGACAAATGAAACAAAATCATCCAATTTCTCAAGAACAAGGATTCGGCCATCACAAAAAAATAGGCTACGGATTTTATTTTGGTTGAATCTCTTGGATTCATTACATATAGGTAATAAGAAGATGAAATCCATTGTTACTTTCTAAAAAAATTGAACAAAATTCCTCCACCCTCAAAAGACAGGGTTTCGGCTTCATGAGAAAGAATAGGAAAGAAAATTTTGTTTGATTCATGCTCTTGAATACTAAACATAGAGATGATGACAAGTTCATAGAAATTGGTTTCATGATCATAGGATTTTTCTATCATTTTCTAGAGATTTTTGAACATAAAAACCCTAGAATGAATCATGATGATCATGGCCTTGAATCAAGAAAATGAATGAAGAATATAGAGTCTATTGATTGAGATGAGCAAGGTATACCTCTTGGAAGTTGAAAATTGGCAAGAAATCAAGTAGTTTCTCCACAAATTTGGTTACGGTTAACTTAGAGAAAATGAGAGAAAGCTTAATGAAGAGTATGATGTTAAAGAGAAACGGATGAAATGACCTCTATGTGGTGTTTGGGCCGTGAATCATCAAGGGCAAAGGAGTCCAAGTGGTGTTAATTTAGGGACAAAAGAGTAATTGTGCTTAGGGACCAAATTGGCATTTTAAGAACAAACTAAGGACATAAATGACATTCTACCTCTAAAGTCATGATGACTATGGTGAGTCACCTACATGACTCACCTAGATGAGTTCTCTTGAATGACTTGCCATTTATCTGTTAAAGGGTCCCGACAATTCCGTATTCAGCTCCGTCGTTCACCCGATTAAATATATCGCCCGAATAATATATATTATTTCACTTTTAAGTGAAAATCTTCAAAATAACTAAATTCGTTGGAAAAACGATATAAAACCTAACTATTTTGTTCACGAGTTAAAATTAGGTTTTCTGAGCAGTAAAATTTTACTGTCAGTGAAAACACAGACCGGGTTTCGTCAGAATTTTCAACCCAAAATTTAATCGTAGCTCTCTATGATAAAGTCGAGTATGGAATTGATCTTCGCTTATCCAAAATCATTTTATAAGTTTCGGATAAAAATATAAACATTTCTGTATTTATATACCGCTATTAATAAGTAGTGAAAATCGGGGTGTTACATTACTACCCCACTAAAAAAAAATTCGTCCTCGAAATTACGCACCTGGAAAAAGATCAGGATATTGTAATCTCATTTTGTCCTCAACTTCCCACGTTGCCTCTCTGGTTTTATTATCCCAAATAACCTTGACCAAGGAAATTTGTTTACCCCTCAGCTGCTTAATCATCTTGTCCTCGATTCATACAGGTGAAGTCTCATAAGACAATTTTTCTTTTAATTGTACAACATCGGGTTCGATTTCGTGAGATGCATCAGGAATATACTTCCTCAGTTGTGAAACATGAAAAACATCATGGATATTTGAAAGAAAAGGTGGTAAAGAAATTTCATAGGCTACTGAACCCACACGACGAAGAATTTGGTAAGGTCCAATGAATTTAGGGGTGAGTTTTCTGGATTTAATTACCCCGATAGTCTCTACCATTCCCTTTCTACTCCACCTTCCGGCACTCTTCCACTAAAGCATGAAAGTTGAGAATTTCAAGTGGTAGCACAGACTCCTTGATCTCGTATCGCAGGCCTCTTTCGAATCTCTCACATTCCCTACCTTCGTTAGGTTGAGCTTGGAAGAATTGGAAATACTTGGCTAAGGATTCAAACTTCACCATATAATCTTCAACAGATAGTTCGTTATGTCATAATCGTAAGAACTCCTGCCCCTTCTCAACTTTGGCACTCAGAGGGAAATACTTATCCAAAAAACCAGTGCAGAAAACATTCCAAGTTATTTCCTGGTTGCCCGCTTTTAGCAGTTGTCTAATATCATCCCACCAGTATCCTGCATCGCCTAAAAGCAGAGAAAGAGCATACGGGACCTTCTTTCCTTCAGGACCGTTGATAAGCTCGAAAATCCTTTCCAATTCGTGTATCCATAAGTCAGCCTTCTCAGGATTGACATCTCCATAAAATTGATGAGGTTCCTGATGCATGAAGTTTTCTAGACCTTCCGCCTCGACGACCAGTTCAGCCCGAACCTGATCCTGTTGTTTTTGTGCATCTATGATAACTGTCTGTTGTGCTATAGCAGCAGCAACACTAGTCATAGTCTGAACGGCCTGATTCATATGCCTAATCACATCCTTGTTGCTGACATAAGCACGATCACCGTCACGACCACGTCCACGTCCATGTGCAATTCTAGGTTCCATAACTGACCTACAAGACAAACTCAGTCAGTATGCAACCCGAAACTGAAACGTATACTTCCGTGTGTAAAACACATTACTTCTATGAAGTAATTCAATCAATGTACCATCTACTATCCATTGATTCTCACAAGGTCTCGACTAAATCAAAACACACCTACTCTTATACCAACAAACATTGTTTCGACAAGGAAACAATTCAAACAAGATCCAACCAAAGATCACACAACAAAAACATAACAGACCTATTCCCCAAGGTTCCCGAAAGACTCGTCCAGCTCTAATACCACAGATGCGACACCCCTTCTTGGGACTTCACATGGCAAACCGTTGCGGAAAATAAAACTTTAAATTGTTGGTTACTTTCGGAAAATAATACTTTTTAAGTAGTTAATTAACTTATCTCAAAAATAGTGATAAAATATTTTCCTTTCCATACAAACAACATAGTCAAACATATGTGTATATGTACATATGCATCAGAAGTTTTATACATACAACATCACAACCCATTTTTACACTGGACCTTTATCAAGACAGGCCATTCGAAAACAACAAAGTAAAGAAAATAAAAAAATAACTAATACGTAGCGAATCGTCCAGAACCATATCTCAAAAGTCATGGCTCTCAGTAACCAGAAACAGACTGACGAAAACACTACCCCAAAAATGAACTCATCCTACAGCTAGTCGGAACTAATGGTAACCATTGGGGAGACCGTGGTGATCATCCCCACCCTCAGCAGGAGTGTCTGGTGAAGACACTACTGCCTCCACTCCCTCATCGGGAAAATCATCATCATCATTTATCGGCATGTAATCAGGCTCCTCCTCTATAAACTCCTAGGGATCCTCCTCAAACTCTGGATCCAAAACAACCGGCACAGGAGGTGATGCGGGTGATGCTGCCTACAAAGGCTGCATTATCGGAGGATGAATCTCCAGCTCTCCCTGGTCCACTAGATGCTGTAGTAAAATCCACATCGGAAGTATTGATACCTCGATAGCCTCCACTGTATGGATCTCTCGCTGAGGTCCCGTCGCTAGAGTGCCTTCGATCGTACGTATGGGGCCAGTATAGGTGGCACTAAGTGCACCTGGGTTTATTACCCATGCACCGCCATTCGCCGCATGCTCAAACGTCAGGGAACGTATCCCCATATGAGCCAAAGGTATCCTCGGCTCCATCTGCACACAGATATAAATATATGCCACACAGAAGAGAAACCAACATGGAAACGCGCAAGGGTGAGAAACCAATATATGGATTTAAACACGATAACTACATGCACGACACACAAAACAACATATAGGCATACATAGTTATAACAATGTTAAATTCTAAGAAATAAACAAGTAGTTTATCAATCGGTGTCATACCCGTCAGTCATCGTCATTTGTAAAATAAATGCATGACACTTCAATATTCACCGTCTAAAATTTTATACTTAATCTCTGGAGATCCCAACGTCGTGTAAATGAGATGATCAAGCTCAATTTCCAAATAATGCACACCGTATTAACCATAGCACTGTCCAAAACTAGGCACAGTGAACACCGTATATGGTTTTCATTGTTCATCAAGGCACAATGATACACCGTCATGAATACCTTGTCCATCAAGATATCCAGATTAACACCGTAGGCACGTCTGCCGAATAATGCATTTAAAACATTTTATTTCTCGTCACTTTTCTTTTTTTTTATTCTTTCCTTTTAGAAGCTCAAAGGCTCACGACCATTCATAGTTTTCAACGTTTTAAGATTTTTCATCGTCAACACAGGACACAAAGTCCGAGTGCTCAATCACGAAGCCTTAGACTGATGCACCAGTCTTAGGTTCGCGGTGATATAAAACAACATTCACCTTTAACATCGTCCATAACACTATAAATTGGACATAAAGTCCATAACACCGTAACACGGGTCAAAGATCTACGTGCTTTTATTACAGAACACTAGTATCACGACGTCTCGGTTACTAGGTTCAAGTTGTAACGTTTACATCATTTTTGTTATGTGAAACACAAATCCAAAATAAAATCTCCACAACTTATCCAAGTTGTCGGAAATAACACCGTTGAGTAAAATTCGTTTACAGAAAATCCTTTCCGTTTTAAATTCATTTATAAAACCGTCAAATCACCAAGAAATTCATTTTCCTCTGAAAATCTCTGAAACCTTAGTTCTTAAAAAAATCATTTGAGACCAACTCTTTGTTCAAATGAATACTGCTGTTTTTTTTTTTTTAAATGATTTCCGTATATATTTTCGGAATTATCCGTCATTTAGCATTTTAAAAACATTTTAAGTCGAAATTTGACTTGTTTTCTTAAAATGATTTTCTCCAAATAATAATTAAGTTATTTTTGAAAATTAACTTTTTATAACAACTTTTCATATTATTTTGTAATTTCTTACGTAAAAATTAGCATCACTAAATTTTTTTAACGGTTACGCCCTCATTGTGACTCGTAGATCACTCGTACACCGATAAATCATTAAAATACTAGTATTTTCAACTATTCCTCATTTTCAATAAATCAAATATTCAAAGAATATTATTTTCCAATATTTCATCAATTAAATAATTGATATTCCTCATTAAGCTTTTTAACGCTTTTATCTCCGTAATTAATTGAGCACTAACCACTGTCAGGCTTATCAATCAACAATCAACATCAATAAAAATTCCACATCAACGGTATAGCATATAATACAGTTTATAACATGCATTAAAAACTATGAACACATAACAACAGATAATTATATTAAAAGCATATAATTAACGACAGATAAAATAATAACTTAAACCACCACAATGGAACACAAAAAAATATTACAGACCACTCACTGAAAGCATATAGCTATCGGAAAAACCCCTCAGGTACTCCCCTTACCTTAGAATAAGGATTTTCCTTCCGAAATAAGTTTCGCCGAAAGTTCGATCTCCGTGGAACACGTACACGATTCACACAAATACTTATCCTTCAACAACCACAACATAAAACAAGTTAAATTTTGAAGAAAAACCTACTAACTCCTAATGGTGTAGGTTCGGCCATGACTAGAAAAATTGGCTAGAGATCTCAAAATTTCACATACTCTTAGATTCATGACCTTAGAGTAGTAGAGTTAATGAAAATTATCACAAATTTAAAAAGGAAACAAAATCAACCAAAATTCTCAAGAACAAGGATTCGGCCATCACTAAAAAAATATTCTAGGGATTTTATTTTGGTTCAATCTCTTGGATTCATTACATATAGGTAAAAGGAAGATGAAATCCATTGTTACTTTCTAAAAAATTGAACAAAATTCCTCCACCCTCAAAAGATAAGGTTTCGGCCTCATGAGCAAGAATAGGAAAGAAAGTTTTGTTTGATTCATGCTCTTGAATACTAAACATAGAGATGATGACAAGTTCATAGAAATTGGTTTCATGATCATAGGATTTTTCTATGATTTTCTAGAGATTTTTGAACATAAAAACCCTAGAATGAAACATGATGATCATGGCCTTGAATCAAGAAAATGAATGAAGAACATAGAGTCTATTGATTGAGATGAGCAAGGTATACCTCTTGGAAGTTGAAAAATGGCAAGAAATCAAGTAGTTGCTTCACAAATTTGGTTATAGTTAACTTAGAGAAAATGAGAGAAAGCTTAAGGAAGAAGACGATGTTAAAGAGAAATGGATGAAATGGCCTCTATGTGGTGTTTGGGCCGTGAATCATCAAGGACAAATGAGTCCAAGTGGTGTTAATTTAGGGACAAAAGAGTAATTGTGCTTAGGGACCAAATTGGCATTTTAAGAACAAACTAAGGACATAACTGACATTCTACCTCTAAAGTCATGATGACTATGGTGAGTCACCTACATGACTCACCTAGATGAGTCATCTTGAATGACTTGCCATTTATCCATTTACTGTCAGTGAAAACACATTCCGGGTTTCGTCTGAATTTTCAACCCAAAATTTAATTGCAGCTCTCTACGATAAAGTCGAGTATGGAAATGATCTTGGCTTATCCAAAATCATTTTCTAAATCTCGGATAAAAATATAAATATTTTTGTATTTATATACCGCTATTAATAAGCAGTGAAAATCGGTGTGTTACATGCCACTCATTTGTCTTACTCAATACTCTGACCACTTCTCACAAGTTACACGAGTATAAATGACCTACGATTTACAAAGTTCATTGAAATTGAATCCCAGACTTATTTTTTGTTTTTGTTTTTTCAATATTGTTCAATCCTACCTATTAAATTAAGACCTTCAATGGCCAACAAATTACAAAGTTTATCGGAATTTAATTCCAAGGCTTTTTTTTTTGTTTGTTTATATTGTTTAATCTTACCAATTGAGCTAGGACTTTTATGTAAATACATTTTAATTTTACTCGTTGAACCAAATCTCATTCTTAATCAACATGTGATTGGTCCGAGTGGTAACGGACACGAGCCCTTTATGCAAGTGATCGGAAGTTGAATCCATGACTTATGCATATAGAGTAAACATATGACTGTGAGAGATCAACTCTTCAATATCGTCCAGTGCCTCAAGGGATTAGTCTCCACAGTTGAGAAACCAAACAATCTCATATCATTAGATTCTCCTCACATCTTCAATATTCTGAAGTAATTTTCTCTTCTTGTCACCATTAGATAATTATCACTTCTTTAAGGACAACATTTTTTTTGTTAAGAGAATTAAAATTATGGATTGTCTCGTATTTGATTGTTAATGGCCATGCACTGTTAGCATTTCGCAAGTACTTGCTAAATGGAAATTGAATATTGTGCATTCATATACTTCAATACGAAATAAATATTTTATATAAAATATACTGTCGTGAAGAGAACCAAGCAGCGCCTGTAGCTCAGTGGATAGAGCGTCTGTTTCCTAAGCAGAAAGTCGTAGGTTCGACCCCTACCTGGCGCGTTTTCTTTTTGTTTTTGTATAAGCAAGCGTTACTTTTTGAAAATCAATCACCACAATGCAATTTACATGACCAACCAAACAAGATATACTATATGTTGGCCAACCATATAGTCATAAAGACAAAGAATGTATCAAGTATAAAAACCAGATACACATTTTTAATTCTCTTTTAGCTTATATATAAAAACCCCAACTAAGATAGAGAACCTTCACCTCATCATCCAGAACCAGAACCAGAACCATTCCTTGCTAAGTAAAATGTCCTTAATAGCAGAAGCACCAGACTTTCTTCAAGTCTACTCTGATGGTTCTGTGAAACGCTTTGAACCTGAAACCACCCCACCTTCTTTAGAATCAACCAATGGTTACAAATCCAAAGATGTAACCATTGACCCATCAAAACCCATCACAGGAAGGCTTTTCCTTCCTGATGATGATTCTACTGCCAGCTCCTTAGACAAACTTCCCATATTGGTTTATTTCCATGGTGGTGGCTTTTGCATTGGTTCCACCACTTGGCTTGGCTACCACAATTTCCTTGGTGACTTCTCTGTCACTTCCAAATCCATTGTTCTTTCTGTTGATTACCGATTGGCGCCCGAACATCGCCTTCCTATAGCCTATGAAGATTGTTACACCTCACTTGAATGGCTTGGTGAACAAGCAAGCCATGAACCAATGCTTCAACAAGCTGATTTGTCGCGCGTGTTTCTTTCTGGGGACAGTGCTGGAGGTAACATTGCACATTATGTTACTGTTAAGGCCATTCAGAATAACAATGGGTGCCCTGTGAAAATCAAAGGGTTGTTGCCTATTCATCCTTATTTTGGGAGTGAGGAGAGGACTGAGAAAGAGATGGATGAAGCCGCGGCCAGGGACGTGGCCATGAATGACATGTTTTGGAAGTTGAGTATACCTGAAGGTTGGAATCGTGATTATTTTGGCTGTAATTTTGAGAAAGCTGACTTGTGTGAAGGTATATGGTGTAAATTTCCTGCAATTGAGGTTTATGTTGCTGGTATGGATTTTTTGAAGGAAAGGGGTGTCATGTATGCAGAGTTTATGAAGAAGAAAGGGGTGAAAGAGGTGAAGCTTGTGGAGGCTAAGGAAGAGAAGCATATATTTCATGTATTCTATAATGAATCTGATGCTACTCGCTTGCTCCAAAGTCAGATGAGCCAGTTCATAAAGAGAAATTATTAGCATCAACTATGGCTATCACCAGAACATGTTTAGTTGTTGTTTGTTAACTGATATATCAATAAGAAATTCACTTAGAATAGAAAAGATTAATTAATAATTATGTTGTTTTTCATCATAATTAATATTAGCTTTCCACGATTGCTAGCATGATTTGGCCTGCAACTTTCTGTTTATTCATTTTTAAGCAAATTCTATGTCTACAACTGAGCAAAACCAAACACTAGTCTATATATGCTTGCAGCTTGCATGTTTAGGAAGTTTCATTTCTGCAGGCGCACACAGTCATGCTAGAGCACAATTTTTCTTGTGGCAATGTGGCTACTACCTACTAGTTCTAAATTCATTCAAGCAGTAATAGTTTCCTATTGATCATAATTGCTCCAAAAGTCAAGCCACCAAACCAACAAGGGGGCATTTGCAAATTACAAAAGCTTCCTAAACCCTAAACTTACGAGAATAACTCTTGATAATAAGCTTATAAAAATAACTTATAAAAATATTTTATTAACTTCGCATAGGCTCTTTTTAGCTTATTTTAATATACTTGTCAAAGAAGTTTATGAAAATAAGTTTTTTTTTTTAAACTTATTTCAAAATAACTTATTAGTAAGTGGTTGATCAAGTTGTGTCCTAAAGTTGATTCTTTTGCAATATGCACATAACATCTTCTAGCCCTGCAAAGAAAAAATACATAATTATAAGATTTTCTCATGAATGTAGACTGTCATTTGACCCAACCTTTCTCAACCCAAAAAATAAATAAATTAGTCGAATAATGGCCTGAGCCCGAAAAGAAATTACATAGAAATAAGACAATAAGTAGAACACCCCCCATTACATCAGAAAGCAATACTTGCACAGGAGGTTCCTCATAAATCACTAGCTAAGCCCTATGCTCACAACCATGCTTACAACCTAAATTGGCTAAAACATCAGCACACCTATTGGCTTCTCTAAAGACATGACTAACTCGAAACCGTTAGATATTTCTTTAATTCTTTAGGTTCTTTATTCTTTATGCGGAAGCGTTAAATCTATTGGCATACATCCTAGAGCACATTTACCACATAGCCTAGGATCTACTGAAGTTGACACAAGGAAACACAAGAAGGGGGGTTGAATTGTGTTTCTTAACAGTTTTTCGACAATACTTTTCTTAAACCGTTTTTGCAAGAGAATGAAAATAAATACACAAAGATAAAATAACTTTTCAAAGGAGTTAACAAACTCAAGTTCAAATCCCCACAGTTAGTATAAACAAAGACTGTAAAAGATAAGGATAAAAGATTCACACACAAGTTTTATCCTGGTTCACTCTCTACCAACCAAGAGCTACGTTCAATCCCTTCTACCCGAAGGTTTTCTCCACTATTAACCAATAGCTTTACAAGTATTCAACACCTCTTCAGGCTTACAGGTATTCTTTCTCTACCAAGCATCTTCAAACTCTAACTCTAACAAAGAGATTTAAGATTGATCTAAGAACTCACTATGTGTCAGAGTATGAAAGTTTAAGATTAGTAGAGATTACAAATGAAAGTATTCACAAGAAATTTGAGCAAAGTTTTGGCACTTTGGATATCAGAGCTTCTGTATATTCTTTACTGAGGGTCGTCCAGTATTTATAGGCGAAGTGCACCCTATCTTGTTCTTCTTCAACGGTCTTCAACTTGTATCCGTTTAGAGATAGCATTTAATGCTAGGATCCGTTGAGTCTGATAACTTGATATGCTTTCTACGAAATGTGCTCTTAGTTATCAGAAATTCTCAAAGTGGTAGCATCATTTCTCTGTTGTACTGAAGGTTGCTTTCTAACTTTCCTTCTTTGTACTTTGTTCAACTTTACAACAACTTATGTGTCAGAGTACAAAGGTTTGTGATTTCTGTAACATCCAGCTTTTTATATACGATGTATTACCGATAACAATATATTTATTTATATTTTTACCTGAGACCAAGAAGATGATTTTGGATAAAACAATATCATATTTATACTCTACCTTGTGGTAAAGGGTTACGATAAAAATTTGGGGAAAAAATTCAGACGGAATCCTGTCTGCGTTTTCACTGACAGTAAAATTTTATTGAGCAGAAAACCTAATTTTGAACCGAGAACTAAACCATTTAGTTTTATATGATATTTTCAAATGATATAGGCTATTTTGAAATTCTTGCTCAAAATTATATTACTATATTTTATTCGGGCGAAGTTTCGAAGAAAATCGCGTAAGAAAACCTAAATCGGGAAAATGACTGAGTCAGAAACGGAACTGCAGAGACAGAACCAGACACCGGATGAAGGAGTCACCTTTGCACCAAGGGGTGGTGAGTCATGGGGTGAGTCACCACTGTGACTCACAACTTATTAAATATCTAGATATGTACAAATTGCCCTTAAGTTTCCATTGAATTCCTTCCTGTCCCAATGACACATCCTTTCCCCTCAACCACTCAATTTACAAAGCCAAAACACCCCCACACTTAGCCAATTTCCTGCAGCCCTCTCCCCTTCTTCATCACTTGATCCATTTTATTCATTCACTTCATCAAATTCTCTAAGTTATTTCTCTCAAAAACTTAAGACTTCATTAGTTCAAAGCTTGCATCTTGGATCAGTTTTCTTCATTTCAAAGTGAGGATCCTCTTCCTCATCACCTTATCTCTCTTTATCATCTACTATTTCGGATCAGAGGAGAATAATTGAGAGAGAATCCTCAATTGTTACAAGAAGCCATTGTTGGAAGCTTTGAATAATGGTTGGAGCAGTCACAGTGAGAGTGTTGCCAAACACTCTTCAACCGTTGGATTGTTCTCAAATTTTATAAGAAGGTTTGAGACTTGTGGTTGTTCAAATCCAACGGTTAGAAATGTGAAAAAACCTCCAGAGTATGAGATATTCAGTTCGGACAATGGGCATAAAGGGTAAGAAACTCAACACGTATACCATCTAACCTGTCATCATAAAACTGCCATCTGAGATTCGATCACCGTTAGATCGAGCTGAAACTTCGGGAGAAGGTTTAGGAAAGATAGTTCTTCGTTGTCACCATTCAGTTTTGTAACTAAAGCTTTTTATCCGGAGATATGGAACTCTTACAGTAGCCCTGTTTTGGTAGTTTTCCCCTAAGATTCTTGAGCTCACTTTTGAATCCGACTTTCCCTAACTCCACCCGCGGTTCTCGTAAGTTTTGCCATCAATTTTGTCTCTTGATTAAAATATATTTATTTATTGGAACCCTATTGTTGAATCGGTTGGTATTTCTGTGTTTCCGGCGAATTGTGATACTCATACGTGTAATCGGGACGAAAAACGGAACGGTGGATGTGTGAGTATGGATGGTGGCAGATTTGTGGATGTTGTTGGAAAGTGAGCCGAGGTTCGTGTCAGTGGCACGTCGATAAGGTGGGAGAAAGAAATATACTGTCGTCGGAACAAATAAGTAGCATATAATTTATAATAATGGTGTAGGGCGACCTAAACCCTACTAGTGCTCGAGTAATAGACAATACCAAAATCACATTGGAAACTTCCCGATAGTACCAATGATGATTTGAGGATTGTAGGTTTATCACCGTTAGGATAATTTTATAATATTCGAGGATGAATGATTATATCACTTTGGAACTGCTTGTGATGTGATGATTGTGATAAACGGTTTTATGTGATGTTTCGTGATATCTGAATATTTTATTATTATTTTACTGTGTAATCTGTTTTGTCTGATAACATGCAATATCTGTTATTTCATGCTTAGTCGGCTTCTAAGCAATGATATATGTTGTTCGGGAGATATTCATGTGGGTTAGAGAATGAATGTAACGTAGACATGCCTAACCTAAATAAATAATATTTTACTATGATGAGATTAATGACGTGATATAACTCGAGATATTTTATGAGATGGTGATGAGAGGTTAAGGAACTAGGGTATGACTCGATATACGTCGGCGAGACCATGTAGATGCATGAGGTAGATCACGGTCATGTGAGTGGAATGCATGAGTTCAGCATATTCATAGATATATCCGTAGTTCTTGCAGAACGGCTCCATGTAGCTTTGGGCTACTGTGGCTTCGGGCTACTGTGGTTTCGGACCATTTGTGTATACATGTGTATCGGGATATTTATTTATGATAAAGGGGAGTGCTCTCTTAGACGAAGGACTAACATTCCAATTATGATGGAGGTTGTGTGACAAGATTGTAGTGGTCATGTCTGCATAAAAGTTTAGTTGCATGAGAGTAAGGGTAGAGGATGATATCATAATTTAAGGATGAATGTTATTTATATGTGATGAGTATCTGTGACTATTATTGTATTGTATGCTATGATTCCTTTTCCGCTTATGATGATAGAACTGTTTCTTATCTCCCTATTTCTGTATATTGTGTATGTTAATCTTATTCCATTAGAAGACTTTATGGAGGAACCAGTTGCCGAGGAACTAGATGGAACTCCATAAGAACCGGATGCTGGAGGACGAGCTATGAATTCAGTGATTGGATTTAGTGTCTATGGCCAATGCGTCTTGTAAGACGTTTTTATGTTCAGCTGATTTAGACAGTTTATATAATTATGTACTTGCAAGGGATCCTACTGATATGATACCCTAGACAGTGTTTTGTATGGTAATGGATAAATATATGTTATGTATGTGTATTATAATTATGGTGTGGTGTTTTAACTTTCAGGAGTTATATGTTTTATATTTAAGATTTTAATATCTTCATTTTACGGTATTTACGTTTAATGTTAAGAAAGCGATTAAGTTTGTAATTAATGATGTTTTAATTTAATGGCACAACAGGGCACAACGCGGTGTCTCATTTGGTATCAGAGCAGTTTGATTCTGTTCATACTGTGAGGTTTAGGATGTTGTTACTGGCCGTGTCTAGCTGAATCCACATCGAATATTGACTATGCTTAAAAGTTGGGTAGTGTGTTCGAACTCGACGCGAGAACTAACATTAGTATGGCATATAGTATTTATATACTTGTTTATGTAATATTATATGTCATATGGATATGAGCTGATGATTACTCTTACCAGTAATCTATGACTCAGAGAGATCATAGTGAAGGAAGTGGTAGGAATGCGAAGGCGAAGAGAACAATGGACTTCCTAGGGCTAGAGGATAAAGAGTTCCTTAACTTTAAAGAAGGAAGTATATCGGTAGGTGAGTACACTATAAGATTTGAGTCTCTGCTCACATTCTCCAAGTTCTAACAAGTGCATCCGGATGAGAACTGGATATGTAGAAGGTTTGAGGATTGGTTTGAGAGGTGTGTTGCAAAGATAAATTATACCTTTGGAAATTTCAAGGATTTTGGAGATGTTAGAGAGATAGAGTTTGCTATAGATCTCATATAAGGGATAGAATCGATATCGCTAGCACCCTATCAAATGATCCAGACAGAGTTGGCAGAGCTTAAGAAGTAGTTGAATGACATGTTGAAGAAGGAGTTTATCCAGTCAAGTGTTTCACCATGAGTGGTGCTGAAGCTTCAGAATCCGATGATCTCATACAAGGTAGTTGCGACATAGCTGATAACCTTTTAACTGTACTTTTCGATTTGGGTGCAATGCATTCTTTTATTTTGATGGATTGTGTGAGACATTTGAGTTGCTTGTTTCTTCCTTGTCATTTGATTTGATTGGTTCAACTCCAACTGTTGAACCAGTTATTGTGAATTCTATATGTTCGAACTGTCCTATTGTTATTCAGGATAGATACTTTCTTGATAATCTGATATGCTAGCTGTAATTTCAATGGATTTCCTTGTATGTGAGGATTTGTGCTTACGTTCTTAGATAACCCTCAGTGTATTAGATATTTGAGTGAATTGATTGGATGGCATCCAATGATATATATATTTTAGTATTTCTTTGAAAAATATGTTATGACTATTCTTTGAGTTGTAACAAAAATTACTTATTGGTAACAGAAGTTTCTTGATGAAACTTACTCTAGTCACTTTTACTTCTGGTAGATGTGATCCAGTCTGATTTTTTTTCCAGACTGTTTTCCTTTTTAAATAGTCGTTTGTAAATTCCTTGTACCAAAATTGAATCCTCTTGAGGCTAGGAACTTTTTATCTGTTGATTTCCTAATCCACTGGAAGTTCTTGTGAAAGAAGGAACTTTAGTAGAGTCGTGTTTGTAAGAATGTACCGGTCATTTTTACACTCACGAACCTATTAAAGAATCTTTTCACATACTGGACACACCTGTATCTTTCAAATTGATAAAAATTTTCTCTATGCTTTCTTATGAAAGTGAAATCAAGAAATTTCTTTCTTGAAAATTTATTTTCATAATCTTTAAAACCCTGTCTTGTTGTAGTTAGGCCGAACTTATCACTTTTGATCAGATTTCCCCTATATCTTTTCCAAGCGTCATTGATGTGTGACCTATCCTATGAGTCAAGAGAGAGTTTATCTAACTCATTATCACACTAGACTTAGTCGGGTACAATGAAAGGATAACTTGACGATTGAGACTTTGCTTATAAAAATGATAGCGTCGCAATGGATTTTGTTGTGGGTACCGAGGATCTCTAAGAATTTGGATTTGTTTCGAGTGATCGTGGACAGGTTGACGAAGTTGACACCATTCTTACCTGTTTAGATCCACTATGCAGTGGATAAGCTAACCGAAGTATATTCAGAGGACCGATCAGACTTCATGGAGTATCGTCCAAACATCGTTTAAAAGGAAGACCCAAAGTTTACTCCACGTTTTTCGGTAAGGTATGCTCTAAGTGTTGAGGATCAAGTTGAGGCTAAGTTTAGTTTATCACCCTCAATTCGATGGACAAGAAAGAAAACGAGTTGATCCTTAGATGGATGACAGGGAGTAAGTGTAGTATCTCATTATGATCAACCCTTTAGTAGGATAGACAAGAGGTGATAGGAGTTTTGTTAAGATGTAGTTGTGAATGGTAAGAAGAGAATCCTTAAGTTCAACATCATTAAGTAAGAGGATGTTGTTAGATCTTGTTATGATCGAGGAAGATTATCATTAGAGAATATGAGGTAATGATCAAATGCTCGTAGTTAAGATTGATGGTATGAATTTGAAAGATTAAAAGGAAAATACCTGTAGTAGTTTCACCTAAGTTGAATATGAGCGGAAAAGATGAGTTCTTGCGTAAAAACTAAGTTGTTAGGAAAGTTCAAAGTTACTGAGTTAGATAATCCTAACTGTCATGGTTTCTTTTGATTTTAGTTTATCTTAAGGTAATATTGATTGTGGTGTTAATTGTAGGAGTTAGATGTTGAAATGAGGTTTTCTAGTGGACCAGTATTAAGAAGAGAAAATGATTGCGTTTTAATTACGCCCTTCAAGAATGATAGATTAAGGTGAAATGCTAAGGACAATGAACATAATGTAGTGATGGATAGTTTCGAGGATAAATAGAACGATATAAGAATGAATTCTGTTACGAAGTTACCGCTGTCACTTAGGGGGAAGACAGCTATGGGAAATACAATGTATGATCTTTAGATTAAGATACGATTAACAAGATGTTGTCTAGTTTCGAGTCACGAAATTCCGAGGACATAATTTTTTCTAAGTGGGGTAGTAATGTAACATCCTACTTTTTATATATGTTGTATTACCGGTAACAATATATTTATTTATATTTTTACCTGAGACCAAGAAAATGATTTTGGATAAAACAAAATCATATTTATACTCTACCTTGTGGTAGAGGGTTACAGTAAAAATTTGGGTTTACAATTCAGACAGAATCTGGTCTGCGTTTTCACTGACAGTAAAATTTTACTAAGCAGAAAACCTAATTTTGACCCCGAGAATGAAACAGTTTAGTTTTATATGATATTTTCAAAGATATAGGAAATTTGAAATTCTTGCTCAAAAATATATTATTATATTTTATTCGGGCGAAGTTTCAAAGAAAATCGCGTAAGAAAACCTACATCGGGAAAACGACGGAGTCGAAAACGGAACTGTAGAGACAGAGCCGGACACCGGATGACGGAGTCACCTTGCCACCTAGGGATAGTGAGTCATGGGGTGAGTCACCACCATGACTCACCAAGGCAATGATGACAACTTACTAAATATCTAGATATTTGTGGTGGAAATGTCCAAATTGCCCTTAAGTTTCCATTGAATTCCTTATATGTCCCAATGACACATCCTTTCCCCTCAACCACTCAATTTACACAGCCAAAACACCCCTACACTTAGCCAATTTTGTGCATCCCTCTCTCCTTCGTCATCACTTGATCCATTTCATTCATTCACTTCATCAAATTCTCTAAGTTATTTCTCTCAAAAACTTAAGACTTCATTAGTTCAAAGCTTGCATCTTGGATCATTTTTATTCATTTCAAAGTGAGTATCATCTTCCTCATCACCTTAGCTCTCTTTATCATCTACTATTTCAGATCAGAGGAGAAGAATTGAGAGAGAATCCCCAATTGTTACAAGAAGCCATTGTTGGAAGCTTTGAATCATGGTTGGAGCAGTCGCAGTGGGAGAGTTGCCAAACACTCTTCAACCGTTGGATTGTTCTCAAATTTTATAACAGTCGTCTGAGTGGAACGCATGAGTTCAGCATATTCATAGATATATCCGTAGTTCTTGCAGAGCGGCTCCATGTAGCTTTGGGCTACTGTGGCTTTGGGCTACTGTGGTTTCGGACCATTTGTGTATACATGTGTATCGGGATATATATAGATATATATATATATATATATATATATATATATATATATATATATATATATATGATAAAGGGGAGTGCTCGCTCAGACGGATGACTAACATTCCTATTATGATGAAGGTTGTGTGACAAGATTGTAGTGGTCATGTCTTCATAAAAGTTTAGTCGCATGAGAGTAAGGGTAGAGGATGATATCATAATTTAAGGATGAATGTTATTTATATGTGATGAGTGTCTGTGACTATTATTGTATTGTGTTCTATGATTCCTTTTCTGCTTATGATGATAGAACTGTTTCTTATCTCCCTATTTCTATATATTGTGTATGTTTATCTTATTCCATGAGAAAACTCTATGGAGGAACCAATTGCCGAGGAACTAGATGGAACTTCGTATGAACCGGATGCTGGAGGACGAGCTGTGAATTCCAGTGATAGGGTTTAGTGTCTATGGCCAGTGCATTGTTTTTATGTTCAGCTGATTAAGACAGTTTGTATATGTATGTATATACCTGCAAGGGATCCTACTAATAGGATACCCTAGACAATGTTTTGTATGGTAATGGATAAATATATGTTATGTATGTGTATTATAATTATGGTATGGTGTTTTAACTTTCAAAAGTTATATGTTTTATATTTAAGATTTTAATATCTTCGTTTTTTGGTATTTACGTTTAATGTTAAGAATGCAATTAAGTTTGTGATTAATGAGGTTTTAATTTAATGGCACAACGGGGCACAACGTGGTGTCTCATTTTCAATGGTACTATGTTTCTCTTTCCAAGAAACATAGTATTAAACAATTTTAAACAACACCAGAAAGGACATAAATCCCTTCATATTAAATATACAATCATTTGAAATAAATATGTTTTTGTCTAAACGAGTTCATTTCTAGTGTGCCTTTGGACGTATGCATATTTTACTTTTAAAGAGCAACTGGGTAGTCTAACTTAGTGGACAGGTTAACCTTATAATTATTCATTTTACCTAGTCCTGTTAACAACTCGTCAAATTACAAGTCTTTGGACTTGTTATATTTCCTTATGGACCTTGTAGCTCGTCTAGTACCTTTTGACTTAGTGCCTCGTCCAGCGATAACTATGTGGATGGGTTTATTACCATATTTTTGAGGGCTCGTCTAGCGAGTGATACTTGGACCCGATATTCTTTCAAGGCTATTCTAAGGAACTTAAATTAAGTTCCCTCGTCTAGCGATACTCAGAACAACCCTGCAAGCTAGAATAGACGAGTTAGTCCTTTAACATAACTTTACCATACAAATTTAATCTTTTTGTTAACATCAAAACTTAAGAGATTATTTAACCAGAACCACTTTGGTTCCAACAATCTCCCCCTTTTTGATGATGACAAAAACTTATTAAATTTGAGTGAGCAAAGTCTAAGAGATCAGAGCTCCCCCTAAGACAAAGCATACAAAACTTTAACAAGAAAAATCATCAAGCAAGTATGCACATATTATAACAAGTATCAGAGCACATTAGACTTAAATATTTACTCAGTCATTAAAATCAGGCATATCATAGCAAGCAAGCAGTAAGCATAAATATGAACATATACAAAGATTTTAAAAAAAAATCTTCAAATTTACTCGCATTCCCTTCTCCCCCTTTTTGTCATCAGACAAAAAGGTAGGATAGGGTGGACCATCATTGTTAATTATATAAACAGAGAGAAGAAGAGAATGAAGATTAGGGTTAAAAGGTGGAGGAGGGTTCTGAGGAGGCCCCATCATGACATTCTGCATCATCTTAAACATCTCTTGCACCGGATAGGCATTATTAACTTGAATGGCTGCTTGCATGTCAGTTTGAATATCCTGCCTAACTTGTCTAGAAATAGACTCTTGAATCTCTGAAGTGTTGATAGTTCTGGAACTCTCAGCAGTTGCATCCAAATTCTCTTAGGTAGGTATAGTGCTTAAGGCTCTCGGTTGCTGAGGTGCCTCTAGATGAATTACTATCAAGGCCAAAGATTGAGAACTCTGTTTTCCAGAAGTTCCTTTCTTACTTCCAGACTCGGCTATTTCTTCCTCAATAGGCTCAGGTTGAATCAAAGAATCAAACTTTTTTGGTCCTTCCACCACAATTTCTTCCATTTCTTCAGAAGAAGCTTCTGAGATTTGTGCTGACGGCTCAGGTGTAGGCACATAAGGAACCCAGCGAACTTCATCTTCTTCATAGGTGGGGCTCCTTAGAGGAACACCTAGAGTGTCTTCATGTATATAGAATATGATAAAGGAGAAACCATATCTTCCTCCTACAGTAGGAACGGTTGCCTTTTCAGCATCAGTGAGTCTAGAGGAAGAGGCTTGTCTGTTGTAAATTTTGATATGACTTGCCCAATATCCACCAGCTTCAAGGTTGAAGTGCTTTTCTTTAGGTTCAGCCATAATCATTTGCATGACTTCTTCATCTATATTAACTTCTGTACTTGGCTGCAAAATGCATGAGCTAGGCATGGGTATTCTTTGATGAGGAAGTCTAAACTTGCCAACCTTGTCCTTATTTAGATCAATCATTGGCAGCCTTGGACAGATCTTTGTAGGGGCCACTCCAAGACCGGTATCTGCTGTTGAGTGATGAAGTCAGGTTGGCAGCACAAAGTTAGCAGCCCTGATGTACCTTGGCAGGGCAATCTCAGCTTGAAGATGAGCATACATGATGTGATCACATATGTCAGCAGCAATGCCGTACTCCCTGGGATGAACCCATTGCTTTTATTTTACATTCTTATCAATAATGAATCTGTGATAGTCGTGAGTCTTTGACCTTTGGAATTGTACTTCTGTTTCTTTTAGCTTGAAGGGCACAGTCCACCAGACAGGTATAATGTCTCTGTCAACACCATTAGTGTGGGGTTTGAAGGGTGGAAACTTGACAAGGTTTGGATAGATTTTCCTGGGAGGGAATTTCTTCAAGGGTAGGTGAGTTAGGAGAGGTCCATTGGTAGTGAAATGTTCAGAGGGTAAGGGTTTAGAGGGTTCATATGGTATGCCATCATAGCTCCTAGGAATGACTTCCTCAAGCTCATACTCATATTCTGGTAGGGGATAGAAGGGTTTGGTTATTTCAGGTTCAGGTTTGTGAGTGTGGTACAAGATTCTCCAATTCCTTTTCACCTTGGCCCAGCTTTCAGCTTTGCCATCATATAGAACGGAGGGGTTAGTGTAAGGAAAAGTAATTTTGGGGAATTTGGGAAAGGATTCTCCTGGATTGATCCCAAACTCATCTGGTTGATTGAACTAGGGATCATCTGTTGGAATGATCGGTTGATATTGAGGTCTAGGTGAAGAGGTTTGAATGGACGAGTGTGCAAGGGAATGTTGTGGTGAGGCTATATGTTGAGATGAGGAGTGTGATTCATATGCATGTTGGGGTGATGGTTATGGTTCAATGTGAGGTTTAGGTTGGGGTAGGGTTAATTGTTCTTGGATTGGTGAAGATGGTTAATTTGGTTGTTGTGAAAGTGTTTGGTTTTGTATGTCTGGTTGTGATGGTGTGGTGTGGTGTTAACAGGTACATTGAAACTCTCAACTAATGCATCAACAGTAATTTGAACAGGGTCAGTTGCAGGTAAGGTTACCTCAGAAGTCCCAAAGGACTTGGCTTTCCTGGCAGGATGCCTAGCCCTGGTAGGAATAACAACTGATGATTGAGCAGCTTGCTTTTGATTCTTCAGTACATAGCCAATTGACTGATTATCCTCATCATCATCCTCATTTGACAAGATCTCTTTTCTTGCCCTTTTCTGCCTTGGAGTTGCTTGTGGTTCACCAGTCCGTGTTTCCCTGATGACCACCATAGTAGCAGGCTTCCTTGCAGCAACTAGACGAGTTGGCTTAACTCGTCATCCAGTAGACTTCTTCTTCAAGACTTGAGCCTCAGCTTCATTTAGCTTAATTTGCTCCTCCATAAGTTTTATCAGCTCTTCCTTCCTTGCCAATTCCACTTGGATTACTGGACTAAGTTTCATATAGGTCAGTTTCACCTTCCCAAAAACAGCAGGGGACATGTCTTTTTCGTTAAGGATAACAGCTTGTTCTTCAGGTGACTTAGCTTCAAGTTTTGCATATATGTGGTGAGACTTGAAGATTTTTTATAACAGGTGACAGAAGGGTATGGCAATGGCCTTCTCCCTTTCAAGAACATAATCTCTAAACCTCTTGAAAAAAATGCAGGGTAGGTTGATCAAGGATTCAGTAAGCAAGTGGCACAAACAAAATTTGTGAAGAGCAGAGAGGTTGTGCTTGGACCCAGCCTTTTGCAGCATTGACTTGTTCAGGATTTGATGAAGAATGCGAGCTTCATCTTTCATCTCCACAACTTTCCATGAATGAGACCTTACTGTATCAGCTCTCATCAAAATTGGAGCAATGATTTCTTCACCACCCAGTTCTTCTTCCCATTTATCAGTTAGGGTAAGACCTTCTTGAGCTTAGTGAATCGCAGTCGCAATTGTTGTTTCAGATACAAACACCTCAGTATCTAACACATTAGCAGTAACTTTTGTCTTTGTAACCTTGGGTTTCTTCCAGAATGCCCTGATAAGGTCTGGGTACACAGAGACCTTCTCTATGAACAGCCCTTCCCACCCAGCAGCTCTGACATACTGACTTACATAAACATTTTACTCTTTCAGAATGCTAAAATCGAAGTGATGCTCTATCCCAATCTCAAGAGCATTGACATTGCAGGTACCAGCAATAGATGAAGAGGCCATTGCTGAAGATGAAGGTTTGGGAAAACAGAGAATTCTTTAGCAAGAAGTTTAAGTTTCACAGAAGTGAAAGGTTTTTCTTAGGGAAGAGATAGACTTAAAAAGGTTTTGAAATCTGAAGGGTTTTCTTTAAAATAATTCTAAAATAAAATAAAATGAAAGTCGTGTGAGAGGACATGCATTTAATGCTGATACGACGTTGGTTTCTTGCAACCGTAAAAAGCAATTTTTACAATTGACGAAACTAACTAACTCGGCAGAGAGAGTTTGAATTAAATATGTCTTGAGACTGTTGACGAATCTGGGCATGTATACCCAGTCGTGCAAGTAATACGGTGGTGAGACCGGTTATCGTATCCACGGGGATTGGATGTCAATTACCAATTCACAAACTCAACAACTATCTAGACTATGAAGAGAAATCAAAACAAACAAAAGAAAAGAAATAAAATCTTTTTGTCTTTTTATCGAACACTTAGAGTGCGGAAAAGGATATGTTGGGACTAGACTTCACCAAACCTCTTTCTCATGTACTACCAGGACTAGATACCTCCCATTCATGCTTCAAATATTAAAATGAGTCCACTAAACTACTCAAGCCCCGATCTCTCAGATGACAAGAGCCTAATTCCACTAATAGACCCTAATCTCTTAGGTGGCCTAGATTAATGAAATTGCATTAGGATTAGGGATTACGCGATTACTAGTAAACCAAACTCCATCTCTAGATGCAAGGGTTACTAGGTGATTAATTTCAGTTCCGGTTCTGATACGAACGTCTCCATTACATACCAAAACACTAATCGAGTCATGGGGGTGCTAGCCACAACAAGCATTAAGCACAGAAAAATAAACACTAATACGAAGGCATGAACACAGAATAATCAGTCAAGGCAAATACATAATAATAAGTTTGATTACATCTAATCCCAACAAACAGGGTTTAGTTACTCATAATTACAAAGAAAGCCAAACCAGAGAGATAGGAGAAGAGGAGAGAAGAGGCTCCATGGGAGCTTTCCTTCTTCTTCATAGCAATCCCTCTCAGCAACTCCCTTCTGGGGTTGAAACCCTAGTCCAGTCACAGCTCCAAGTGCCCCCCTTCAAAAACTCCCCCTTTCTGCCCTAAAACAGTAACTTATACCAATCAGTTCTGCACGCGTTCGCGAGGCGAGACATGTCTCGCGAGGCGAATATTAAAAATCTGAACTTCAGGGAATTGAACTCTCGCAAGACGAGAGTTGCTCGCGACGCGAAACAGTAAAGTGCTTCTCCAATATGCCCGTGAGGAGCATCAGGGCCTAGGCGTGATGGCTTCTGGTTTCCATACTCGCGAGGCGAGACAAGGTTCGCGAGGCGAACCAGAAAGGTTTGCATTTTCTGGCACAATCAGCTTTCAGGGTCGCGAGGCGAATCCAGTCTCGCGGGGCGAATCTCCAGAATTCTGCTTGGCTCAATTTCTTCTCTTTTCAGGCTCTATTTCATCCAAGCTCCATCATGGCTATTCTTGAGCATTTTTCCTAAGTTCCTGCAAAACAACACCAAGAACCCGCTTCACCCGTTCCAAGGGAAAATCTAACTAAAATCAAATAAAGAATGCCTAATCTATATGAAAAATGCATGCAAAAGTGTACAGAAAATATCATGTAAAATCACACTATCAGAGACATAATAAATGCAAATAATAAATAAATGAATGGATGAGTCCAGTAAGCACATGCAAACAACCATTGGACGAAATATGCATTGGACAAGCTTTTAACATATAGTATCCGACCATGACTGGACGACATATTAATCCACACATATCATGTTAAGATGTTTTCAAATAAAGATAAATATGTCCTCGGCTAGAGGTTTAGTAAAGATATCTGCCCATTGATGATCAGTATCTACAAACTGTATATCAAAAACATATTTTTGAACATAATCTCCAATAAAGTGATGTTTAATCTCAATGTGCTTAGCTCTTTAATGCAAGATTGTATTCTTAGACAGATTGATCGTAGCAGTGTTATCACACATAAGTGGAATACTACTTACAAACACATTGTAGTCCTTCAATTGATGTTTGATCCAAAGAAGTTGTGAGCAACAACTTGCAGCTGATATGTACTCAGCTTCAACATTTGATAAGGCAATGATGTTTTGTATTTTGCTTAACCATGAGACTAAATTTGCTCCAATGAAATGGCATCCTCCACTCGTACATTTTCTTTATATTCTATCTCCAGGATAGTCAACATCACAAAAACCAACTAATCTGTAATCATCATTTTTCTTAAAGCACAAACCCAGATTAGTAATACCTTTCAAATATCTAAATATTCTCTTAACTGCTAATAAGTGAGATTCTCTGGGATCAGATTGAAATCGAGCACGTAAGCAAACACTGAACATAATATCAGGTCTGGACGCAATAAGATATAAGAGAGATCCTATCATTCCTCTATATACCTTTTGGCCTACCTTTTTATCTTTGTCATCTTTGTTCAGTATGGACATGGGATGCATTGGTGTGTTCATTGGTTTGCAGTCATTCATCTTGAACTTCTTTAAGAGTTCCTTTGTATACTTGGTTTGATGGATTTACAGCTCATCCACTGTTTGTTTTACTTGAAGTCCAAGGAAGAATTTTAGTTCTCCCATTATGCTCATTTCAAATTCCTTTTGCATTAACTTAGAGAATTCCTTGCACAGAGATTCATTAGTAGCACCAAAGATTAGGTCATCAACATAAATTTGCACAATTATAAAACTAGACTTGTTGGATACAACATTATAAAGCTGTATAAAGCTTTCTTTAGCTTATACACATGTTCAAGATGGGTTTCACTCTCAACATCCGGAGGTTGCAGAACATACACTTCCTCATTTATAAAGCCATTCAAAATTTACTTTTCACATCCATTTGATAAAGCATGATATTATGATATGCAGCAAATGATAATAAGATGCGTATTGGTTCTAATCTAGCAATTGGAGCAAAGGTTTCAGTGTAATCTATACATTCTTCTTGAGAATAAACTTGAGCAACTAGTCTTGCTTTATTTCTTACGACCTTATCATTTTCATCAAGCTTGTCTCTATAAACCCATTTGGTTCCAATTATTGGTTTGTCCTTTGGCAAAGGTACAAGAGTCCAAACTTCACTTCTTTCAAATTGGTTCAGCTCCTCTTGCATGACCAGAATCCATCCCTCGTCCAGTAGAGCCTCGTCTACTGTATTTGGTTCCAACTCATAGACAAAAGCAGAGTCATCTTGCTCTCTGAAGGTTGATCTGGTTCTTAGCCTATCACTGGACTCCCAATGATTTGTTCTTGAGGATGATAATTCTTGAAATACCATAATCTTTGAGCATTTTCTTGTTGAGAAGTTGAAGCTCCTGACTCATGTTGTTGTTGATCGTCCACTGAATCATCAGTCTTGATATTTACTGGATTTTATGAATCTTTAAGATTCAAATTTGCAAAAGCTTCATCAAGCTCATATAATTTCTTATCAGGCTGATTGCCATCAAACTTAACATGTATACATTCTTCTATAACTAGAGTTCTAGAATTATATACTCTAAAGCCTTTGGACGATTCATAATATCCTAAAAACATTCCATTATCTACCTTAGCATCAAACTAACCAAGTTGATCTTTTGTATTTAGTATAAAGCATTTACAACCAAAATGATGAAAATAAGATATGTTGGGTTTTCGTCCTTTCCACAATTCATAAGGAGTTTTATTCAAAATTGGTCTAATGTATATTCTATTTTGAATGTAGCAGGCAACGTTAACAGCTTCAACCCAGAAGTGTCTAGGGACAGAGTTGTCATTGAGCATTGTTCTAGCCATCTCTTGAAGAGTTCTGTTCTTTATCTCTAGCACACCATTTTGATGTGGTGCTTTTGGTATTGAGAAGTTGTGAAGAATACCATTTTCTTCACAGAACCATTCAAATTTCTCATTTTCAAACTCTCCCCCATGGTCACTTCTAATTAAAGTGATACACATGCCTTTTTCATTCTGTACACGTTTGCAGAATATTGAAAAGACCTTGAATGACTCATCCTTGTGAGGTAGGAACATAACCCATGTCCATCTAGTGTAGTCGTCTACTATGACTAGACCATATTTCTTGCCAATGACAGAAGCAATCTTTGTTGGACCAAAGAGATCAAGATGTAGCAACTCTAGTAGTCTATTGGTACTAACAATATTCTTAGATTCAAAGGAACCTTTAACTTGTTTTCCCTTTTGACATGAATCACATAGAATATTAGATTTGAACTTAAGGTTTGGTAATCCTCTCACGAGATTATGCTTATATAGCTTTGAAATTAATTTCAAGCTTGCATGACCTAGCCTTTTGTGCCAAATCCGTCGCTCATCTTCAATGGACACTAGACATGATACACCTTGATTTGTAAGGTCCTCCAAGTCAATCTTATACATATTGTTTTGACTCTTGGCAATGAATAAGAGTGATCCATCCGTCTTCTTGACATTACACATGTTCTTATAAAAAAGAAACAGCATACCCATTATCACATAATTGACTTATGCTTAGCAAGTTGTGTTTTAAACCATCAACTAACAAAACATTATCAATAGAGGGAAAATGGTGTTTACCAATTTTACCTACTCTAATGATCTTTCCCTTCTGATTACCTCCAAAGGTAACCCAGCCACCATCATTATGTCTAAGGTCTTCGAACATACACTTTTCTCCCGTCATGTGACGTGAGCATCCACTGTCCAAGTACCAAGATGTGTGTTTCTTTCCTGTTGTTAAGCAAATCTGCAACAGGTATAATCTTGTTTTTAGGTACCCAGATTCATTTGGGTCCTTTCTTGTTAGTGGTCACTAGATGAGCATGTTTCACATGTTTATTATGTATGCATCTAAATGTGATATGACCATTTTTACGACAAACTTTACAGTAAGTGTTGTATGAGCTAGATTTTGTTTTATGATGTTGTTCTTGAGTTTTAGAAACTCTGTGGTGTGCATGTGGTTTGTCATAACCTAAGCCTGATTTATCATAAGGTGATCTAGAGTACCTCAGTATCAAGTTCAACTTTTCTGAGCCACCTACAAACTTAGACAGGCTGTCTGTCAGAATAATATAATCTCAAAGTATTTCAAATAATAACATAAATAAATCACAACACATACTATAAAACCAACAAAACAAACATATAAGTGCAATGACATCTCATTGCCTTCTCTTTATAGGAGGCCCTTTGCCATTGCCTCGCATTAGGTTAATCTGTCATCACTACGAGTTAGGCACTTTGCCATCTCGATGAAGGAAGTATCCACAACCTTGCAATGTCCAACATTACCTCCTCCATGTTGGAGGCCCTTTACTATCACCTTGTATTAGCCCAATCTGTCATCGTTATGAGTTAGGCCCTTTGCCATCTCTACGAAGGAAGTATCCACAACCTTGCAATGTCCAACATTGCCTTCTCCATGTAGGAGGCCCTTTGCCATCACCTCGCATTAGGTCAATCTATCATCGCTATGAGTTAGGCCCTTTGCCATATCTACGAAGGAGGTATCTAACGATGCAATGTCTTTACATTGCATTCCCCATGAGGGAGGCCCTTTGACATTGCCTCGCATTAGGCCAATCTGCCATTGCTAAGATTTAGGCCTTTTGTCATCTTCTCGATGGAGGTATCTCAACCAAATGTACCCATTACATAAGGTACTCATACATCAATACAAACATTAATTACAAACATGCATCACAATAATTCATTATATTAACCAGGCATCATGATATGGTCATTTACAATGAACCCAAACATGTCATCAAGCTCCATGCATTAATAACAATGATATATCTCATGTCAAAACAACACATAGCATTCCAAATCACATATAACATACACATATTAATTCCAAACAACCACACAAGTCTTAAACTTTTTTTAAAAAAATATCATTTAAATTCCTTGTCTTAAATTAAAAAACCTTTAAAAAAATTATTAAAATTATTTTTTTAAAAATGAAATAGATTATCTAAGATATGACGTCTTGTTAATATGATCTTTTAGGACATTTGAGCCGGGACAACTTGATGATCCTAAGACTCTAAAACTAATAATAAAAAAAGACTGAATTAACTTCTTTTAAAAAGGATTTTCTTTTCAAAAATTAAAATCAACCAACCAATCAAACATTTTCTATAAGAACTACGTGGTTTTTAATTTCTCATCGCACTCGGGAATACGTAGGAGGTGAATCAATCATTATGTTAAGGACAAATTTTATTTTCTCTTTTGTTGTGTTTATTTTCTCTTGTGCTTCAAAAATGGGGTAAAAATAAATATTTAAAAGTTATTAAAGTTTTTGCACAATTAACTTGATGTGCCTTTTTAAAAAAAAAAAACTTGCGATGTAGGGTGCTAATACCTTCCCTACTCGTAATGACTCCCGAACTCAAATCTCTGTTCTTTTTTTAAAAAAATACCAGCTTCCTTAAAATAAGTGGTTTTTTCAATGTTTTTCCCAAATAAAATATTAGTGGCGACTCCTTTGTTTTTTTTATATATTTTCACGGCGCTCGGACAGGACCATCACGACAGCTGACGACTCCACCGGGGATTTTTAAGAGGCAAGCCTATCATAGTTGTTTGTGCAAAATTTCAATAACTTTTATTTGTTGGTTTTACCCCTTTTTTCATGGTAAATAATCTTTTATTTCTTCCTCATACATACTTGTATATATTTTATAATTTGCCATGTTAACTCTAGGGTAGATGGCATCTCCTTCCTATGCGTGGCTCAGTTTTTTAGGACAGGTCTTAACTTTTTGGGTTCTATAGGTTTGTTTACTCCATCCACACATTACACTTACACATTGAGCACGCACTTATGAGTGAGGCACTATACCCGATTCTTGGAAACCCGAAGATTAAGAGAGAGGTTGTGTAGTGGTAGCCTTTTTGGGATGTACGTCCTATCTGGGTATCATGAAAACCTCAACTAGAGTGTCACCCATTTGATGATGTCCCATGTCTGGTAGATCACCTACTGTCGTGGTCAACATCATGATTTGGGATCTTAGCTCTAGAGACCAAAAAACTATTGGAATTATAGATCCACCTTGATGAGAGTTCACAAATTAAGGATCTATAAAACATCAGGATATAGTCTGATGAGGTAATCTGATTAAGGACACAACAGGTTTATTCTTTACCCATCTCTCCAAATTCATGTATCCATTTCGTTTTTCAAAATAAAAAATGACCCATTTTTTGAAAAAAAAAAAGCATTCATTTCATGCATTCATAAAAAATTTCTCATTCATCTCAAAGAAAAGAAAGAAAATAAATTCATTCATCTCATGCATTCATAAAAAATTATTCTTATAAAAATAAGAAGCTCGTCTCATACAACGTTGTTTTGGTGAGAGGAAAAGTGCCTTCATGCATCTAACGCATTAAAAAAAATTGGGTCAATATAAAAAAAAATCTTTTCATGCATCCCATGAATTAATACTTTTTGGGTCAAGAAAAATCTTTTTCATGCATCTCAAAATGCTTATCTTTAATAAGCTTTCACAAATAAAGGTTTAATTGCATGTTTCTAAATTTACAGTGGCCTTTTGAACAATTGCTCTACGACACCCTTATCGGACTCGATCACAAGCCAAAATCATGGATGAGGAAGAGCAAGCTCAGAAGTTCATATAAGAAATGAGTCGACTCAAAGAGCAAATGGACCAAATGATGGTAATGCTACAAGCCATGCAGAAGGAAAAGAGCACAGATGAGAATCCTTCAGCCTCAACTGAAGAGCAGCCAGCCATTCCTCTTCTCACTCCGGGGAATAACCAACAAGGGGTCATGATGGCCCTCACTGTTTATCCAAGTAATCAAAATCACCATTCATTTGACCCAAACAATCCTCCATATAGCCTTCCTTGAGGATTTGTGCCGCCAGTGGCTCCTGTCCCGCAAGACAGTAACCCAAGCTCCCAAAATACCACCCAGATACAAACCACAAACCCACTAAAAGATAACACCCCAATGGTGGTGCTTGCTGCTAACCTAAATACTCTACCATTCACCCTCCATATTGGTGCCAATGGGACTCAGGCGACGTAGAACTTCGCAGAGCCACAATATATTCATCCTAGAACTCATGGGGAAATTACTTTGAATCGGTCAGGCGAGAATCCTCAATCCAAAGAGAAGATAGAAATTCTGGAGGAAAGACTGTGAGCTATTGAAGAGGAAAACAATTATGGTCTTTGGGATGCATCTGAACTTTGTCTAGTGCCAAATGTTGTAATCGCGCTGAAATTCAAGGTACCTGATTTTGACAAGTACAGTGGAACCACTTGTCCCAAAAACCACTTGACCATGTCCGTCAAGAAAATGGCATCACATGCCCATGACGATAAGATCTTAATTCACTTCTTCCAAGACAATTTGACTAGGGTAGGTTCAAATTGGTAAATGCACCTCGAGCGGTCCCACTTTCGATCTTTCAAAGATCTAGTAGATGCATTCATGAAACAATACAAGTACAACATTGACGTGGCTCCTGATAGGATGCAGCTGTAAAATATGTCAAAAAGGGACACAGACCTTTAAGGAGTATGCACAACAATGGAGAGAGTTGGCTGCTCAGGTAGAGCCCCATTGACTGAGAAGGATATTATGGCCATGTTCATGGATACACTTCAGTCACCTTTCTATGACAGAATGATTGGAAGCGTATCATCAAAAATTTTTGACATGGTTATCATTAGAGAAAGAATTGAGAGTGGGATGAGAAGTGGTAAAATTGTTGAAAGTTCTGCGAGGGTAGCTGGGATGAAGAAAGCTCTATTTGTCAAGAAGAATGAAGGAGAGAGACTTATTGTGACATCCGAGCAAAAGAGGTCTGGGCATCGAGTACAAAGTCAAATGTGTGCTGCCAACTCTCAACCATCTTTTCAAACAACCTACACTCCATATTATCCACCACATCAACAACCTAACCATTCATATATAGTCGTCATCTCACAATTTCCAACCCAATCTTTCCTATGATGACACCACACCAACCATCATACCCTACCCAACATCAAACCTTTCCCATTACACCACCCCAACAAAACCCAAATGCAAATCAAAGGAGACAGCCTTACAACCCAAAAAAGAAGCCCATGCAATTTGACCTGATACCTATGACTTACACAACCTCATTGAAATTGTTGGTCCCAGTCCCGACCAAGGCAATGCAACCCTCATACCCAAAATGGTTTGACCCAAATGTCAAGTGTGACTATCATGGGGGAATGATATGTCATTCATCTGAAAATTACAAGACCTTAAAGTACAAAATGCAAGATCTAATCAATTTGACCTAATACCTATGACTTACATAGCCTCATTGAAAAATCTTTGTTGGTCCCAGTCCCGACCAAGGCAATGCAACCCTCATACCCAAAATGGTTTGACCCAAATGTCAAGTGATGGGGGAGTGGCACTTTGAAAGACCTTAAAGTACAAAGTGCAAGATCTAATAAAGGCAAACATGCTAAGTTTCCAACGAGATACTCGTAATGTAGGAGGTTCTGGAGTCAATGCTGTAGAGGACACTATGGAACATGACCTTTGAATCTTGTTTAGAGTCATTCATTAATGCTAATCCTTTAACTATTCCCAAGGCTTTAGGAAATCTTTAATAATGGGCTTACTTGTTTCCGTTTCAGTGTGAATAAATGAATGCATTGAGTCTTTTTTCTTTCTCTTTCTTTTTGATATTTACTTTACTTTACCTTTTATTCTTCATGATAGTTATCAATAATGCATTACTGAAAGTGATTCTCTTAAAAAAAAAAAGGCAAGAGCTTGCATCTCATCACATAGTTTTGATAACCCCATTAATCAGGTTTGCAATAAAAAAACTCCTCACCGACTTATGTAATCAACTGAGCTGAAAGCATCAAATGAACATTCTTTTCACAATTGAAGGTTAATGGGGAAATCAAAAGCAATCAATAACAAGTTCTTAGAGAAGGTTCTCTAGAACCAGAATCAGGAAGCTCACTGATTCAAACTAGGTTCTATCATAAAGAAGAAAAACAAAAGGAGCAATGAGTAATCATTTTGATGAGCACTACTTTTTGTCTCCATTTCAAATTTTTGAAAATGAGAAACCATGATTTGAAATGATGATTGACCATCTTTCTGTATCTTTCATATATTTGAGTTATCTCTCTTTAACCCCTTTTGAGCTTGCATTTTTTCAAAGAACCTTGGGCAAGGATCACCCCTACACTTGGGGGCTAATATTCAGTTGAATGAGGACTATCAAAATAAAAAAGGAAAAAGAATGAATCAGAGTTCCATAAGGAAGTAAGAAAACAAACAAGAAAGTGAAAAAGATAGGACATGACTAAAAAAGATCAGAGTAAAAGGAAAATGAAGAAATGTTTGATTGAGCTTACTGATCCTTGGTCTCGTTCAAACCCTTAAACAATCACTTGAGCCTCATATCTTTTCTCCTATACCCTTTAACCCCTACCACATTACAAGCCTAAAAAGTCCATTTTAATCAATGAAAGGTTGCTATCATTTTCATCAATTTGAATTTTGAGATAAAAGTGTGCTCCTCATTACACTGCTCTAAAAAACAAAAATTTAAAATGAAAAGAAAAGCAAGAAGTGGCTCATTGGGCTGAAAACCTGAAAGGGTGAACCAGGATAAAATTAGAGCAACTCGATGAAGTGATCTACTCAAAAGCTAGGGTCAAACAGAACCCGTCGAAGAGACAAACTGGGGCAGTTTGAATTTGAAGGCAGATCATGAGATGACCATAATACATGAAGACTGGGATAAATCATGTCCTTGGAAGGTGATTAAAGTGGTGCTCGAGATCATATGCATGAGAGACTGGCACTAATCATCCTAAAGAGTATCATTTGAAGAAATGCGAGTTTCACCTCATCATTATTTCCTTCTAAAGACATCTCAAACCCCAATATCACTGTTTCCCTCACATCCTTATCATCTTCTGCATACTGTTGTTGTATTTTCTTTCACTATTGTTTTCTTGTATCCCCCCTTGTTGATATCTACAATAGATTACACATGCATTTTTCGTGGGAAGCATATACTGAAATGTGAAACAAGTATCAATAATAATAGCATTTAGAGTTTCTCTCAGGATTCAAAGGTCATGGAAAGCACATCGATCTCGTGACAAGGGGCAATGTGGGAAAAGAAGGAGCGGTCAGGCATTCTCATCCATTGGCATAATCATTATGAAATAAGCATATTTGTGACAAGGGGCAAAGCATCAGTTGAACAAGAAAATAACAATCCAGATCAATGGGTGACATTCTAGTTCATCCCTAAATTTGGTTGTGATCGAAGCTTTAAGAGGACAGAAGTCAAAGAGTGGTTTGCAAAAAAGGATCAAAGTCATTGTCAGTCACTGAAAGTATCTTTCGCATCATGCATAAAAATTCCATATCATTGCATCACATTTGGGCATAAGGCCCCGTGAGCCATCGTTTTGTTCAGCTTTAATAGACATAGGGTCTCTTACGTGACATCCTCTACCCTCACATGTATTTATAAAGCATAAAAGGCATATAAAAGAAATTAATAAAATAAACACATGCATTCATTTATTGAAATAATAAATATTCATGGGTAGAAAAGGTACCAAATAAACAAAGGTCTCGACAATGTGGAAATAAAAAGAAATAAATAAGTTTATAAAAGAAAACATAACAATAAAATAAAACATACCAATCCCGATGTCATATACAGAGCTGGTATAACCAATCAGGAAAACATTAAAGACAACAACTAAAACTGAAACTGGGAAGTCCTAACTAAGAGTTGCGGCTCCTCAGAGTCACTCCTCAACTGGCTGCTCGCCGTCCTCTGCATAAAAGATACATGCCAAAACAACAACAGAGAAACGGGGAGTAAGAACATATATATGAAACATAACAGCATGGAGATAGGAAGCAAGATGAGCATGCATCATATAAACATAGCACATAATAACATACAACATACATTTATAACATATTCATATCATCATGGTAATTCAACCAATTTATGCTATACGGTGCAACGGTACTCCAATACTCCATTATGCATGTGGATCCAATCTATCACAGGAAGGCAACTTCGGAGTTACATATAAACATTGGACAATAAGCACCAAAGCCGGCAGTTCATCAAACTATGGGTGAACCACCTCGGATAGCCGACGCACCATACTCTAGGATGCGCCACCAAAGGGGGCCAGATTCACCAAACCATGGGTGAATCACCGCGGACGGCCAGATCGTCGTACTCTAGGATGACCTCCCCTATGTTGAACTTCCCCCACTAACAACTCCAATGCGTGAATGCATAAGTACAACAACAAACAACGGATATCCACCACCTCCGCTTGGGCTAATAAGCACCCAAGTTTATCACCATCAACACCTTGACCCTTAAGAGTCAAGGTCCCTTTGGCCAATAAGCATCGAGGTTCAACTTTAACAGCACCTCGACCAATAAGCATCGAGGCTACTTTAGCCAATAAGCACCAAAGCCTAACGTGCAATAACCAATTGGGTACCGACTTAACCAACTTGTTATTTATAATAATCTTCTTAAGTCTTTTAATAAATTATCTAACTTGTCTTTATTCGTTTGGTGTTTTATTTCATCACTGGGTACAATTGGGGTGAAGTACCCCTTCATTCCATTAATTAACGTCTGTTCTGTTTGGGGGAGCATCAGCATGCTTACCCCCCGCACGCGCGTGCTGTCACTTAAGTGAAGCACGGTTGTGCTTTCTGTTATGCACGACCATGCTGATGTAATGCGACCAATTCAAATTTGAACTGGCAGCACGGGCGTGCTCTCTGTTAAGCATGGTCGTGCTTACTGGAGCATGGTCGTACTGTCTGGGCAGCTTTGGTTAAGGCTCTTAGCCAAAAACTCCCTAAAACACTCATAATCAATCCTAGGGTCCTTGACTAAACCTTTTGGAATATACCTCACCCCTCAAAACTAAATCCAAGTTTTATGAAACAGTTTGGGGAATTCAGCCATTAATTTCAAGGATTATTAACAAGCCCTATTTTAACCAATTAGAGTCTTATTAATATTAACAACATTAAACTCCTCATATGTGCATCTATGGCATAAATCATCTCATACAATCAAACAACATTCATGGTATAACATCATCAACCAAGCAGTTTACTCATGGCATAAATATTATCAATTAAACATTTATTCATGGCATAAACAATTATCAACATTCATGAGCAAACACACCAAATATCCCTAAGCATACATAAACTTATAGCTAGACAACAGATAAACATTTAACAAATAACAGGGTCAAGGGAACCCTTCATCTTACGCTACCCCCATGCCTATATGTTGATACTATCCTTCTCCCCATACCTAGTATGAAGATATAATCCCTTTGACAAGCGTAAGCAAACTATCCTCGTTCCCTCAAGCTGCTCGATGAGTTTCCCCAAGCCTTGGCCAACACAAAAAGGTAACCAATTAACTCCAAATTACAAAAGGAAAAGGTATTAAAGAGAAGGATAACTAGATTACCATTGATGACACTAGCGTGCGTGACTTTCTCTCCCAAACTAGAGCAAGAACACCAAGAATTTGGTTGGGTTCAATGGAAGGGTAAGGGGAGAGGCTGCTGTCACACCTAGAGTTGTTAAAGTGCCAAATTGGGGTTAATACTTGTAACCCTCGCAAACCGACTCACTTTTATAAAGTTTGACACGAAGCACAACCGTTGTTCACCTAAGCACGGGCGTGCTTAGAGTAATCACGAGCGTGCTTAAAGAAAACACGGGGTCGTGCTGACCTAAGCACGACCTCGCAACATCAGTGTCATGAGTCCGTGTTTTGGCACGGCCGTGCTCCCTTCAAGCACGACCGTGCTTGTGGCCCAGATAGCTACCAAGCACGCAACTAAGCACGGGCGTGTTGATACATGAGCACGACCGTGCTTATGCATCAAGATGCGATTTTCAACTTAAGAATCCCACTTATTCCCTTCCTAACATTTCTAAGGCATTTTCCAAACAAGCATACATATAAAGCATGTAAAAGTACTTATGCGAAAAACGAGGTTTTTACAATTCCACCCCCTTATAAAAAAAAATTTGTCTTCTAAATTTCTACTCGCCTCAATTGAAAAAGTGTGGATACGCTTCCATCATCTTGTATTCTAGCTCCCATGTAGCACTTTCCTCAGTAGCCCCACTCCAAACGACTTTAACCAAAGGAATCTCCTTGCCTCTTAGCTGCTTCACCCTCCGATCCTCAACTCGAAGGGGTAGTACCTCAAACATCAAGTTCTCTTTTAACTAAATCATGTTGGGTACTATCACATGGCTAGGATCATGAATATACTCTCGAAGCTGGGATGCATGAAAGACACTATGCAGGTTGGACAAGAAAGGTGGTAAGGCTATGTGGTAGGCGACTTCGCCAACTCTTTTCAGAATTTGGTAAGGACCAATGAATCTAGGAGTAAGTTTCCTCACTTTTATCACTCTACCAACCCCAGCTGTTGGAGTAACTCTGAAGAACACATGATCACCTTCCTGGAATTTGAACGCCTTCCTTCTTTTGTCATGGTAGCTCTTTTGCCTACTCTGTGCCACTTTCATCTTTTCCTGAATCATCCTCACTTTTTGTGGTTTCTTGCACTATTTCTGGTCCTAGCACAACATTCTCACGGGGTTCATTCCAACATAAGGGTGTCCTACATCTCCTCCCATAAAGAGCTTCATAAGGTGCCATCCCGATTCTGGAATGGAAACTATTGTTGTAGGTGAACTCTATCAAGGGCAAACACTTATCCCAACTACCCAACTTTTCTAGCGCACAAGCTCTAAGCAAGTCCTTTAAGGACTGGATGGTTCTCTCAGACTGACCATTAGTCTGTGGGTGATAAGCTGAACTTAACCTAAGCATTGTCCCTAAAGCCTCATGCAAACTATTCCAGAACTTAGAGGTAAATCTAGGGTCTCCATATGATACTATGCTAGAGGGTACACAATGTAGTCTGACTATCTCTTTGATGTACAGTCTAACTTCTCTAAGGGATATTCCATATTCATAGGGATGAAATGGGCAGACTTAGTCAATTTATCCACAATAACCCATATAGCATCACAACCAGCTGGAGTCCTAGGGAGTCCATACACAAAATGCATAGAGATACTATCCTATTTCCACTCTGGGATACATAAGGGTTGCAACTTTCCTGAAGACTTTTCCTGTTCTATCTTAGCCTTTTGGCACACTAAGCACTCATAGACAAACTTAGCCACATCATTTTTCATCCTAGGCCACCAAAACATACGCTTTAAGTCATGATACATCTTAGTGGCACCTGGATGCACACTCAGTCCACTCTTATGTCCTTCTTCAAGGATCAACTTCCTAAGCTCCGAAACATCAGGTATACAAACTCTATCCTGAAACCTCAAAACTCCATCACTTCCTTCCTTAAAACTAAGGTCTCTACCCTGAGCAAGCAACTCCCTCGGGTCTAAGAGATACATATCTATCTTTTGGCCTTCTCTAATATGATCCATCAAACTATTGGTGCTATTCAAGGTTCCAAGCCTAATACTCGTAGGGTTAACTTCCTAAGCTAAACTCAGATCTCTAAACTCCTCAATTAAATCCATCTCCCTAACCATCAAAGCAGAGACGTGCAAGGTTTTCCTACTCAAAGCATCTGCCACCACATTGGCCTTTCCTGGGTGGTAGGTCAACTCAAAATCATAGTCATTAAGAAACTCCATCAACCTACACTACCTCATATTTAACTCTTTCTTATCAAAAAGATACTTCAAACTCTTATGATCACTAAAGACCTCAAACCTTGCTCCATAATGGTAATGCCTCCAAATCTTTAAGGCAAACACCACAGCTCCTAACTCCAAGTCACGGGTAGGGTAGTTATTCACATGGGTTTTCAACTGACTAGAGGAACAGGCTACTATCTTACCATTCTGCATCAACACACTACCTAAACCTTGCTTAGAAGCATCACAGTAAACTACGAAAGGTTCACCAAGGTCGGGTAAAACTAACACTGGTGCTGATGTCATCCTATCCTTGAAGGTTTGGAAACTTTCCTCACACTTAGAGTCCCACACAAAGAGTTATCACTTCTTGGTAAACCCAAGAAACTCCTAATCTCGGTTACTGACTTTGGTGCTTCCCACTGGAGCACGGTCTCTACCTTAGCCGGGTCCTCGACTATCCCACCTTTAGATATGTCATATCCTAAGAAACTCACCTCTTCTAACTAAAACTCACACTTACACAACTTAGCATACAATTGTTTCTCCTTAAGGGTCTGCAAGACAACCCTCAAGTGCTCCTCATGATCCTCCTTGGTCTTGGAGTACACTAAGATGTCATCTAGGAAAACCACCACAAACTTATCCAAGTAAGGGTGAAAGGTTTTGTTCATATAATCTATGAACACCGCAGGAGCATTAGTCACACCAAAGGGCATAACAAAATACTCATAGTGATCATAACGCGTTCTAAACGCTGTCTTCGGGGTGTCCTCAGACTTTACCCAAATCAGATGGTATCCTAACCTCAAGTCCATCTTAGAGAAGACACAAGCTCCTATCAACTGGTCCATAAGGTCATAAATCCTAGGGAGAGGATACCTATTTTAAATGGTCACCTTGTTGAGCTATCGATAGTCGACACACAACCTCATACTGCCATCTTTCTTCTTTACCAACAACATTGGCGCTCCCCATGGGGATACGCTAGGCCTAATGAACTATTTTTGGATCAGATCATCTATGTATTTCTTCAACTCAACTAGCTCTAGAGGAGACATCCTATAAGGTGCTATGGAGATAAGCCCAGTTCCAGGCACTAAGTCTATGGTAAACTCCACGTCTCTTTCAGGGGGCAAGTTATAAACATACCCCGGGAACACTTCAAGAAACTCTCACACAAGAGGCACACTTCCGACATCATGAGGGCTCTCTACTTGCAGGGAAGATAGCATCATGTAAACTTGGGCCTCTTCTTTCATAGAAGTCTTAACTTGGTTGACAGAGAGAAATCTAGGATCCTTAGACTCCACTGGAGTTCCAAAAATTAATTTTTTATCAAATAAATTCAAAAGGACGTGGTTGGAAGATAACCAGTTCATGCCAAGAATAATATCAAGTTGTTTTAAAGGTAAGCATACAAGATCAACAGTAAAGTTCCTACCATTGATGGTAACGAGATAATTCTTACATGCATGTGAAGTGAGAACGGGCTTATTTGTGGGTGTAACAACAATTAAATCACAATCAAGAAGGGTAACAGACAATTTAAGGTTATTGACATAATCATGTGATATAAATGAGTGAGTTGCACCCAAATCATACAAAACAACTAAAGGAGTTCCATCAATTGAGCACATACCTTGGATCAAGTCCTCGGACTCGGAGGCCTCAGTTCCACTAAGAGTAAAGACTCTCCCTGTGGTCTTCAGTCAATTAGCTTGAGACTGCTGATTCTTGCTAGCACTTGGAGGTTCTGACTTTGCTCCTCCACACTCTCGGCTGATGTGGCCAGGCTTGCCACACTTGAAGCAGATGATGTCGGTCTCCTTGCACTGATTAGTGAAGTGATCTTGTGCGTTGCACTTGCCGTATCTGATGGGCCTAGGAGCAGAAGAATTCCAACCCATGGACCTGTCTGAAGAGAACTGTTGCTTCTTGCCACTCTGCTTGAAGTCCCGACCGACTAGAGCGAAGCGCTGCTTTCCCTTATCCTTCTGATTTGTCTTTCTGCTGCCCTGGGTATCTGAGCTTTTGTAACTCGCCATTCTGTATTTGTAGGCATCTTCAAAGATCCTACACTTGTTCACCAGAACCAGGAAGACGCAGACCTCCTGATAGCTGATCACCTGCTTGATCTCCGGGCGAAGACCATCCTCAAACTTTACACACTTAGAACGATCATCAGTCACAAACTGATATGATGTGTAATACCTAGAAATCTCCTCAAACTTTGTAGCATACTCCCCCACGAACATGTTTCCTTGCTTTAGAGCCAAGAACTCCATCTCTTTCTTGTTGCGGATGTCTCCTGGAAAATACTTCTCCAAGAACTTGTCTTGAAGGCATTCCAAGTGACTGTCGTGCCCCCGGTCTCCATACGCCGGCAACAATTCTCCCACCAATGCTCCGCCTCCTCTGTCAGCATGAAGGTCCCAAAGATGACCTTCTGAATGTCGTTGCACGCCATAGCTCGGAAGATCTTCTCGATCTTCCTCATCCACAACCAGGGACAGATCTAGTGTATGCCCACTATTTTTTTTTTATCTTTAATTTCTATATAATTTCTATTTTTCCCCCACTAAAAAAATATTGTTGCCTCCATTGTTCTACAATTTTGCCCCCACTATCCAATATTTCTGGATCCGTCCCAATCCACAACAAAGCACCTTTGGGGTTATAAGCTCCCTTGAAAGTTGGTGGATTGTTCCGCTGGAACTTATAGAGACCCTAAAACTGAGTCGGTCCTCCGTTGTTGTTGTTCTGATTCTGCCCTATCGCATTGGCAAGGAGTGCCAATACGTCAGTCATAGCCTGATCATTCCTACCTCTTCCTGCCATTGGTCCCTGCACTTGCCTAAGACAACTATTAAAAACATAGAACCAAGTAGGAAGAACTATAGTTTCATAACACTAAGCAACATTATCTATAATAATATAGACAATTCAAACAAGAGCACACAGAAGACTCATAACAGACTCATACCACGTCCTGATAGGACATACCCACTCTGATACCACTAAATGTGACACCCTCTACCCCGTAAGTATTTATAAAGCATAAAAGGCATATAAAATAAATTAATAAAACAAAACACATGCATTCATTTATTGAAATAATAAAGATTCATGGGTAGAAAAGGTACCACATAAACAAAGGTCTCAACAACACGGAAATAAAAAGAAATAAGTTTATAAAAGAAAACATAACAATAAGATAAAACATCCTAACCCTAATATCACATACAGAGCTGGTATAACCAATCCGGAAAACATCACGGACAACAACTAAAACTAAAACTGAAACTGGGAAATCCTAACTAAGAGTTGCGGCTTCTCAGAGTCACTCCTCAATTGGCAGCTCGCCGTCCTCTGCATAAAAGATACATGCCAAAACAACAACATAGAAACGGGGAGTAAGAACATATATATAAAATATAACGGCATGGAAATAGGAAGCAAGATGAGCATGCATCATATAAACATCGCACATAATAACATACAACGTACATTTATAACCTATCATATCATCATGGTAATTCAACCAATTTATGATATGCAGTGCAACGCTACTCCACTACTCCATTATGCATGTGGATCCAATCTATCTCGGGAAGGCAACTTCGGAGTTACATATCCACATTGGCCAATAAGCACCAACACCAACAGTTCACCAAACCATGGGTGAACCACCTCGGATAGTTGACGCACCGTACTCTAGGATGTGCCACCACGGGGGGACTATATTCACCAAACCATGGGTGAATCACCGCGGACGGCCAGATCGTCGTACTCTAGGACGACCTCCCCTATGTTGAAATTCCCCCACTAACAACTCCAATGCGTGAATGCATGAGCACAACAACAAACAACGGGTATCCACCACCTCCGCTTGGGCCAATAAGCACCCGATTTTATCACCATCAACACCTCGACCCTTAAGAGTCAAGACTCATTTGGCCAATAAGCACCAAGGTTCAACTTTAACAACACCTCGACCAATAAGCATCGAGGCTACTTTGGCCAATAAGCACCAAAGCATAATGTGCGGTAACCAATCGGGTATCGGCTTAACCAACCTGTTATTTATAATAATCTTGTTAAGTCTTTTAATTAAATTATCTACCTTCTCTTTATTTGTTTGGTGTTTTATTTCATCATTGGATACAATTGGGGTGAAGTACCCCTTCATTCCTTTAATTCTCATCTGTTCTGTTTGGGGGAGCACGGGCGTGCTTACCCCCAGCACAGGCGTACTGTTACTTAAGTGAAGCACGGTCGTGTTTCCTGTTATTCACGGCCGTGATGATGTAACGCAGCCAATTCAAATTTGAATTGGGAGCACGGGCGTGCTCCCTATTAAGCATGGTCGTGCTTACTGGAGCGTGGTCATACTGTCTGGGCAGATTTGGTTAAGGCTCTTAGCTAAAAACTCCCTAAAACACTCATAATCAATCCTAGGGTCCTTGACTAAACCTTTGGGCATATACCTCATCCCTCAAAACTAAATCCATGTTTTATGAAACAGTTTAGGGAATTAAGCCATTAATTTCTATGATTATTAACAAGCCCTATTTTAACCAATTAGAGTCTTATTAATATTAACAACATTAAACTCCTCATGTCTTCATCTATGGCATAAATCATCTCATACAATCAAACAACATTCATGGCATAACATCATCAACCAAGCAGTTTACTCATGGCATAAATATCATCAATTAAACATTTATTCATGGCATAAACAATTATCAACATTCATGAGCAAACACACCAAATATCCCTAAGCATGCATAAACTCATAGCCAGACAACAGATAAACATTTGACAAATAACAGGGTCACGGGAACCCTTCATCTTACGCTACCCCCTTGCCTATATGTTCATGCTATCATTCTCTCCATACCTGGTATGAAGATCTAATCCCTATGACAAGCGTAAGAAAACTATCCTCGTTCCTTCGAGCGGCTCGATGAGTTTCCCCAAGCCTTGGCCAACACAAAAAGGTAACCAATTAACTCCAAATCACAAAAGGAAAAGGAATTAAAGAGAGGGATAACTAGATTACCTTTGGTGACACTAGCGTGTGTGACTTTTTCTCCCAAACTAGAGCAAGAACACCAAGAATTTGGTTGGGTTCAATGGAAGGGTAAGGGGAGAGGCTGCCATCACACTTAGAGTTGCTAAAGTGCCAAATTGGGGTTAATACTCATAACCCTCGCAAACTGGCTCACTTTTGTAGAGGCTGACACGAAGCACGGTCGTGCTTCACCTAAGCACGGGCGTCCTTAGAGTAAGCATGGGGGCGTGCTGACCATAGAACGGCCTCGCAAAATCAGCGTCATGAGTCAGCGTTTTCGGCACGACCGTGCTTGTGGCCCAGATAGCCACCAAGCACGCAACAAAGCACGGGCATGCTGATACACGATCACGAATGTGCTCATGCATCAGGATGCGATTTTCAACTTAAAAATCCCACTTAGCCCCTTCCTGACATTTCTAAGCCATTTTCCAAACAAGCATACATATAAAGCATGTAAAAGTATTTACGCGAAAAACGGGGTGTTACATCTTAAGCTTTCTTTTGTTAGCTTTAACAGTCATAGGGCCCATAAGCTGTTTATCTTGTAAGCTTTAACAAGCATAGGGTCTCTTAAGCTTTCTTTTGTTAGCTTTAACAGGCATAAGGCCCATAAGCTGCTTATCTTTGTTAGCTTTAGCAGGCATAGGGTCTCTTAAACTTTTGTTTCTATTAGCTTTAGCAAGAATATGTCCTATAAGCTTTGTTTCTGTTAGCTTTAGCAGGCATGGGGCCCATAAGCTGTTTTTCTTTATTAGGTGTAGTGGGCATAGGGCCTCTTAAGCTTTCTTTTGTTTCTGTTAGCTTTAGCAGGCATTGGGCCTATAAGCTTTGTTTCTGTTAGCTTTAGCAAGCATAGGGCCCATAAGCTGTTTATATTTATTAGCTTTAGAAGGCATAGAACCTCTTAAGCATTTTTTTGTTTCTGTCAGCTTCAGTAAGCATAGGGCCTATAAGCTTTGTTTCTATTAGGTTTAGCAGGCATGGGGCTCATAAGCTGTGTTTCTGTTATCTTTAGCAAACATAGGGTCTCTTAAGCTTTCTTTTGTTAGCTTTAGTAGGCATAGGGCCTATAAGCTTGTTTAGCTTTAGTAGGCATAGGGCCTTGTAAGCTTCCTTTTGTTAATGTTCAGCTTTAGCGGGCACAGGGCCCATTGACTCGTCTTTGTTAGCTTTAGTGGGCATAGGACCTCATAAGCTTCATTTTTTTCAGCTTTAGCGGGCACAAGGCCCATACACTCATCTTTGTTAGCTTCAGTAGGCATAGGGCCTTATAAGTTTTTTACCTTTCATGTCAAGTTTCGGTGGACACCCGACTCCACAAGCTTTTCTTCAAGCTTCGATGAATACCCGATTCTGCAAGCTTTTTATTTGTCCTTTTGTATGAGCTTCTAACGGGCAATCCAACCCATAAGCTCTTTAGCTTGTTCCGTGTTCACGGGCAATCTACCCCGCAAGCATTTTAATGTTGAACCTCCAACAAGCAATCAATCCCGAGAACTTTCTTTCAACTTTTCAGGTTTTGGTAGCCACATTGCCTGTGACCTTTCATCATTTATGTGTGGTTAGACGTTGAGGTTTATTGGTTTTATCTTCCTTTCTCTTTGTATTTCTTTAAGAGCCTCGCATTTCCTACCAATATTGAAGTTCACATCTTTACTAGTTTCTTAGTGGTGAGTATTGTACCGCACTGTGGTTATATGGTTTGTATGCAAACATCGATGTAGAGCAAAACTAAAAATATAAAGAAAAGAGTTGCACAACACAATTGCAAGAAGAGTCATACATACATACCGTCGAAGAACAGAGAACGGGTGAGAGGAGAAAATCTGAGGGAGAATGAGGTTTGCTATTTATATTTTTTAAAAAAAATACAAAAAAAAATACAAAATTCATTACACAAAAGAATCCATTAAAATTAGTAAACTTTTGAATATCAGAATATATTTAGTAACTTAATAAAAGTCTTGATTGAAAACAAGTAGATTTGAAATCCTAAAAAAAAAAATCCTAATAATTCTGATTGAATACTACAGGACTTATTTATATTATATAAAAGTATTGATTGAATATACAAGACTCTTTTATTATAAAAAAAAGTTCATTAAAATTCTTTGAAATCTCAATCAAATACCCCATATTTTTTGTTCATTCTCAAAGCTAGTGCCTAGATAAGATGAAGAAGAAACATAGATGGAAATTAAAATGGATTAGAGTGGGGATAGAGTAGTTCAAGTGATAAGAGCTGAGCGTTTAAGATGTTAGAGGTCCAAGACAAAAAAGAAAAAATTAATAACTAACATACTAATATTTGTCTATAAAAAAAAAAGAAATGAACTAAAGCATGATAACATCTGCAATAAAGTTATCTTATTTTAAAACCATATATGTTTATCTTTATTTTATACTTTTTATTTTTTTTGTATATACGATTTTTGAAAATATACTTAAAATACAAAATTTATCCCATTTTGTGTATCAAAAACATTCTCCATGGTTCCAATGTCATTTCATTAAGAAGTGTTCATCTTCCTCTATAAATACCAATCAAAAGATCAAAGAGAGTGTGAGAAAATTTTCTAAAAGATGAGAGAAAATGAAAATGAAGAGTAGGGTTTTCACATTGGTTTTTTGAGAGTCAATACAGAGAGTCAATAAATAAAATCTCACCTTCCCTCCATCATCTTCATCTTCCACCATATTCCCACCTTCTTCTTTACCCGAGTTCATCCCCTTCACACTTGACCCATACCCACACCAACCAAATAGACCCCCTGCATGATCCTCTGCATCCCTTCGCCCATCTCCGCCGCGCCTGTACCCGTCGCCGTTGAACCTCCCAGCCATTCCGCACCGCCTGTTTACGTCGTCGTCTAAGCACAAATCCGCTCAGAACTTGTCATCTCCGCTGCTTCGAATGCGTCAGTCGCGGGCCATCCACCGCACTCGTCACCGCTCGCACTCACCGCCGACTGGCCCTCCATGTTCAGCCACCATTGCTTCCCTCTACTTGTCGGTATCGTGAGAAGCTGGAAGCTTCTGAATCTGCTCTCCTCTTTGTTTTATTAGTATTAATTAAGTTATTAACTTATTTGGTTTATCTGTTTGGGTTTCTGATTGCGGCTTGGGTGTGTTTTATTTTTAGGGTACTGCTACCTGAACCCCTGTACCTATTTCATTCACCTCCAAAATTTTAATTAAAACATGAAATGACTATTTCACCCCTGCAAGTTTCAAAATTCATTCCCCTTCTTTATTTCTCACATGTGTCGCACCCCCACACCTGTTCTTCTCATCTCTACTGTAACTCACCCACCCCGCCCCCTCTTTCTTTCTCGTTTGGTTCATATCACTCCATCTATGCATCTCTTCTTTCCTCTCCAAATTCGTTCACCACATCATTAATCCACGGGAAGCACCATTGCAGCACCGTGCCACGTCATCAAAACTTTCAATAAAATCAATCTCTTTAATGTCATTAACTTGTTCACCATAACATCTCTTTATTCCTAACGGTTCAGCAGCTTGAGTAATGGTCAATGTTCCCTCCAAGATCCGACTTGTCGGAATCTCGTCGTAGAACGTCAGACCAAGGGTGAACAATGGGGGGTTGTTTTAGATTATGGCTTGACAAAATGTTGTATTCCGGTCCTACGTATCCCAATGGGAATCAAAGCCAGACGTAGTTCTAGGTTCAACCCTTGGCCATACGGCGATCTTGATCCCCTAATCTTGTATCCGACGAATACCGGTGAGCAATGACTCTTCAATAGTCTCTTGGTCGAGCTAGTTTCGCTAATAGGCTTAAGGGAGAGTCGCGGGGTTCAGTGAAAAATGAGTTTTTCTCTTAGGTTCTCCTCCTTTTGTAATAGGATCCCCATATCTTTTAGAGATATGGATTTATCTCCTTTTATCTCTTAAATCTTCTTTGAGATGTGATTTTCTTAATTTAAGGGATATTATCTCTTTTAACCTGATAAGGTTATTGCATATAATATCAGGATTATTTAAGGGTAATATCAATATCTTATCCCTTAATTTAGGGGATATTATATCTTTTAACTGGATAAGGTTATTTCAGATAATATCAGGATTTATTAAAGGTAATATTAACTTCTCATCCTTAATTTCCGGATTGGGCCGGGTATTCAAGCTCGGTGGCCGGGTTTCACTCCTCGGCCAGTACACAAGCCCCCCAAGCTTTGAGCTAGTAAAGCGTAGAAGCTTTCATAACATTAGCCGAGCTTAGGAACTTGGTTTCTTCTTTGGTCTTTCGTGTCAGCGAGGTAATTGGTCGACCTTCATACTTCGGTATATATATATCCGGTGAGTAGCCGGAGCTCAAACGAGAAGTCGAGAGCCGGAGCTCAACCGAGTAGTCGGGAGCCGAAGCTCCACCAAGTAGTCAGGAGCAAGAGCTCAACCGAGTAGGGAGCCGGAGCTCAACCAAGTAGGGAGCCGGAGCTCGAACCAGTAGTCGGGAGCTGGAGCTCAACCGAGTAGGGAGCCAGAGCTCAACCAAGTAGGGAGCCGGAGCTCAACCGAGTTGTTTGTTTGGAAGGAGTCGTTCCTCGACTTACAAGCGAGAGGGCCATAGCTCGCCTCTCGATTTGAACCTCGGGAGGAATCGCTCTTCGACTCCCGAGTTGTTTGTTTGGAAGGAGCCGCTCATCGACTTCCAAGCGAGAGGGTCGTAGCTCGCCTCTCGATTTGAACCTCGGGAGGAATCGCTCTTCAACTTCCGAGTTGTTTACTTGGAAGGAGTCGCTCCTCGACTTCCAAGCGAGAGGGTTGTAGCTCGCCTCTCGATTTGAACCTCGGGAGGAATCGCTCTTCGACTCCCGAGTTGTTTACTTGGAAGTATTCGCTTCTCGACTTCCAAGCGAGAGGGGTCGTGGCCCGCCTCTCGGTTTGAACCGAGTAGGAAGCCGAAGCTCATGGCAAGTTGCCGAGCTTTACATTTCGGCCAATTCTTAAGTTCAGCGGGCTCGGTGGGCTAGTCTAGTAATCATTTCCCTTTGATTGTTTGGGTTTGGTGATCTAGCTTTATTTCTCGTCCAATATTTTAGTTTGGTAGGCTCGGTGGGCGAGTTTAACATCTCAACCAGTATATAAGCTCCCCAAGCTTTGAGCTCAGAATAGCGCAAAAGCTTTATGAAAGAAGCTGAGCTTGTCCTTGGTGTCGATAAAGTACGGGATTTGCATAGATCCTCTTACTTCGACTAATCAAGCTCGGTGGCTGAGTTTCACATCTCGGGCAGTACTCGAGTTTAGTGGTTGAGGTTCACATCTCGGCCAGTAACATGTTCTGAATAGAAGATACTTCAATCTTACATTTGTTAAGACAAGTTTAGAAACTGGTATCTAAGATTCAACTTATCAATGATTCGGGCTCGAACTGATCTTTTGGAAAGTCAAGCTCAAACTCGGTCATTAGGAATTTACCTCAGGCTTGTATTTCAGCTGAAATTTTTGATGCTTTCAAGATGCTTATCTTGAGAGTTTGAACTTGACTCACTTTTTCCGAATGTAGCTCGGTCTATGAAGCTTTTGAGAGCTCTTAACATTTTCTTCGAGTAGCTCTTACCCCTTTCATCTGGTGGATTTTGAAATACCCACTAACTTGACACTTGACCTTGAATGTCATTATTTTTACCGATCTTGAAGGTGTATCTCAGAATAAAATTTCCTAATATCGTTTCCAATTTGTATGAGAAAATAGTTTTCTACAAGTTCTTCATAATAACAATCGAGCTGTAGGCTAAGAGATATCCTTTCTCTGTGATTTTCGAGAATATTCTTCCTTTATCCCCATAAGCCCCCCAAGCTCCGAGCTTGAAATAAGTGAAGGAGCTTAAATGTCAACCCGCATATCTTAACACGCTTTTTGGTGCCGAGGACTTTAGATTATGATTCGGGAGCATTGCTCGGAAATTTGTTTTTTTGTAGAATCAAGTCTTTCTTGGGTTGTTGACTTACTTGACCGAGCACTGCTCGGATTTTCGTCCGGAGCCAAGTGTTACTTGGGATTCCAGCTTATTGGGTCGAACACTACCAGGATTTCCTTCAAATCTTGGTCTCTAATATGCATGATCTGCTGTGGACATTACCTTGGTGCGAAGGTGTTTTGCTCAGTCTAGGATTTTTAGTGCAAGGGAGGAAGCATTGCTCGACCTCGACTTTTTTCAGTGCGTAGTGCGAGGGAGCATAGCTCGACCTCGGCTTTTTGGTGCGAGGGAGTAATACTTCGCCTCGGCTTTTTGGGCTTCTGCCCTTTGTTCTTGGCTAGACAATTTTAGCTCGGGCCCTTTAGTGGATTCTCAAGTTATTAAGCCAGCATATGCTCGGCTTTTACTAGAATAAGGCCCTGACACGAGCATGAAAGCCGCGGCCGCTTATGTTCTCTGAGTCTCCTCCATTACCCGTGTTTTAAGCCACGAGCTTTCTAATAATGAAAAGCATGAAGGCGGAAGCTGCCCGAACTTTCTGCACTGGGGATGAGCGTGAAAAAGCCGTGGCAAAGTGTGAAGAGCAAGCTCGGCTAATTGGGCAATTGAAAACTTGAAATGTCAAGCTTGAGAAGACCAACTCTTCTCCTCAATCCGAGCTTTCTACGATGAAAGGATTGACTTTCAGAGGGCTGCCAAGGCTTTAAAGCTTTCCGTTGACAATCTTTAGCAGTTTCTTGCTACTAAGAAAAAGGCTAATTGCAAGTTTCAGTTCGAGTTGAAGGAAGCTGAAGCTTAGATTATAAGGGAACGCGTTTCTGGGTTCTCACGTGCTATAAAACAAATCCAGCCCTTTCTTCCTGATTCTGATCTTTCAAGAGCAGGTGTGGACAAGGATTTTAATAAAGATGGCATAATGGTTCCTTTGTCCGAGCTCGATGATGAGTAAGAGGAGAATAATGAAGAGCGTGTTGTGGGAGAGGAGGAGAACAGAGGAACTAAAGTGGTTGTGCTCGATCCATCCTCGGTTGCTCCTTCGCAAGCTGAAGACACTATTGGTTCCAACCTTGATGGGGTCTTTGCTTATGGTAATGCCCCTGAGTAACTCGACAGATTTTTAAGATATTTCGTACTCTCGGTTGTGCCCTATGTACTTTTGATCTATGAATGATAAAGACCTCATACTTATGGTATTTAACCCAGCATTTGGATTTACTCGGTTAATTTTCCTAAGTTCTTACTCGCCTTTTGTGCTTGGCGTTTTAATTTGGCCTCATGAGCTTTTTGAGCTCGGCCCTATCATAGTCAACTATTTCATGTTTTTCTTGCTTACCTTTTTAGGTTCGGCCTTTCGATTTTAGCTTGATCGGCCACTTCGATTCAGCCATTTCGACAACAGCTCGATCAATTTTAGCTCGGTCACCTTTTTAGGACTTTTACCTTTTTAGGTTCGGTGTTTCGACAACAGCTCGGTCGATTTTAGCTCGGTCACCTTTTTAGGACTTTCGCCTTTTTAGGTTCGGCGTTTCGACAACAGCTCGGTCGATTTTAGCTCAGTCACCTTTTTAGGCTCTTGCCTCTTTAGGTTCGGCGTTTCGACAACAGCTCGGTCGATTTTAGCTCGGTCACCTTTTTAGGAGTTTCGCCTTTTTAGGTTCGGCGTTTCGACAACAGCTCGGTCGATTTTAGCTCGGTCACCTTTTTAGGACTTTTGCCTTTTTAGGTTCGGCGTTTCGACAACAGCTCGGTCGATTTTAGCTCGGTCACCTTTTTAGGCTCTTGCCTCTTTAGGTTCGGCGTCGATTTTAGCTCGGTCACCTTTTTAGGCTCTTGCCTCTTTAGGTTTGGTGTTTCGACAACAGCTCGGTCGATTTTAGCTCGGTCACCTTTTTAAGCTCTTGCCTCTTTAGGTTCGACATTTCGACAACAGCTCGGTCGATTTTAGCTCGGTCACCTTTTTAGGCTCTTGCCTCTTTAGGTTCGGCGTTTCGACAACAGCTCGGTCGATTTTAGTTCGGTCACCTTTTTAGGCTCTTGCCTCCTTAGGTTCGGTGTTTCGACAACAGCTCGGTCGATTTTAGCTCGGTCACCTTTTTAGGACTTTTGCCTCTTTAGGTTCGGCGTTTCGACAACAGCTCGGTCGATTTTAGCTCGGTTAGGCTTTTTGTTTTTTATGAGTTAGTATGGTGTTTGATTGCTCGAGCTGATGGAACTTTATTTTTCAAGGGAGATGTTCTCCCCCACACTCTTCCATTTAAATGGAGCTTGAGCTCGATCTCTATGATTTTTATAAAGGGAGTCTAACTCGGCCTCTATGGTTTTAATTTGAGGAGCTCCGACTCGTCTTCCTCTTAGTCAAATTTCGAGAGGGAGTTTTGGCTCGACCTTTCGGGAGTCGGAGCTGAACTGTGAGTTTTTAAGGGAGAAAAGCTCGACCTGTGAGTTTTGAGGAAGCCGAAGCTCGACCTTGTGGAAAGGGAAGCACGAAGTTTTGACCTGTTATTTTCAAGGGAGCCGGAGCTCAACCACTTTGTAGTCACAAATTTTGTGACTCTGGGAGTGGTATCATCCGAACATCACTTTGCTCAAATATATAAATAATATGATATGATGCTACATAACACAACATTAAAGGCGTGGAGCAAAACATATCAAATCATATTAGATTTAAACTAGATTTAAAGAACAATATCACCTGAGCATTTCGCGGCCTTCGATTTAGGCATTCCCTCAAGCTACTATGGTCGAGCTCTCCTAGACCGAGCTGTGCTGGCTGAGCTCTCTATAAGACATCTTCTTCAGCTCTCCCAGGCCGAGCTGTGGTGGCCGAGCTCTCTAAGACATCAGTTCTCCAAGGACGAGCTGTGCTGGCCGAGATCTTTAAGACATCTTCTTCACTCTGAGACCGAGCTGTGGTGGTCGAGCTCTCTAAGATATCTTCTTCGCTTTGAGGCCGACACCTTCTTCTCCACTACTTGGATTGATTTCATCGCGAATTCAAACCACGAATTTTGTCAGGCACTTGGAAGCGACCTTAAGAACTTGAATTGATCCTGACTCAGTTAGAGCCTTTGTGTTGGTTGGAGGGACACCAACACCCACTGCACCACAATGCTCATAGCTACTGTATATTTGGGCATTTCATCGAGCATTGGGTGTGCTCCAAGATATATAAATCCAGATGAATGAGGATGGACCATTGAACCTTTCCAAATTTGCAGATCTATGTTGCGAGCTCGAGATCGTCGTAGATCCGTCTTCATGAAGATGAGATTTGGCTCGCGATCTGGTTCATAAGCAGCAGCGGCGGCGGGCTTGACTCGCAACGGATCTGTGGGCAAAGATGAAAGAGCGTTTTTCGAGTTGACTCGAATGGCAGCAGGGAGTGGGAGGCAGGTGCTGCGCGGTGGTCCGAGCGGGCACACGGAGCGCGACTGCCAGTGACTGGACCGTCGTGATGGTCGCCGGGGTTCGAGCAGTTTCACTCGGATTCTCTTTTCGAACTATTTGGAGAGATTAGAGGGTATGGTCCAGCCCGTATAGTGACTGGCGGTGGTTGAACGGTGGTCGGGGCAAAGTTTTACCTACCCCACGGTGGGCGCCAAATGTTCCTGCCGAGATCCAACTTGCCGGAATCTCGTCGTAGAACGTCAGACCAAGGGTGAACAATGGGGGGTTGTTTTAGATTATGGCTTGACATAATGTTGTATTCCGGTCCTACGTATCCCAATGGGAATCAAAGCCAGACGTAGTTCTAGGTTCAACCCTTGGCCATACGGTGATCTCGATCCCCTAATTTTGTATCTGACGAATACCAGCGAGCAAGGACTCTTCAATAGTCTCTTGGTCGAGCTAGTTTCTCTAATACGCTTAAGGGAGAGTCGCCGGGGTTCAGTGAAAAGTGAGTTTCTCTCTCGGGTTCTCCTCCTTTTATAATAGGATCCCTATATCTTTTAGAGATCTGGATTTATCTCCTTTTATCTCTTAAACCTTCTTTGAGATGTGATTTCCTTAATTTAAGGGATATTATCTCTTTTAACCGGATAAGGTTATTTCAGATAATATCAGGATTTATTAAAGGTAATATTAACTTCTCATCCTTAATTTCCGGATTGGGTCGGGTATTAAAACTCGGTGACCAGGTTTCACTCCTCGGCCAGTACAGTCAATAAGAGATTATCCTACTTGAGTTTTTGCAATAAGAGATCTTCAGTGCTTGCGTGAAGAGAAATAGGAGACTGTTAAGGATCTTGCGAATTCAACAAGCATCGGTCCTCTCATCTTGAGTTTTCAGGTTATGGAGGGTTATGAGGGAGAAGAGGGGGTGGGTGGTGGTTTTCACGAGAGAGGAAATTAATTAGAGTGGATAGGTTTTTTTTTACTCTTAAAGATAATTTGGTAACTGGAAAAAATTTAAATGATGTGTGGGGGTGAATGGAGTAAATGTAAGATTGTAGGTAGCAGCTCTCATATTTTTATTTTTCTTATGTGTCTTGGCATGTGGGCTTAGTATACTTGGGATACCAACATGTGGTTGGTCAAAGTAGTAATGAGTTTGGGCTTTTTAAGCAAGTGGTCAGGGGTTCGATCACTGGCTCTTGCATATGGAGAAAATCTGGTTGAGAGAGGTCAACCCTTCAATGTCGTCCAGTACCTCGAGCGATTAGTCTTCGCAATCGTACGTGGAGGATATCCTGAGAAGCCAAAAAAAAGTATACTTGGACCGGAGAAGAGTTTTTCTATGTTTATTGGGTGAAGCTTTAAATGGAGTAATATGTGTCAATGAATAAAGGGAGCTACTACATATACTCTATAATTGTTCCATTCATCCCTACACTTCTTTAAAAAAAATATTATTATCAAAATATCATTAAGAGTAAAAAATATATTTACGATCTATTTTTTTACACTCTTCTCTCTCATCTCTCTCCACTCCTTCTTCTCTCTCATCTCCATCCACCTCATCTTTTCTATCATCTCCAATAGTGCTCCTAATTTAACTAATATGTTTACTAGAAACCTAACATGTTCCAAAAATTGATACAAGGCAATATTGATTTAACTAATCTACAAAATTATCGGGGAATTGGGGTTCTTAATTTATGTATTTATATTTAGTATTATTGCAAAACTTAAAATAAATGGGGTTAGTAACATAATAGTTAATAGAGCGTTCTTTAAATCGTGAGACTTGTCTTCATTCTCATGAATCCAGGATCCAACTCATCTAAACTTTCTATAAACTAAACAAACATAACAGTTAATAGAAATGAAAAGAAAACATGAACGAACCAAATAATAAAAAAGATAGCGTATGTTGTTGTTTCGGAGACGGGGGTGCTCTTGTGCGGTCTTATGTTATTCCTAAAATGTTGAAACTGGAGATCAAAAAGGTATTAATAGGAAGACTCGAATCAGGGAAGTTCGTTGAGATCGTGGGTGTTCTCTCATGTTCTGTCCACCTTTTCGCTAACAAACATCTTTTATTATATCCAGATTTTACGGTTTGTACTAACAGTGCGTAGCAGATAGAAAGAAAGAGAGGAGGAAGAAAGAAGGGGAAAAAAAGAAGTAGGTGTCGGGGTGTGTAGCAGATAGAAAGGAAAAAGGGGAAATGTTTTTAAAATTTATAGTCATAACTGTTATTTCACACTCTAAAATTAGAAGTGTAGAGCTTTTTTTCTGTCAGGCTCGAGTTTGTTTGTTGTCCTATGGGTTTTATGACTTGGGCGTAGGATGTAGTCTTTCTTATTTTATTTTTTATTTTTTGTTGTTTAAGTTTGGGTCTTACTAATTGGGTCAAATTTGTTTTGAGTTTGGTTTAGTGAGTGCGTAGCATTAAAAAATCTATTTTTTCCTAATAAACAACAAAAATCAAAAAATAATTTTTTGAATTTAAGATTCAAAACTATTAAAAAAATAAAAATGAAAACGTTTTTTTTTTTAAAAATCATTTAAATTCCTTGTCTTAAATGGAAAAAAAAATTCAAAAAAATACTAAAATAAAATTATCTGAGATAATTAATGTTTTAAATAATAAAAAAATTAATTTTTTTAAATGAAAATGATTATATGAGGCTTATCTTTTAGGACATCTGAGTTGTGACAGCTTAATAATCCTAAGACTCTAAAAAATCATTCTGTCAGACCAAAATTTTATTTTCTCTTTTGTTGTGTTTATTTTCCTTTTTTTTCAAAAATGGGGTAAAAATTAATATTTAAAAGTTATTAAATTTTTTTGCACAATCAACTTGAGGTACTTTAAAAAAAAAAATATGAGATGTAGAATGCTAACACCTTCCCTACTCGTGACCGGTTGCCGAACTCAAATCTATGTTCTTTTTTTTATAAAGACAAGTTTCCTTAAAATAAATGGTTTTTCCAATATTTTTCCCAAATAAAGTATTGGTGGCGACTTCTCTGTTTTTTTATATTTTTAGCGACACCCGGACGAGATGGTTGTAACAATAAAAAATTTATTTAAATTCATTGAACAATCTAGCATTGTTGTATGATCTTTTCCATCCTCAAGTGTCATACCACTATAAGAATTTAACATATAACTTTGTCGTAAGATTGAATTTATTTTTTAAATATTTTTGTTCAGTTAGTCTTTAAAGAAAAGTTTTTTTTTAAAAAAATATAGCTATTTAATTCAAGAAACAATCTAAAATGTTAATGCATGGTTTTCCTTCCTAAAATATCACACAATTATAAGGTTCTATCATATATATATATATATATATATTGATTTTGTTTTAAAATAAACATCTTTTCAAAATATCTTTTCAAATTGAATTCTTTTTAAAATTATAAACCAAACAATCCCTGACAATTTGAAAGAATTATGTGACTAAAAAATTCCCAATGACACCAGGAAATACACAAGAGCAAAAATTAATTTTGTCAAACCAAAACTAAATTTTCTTAATTTATTTGCTTTTTTTTACTGTTTAAAAGGGGTAAAATAAATATTTTTATAGATTGTTTGAAATTTGTATTATTAATTCGGGTTAATCGTCTTAGAATGATTATATCATGGATATTATGGGGTTTAATCTCTACCCTTTAATGTGTATAATCGGAGGCAGAGGGAAGGGGAGGCCTATGGTTGCCATGGCCTCCCCTAAGTTTTCAAGATTTTTTTTTTATACATACCTATAGTCCTATACTTTTTTTCCCCTAAAAAATTGCTTAACCCCAACCCATTATCAATAGCGTCTACGCGTTGTGTTCACTGCTCTGTGCAACTCAATGTGTTTTTGCCTTCTTTTATTGTCTTTTTTATTATTTTTTATTGAATTTGTTTTCTATTATTAATTTTCTTTTACAAAATTGATTCGCTGATGGAGTGAAAATGATGTCTAAAAATAAAACTATCGATTCATTTTTCAAAAGGAAAGAGAGGATAAATGATGAAATACAATTTAGTGCACCAATATTGAATTCAGATAGTAATGTTAAAAATATTGTTGAGTCACCTCATTCTAAAGCTATAGAAATTGAAGAAGAAAAAATTAATATTGATACTTTGATATATGATCCGGAAAGCATCCACTAATTTGAGGTTATCCTATCAATCAACATGATGAAATTCATAGACATATATTTTTTTATCATAATTTATGTTACGTATATTTATTTTTGGTCTCCCCTCATAAGAAATTTCTGACTCCGCCTCTGTGTATAATGGACTATCGAATCTAAATCTGACTCCAAATATTGTTTTCATTTTTAAGGGGATTTTCCTATTTAAATAAAATTGGTGACTCCTTTTTGTTTATATTTTTTTTGTTGTCCCCACTACGCTCTTGATCGCAATAACAACCATGCTCTCGAATAAATTTTAGTTTGGATTAGGATTATCTCTTTTTTTCCTCCTTTTTTTTTTTTCTTCTCATGTTAGATATATAAAAATACGAAAACAATTATGTGTGAAACGAAAATAAGTAATCCTATACTACAGTTCCTTTTTGAAGAAAAATTATAACCATCACCCATGCAAACCTTACAATGCGAGTTCTACAATTTGAAACAAAAATAAATCCTAATTTAACTCATGATTAAAGCTTGATCTATAAGGTGATAATTTTCTATTAAAAAAATATACGAAAATACTAACCATATATAAATAAGAAAAAAGAAGCACATCTTATCATTTATTTCTGGTAGATCTAATTATTATATATTGAATGGGTCCTCCTTTAAACTCGGATTCATTATTGTAAAACTAGAGGAAGAGTTACAAAGATTTAGGTCTTTGTAGTATGATTGAAGTTTTGAATGCAGCACCAAAGGTTTTCTGGGCAACAATCAGGCATTTGTCCACTTCCACTTGATAGTGGAGGCCGTCTAGTCCCTTGTGCACTTCCCATCAAAGTAATGACAATAGCAACAAGCAGCAGCACCAACTTAAAAATCTTCAACAAAATCTCCATTGAAGCTTAGATTGGTTTATAAAATAAAATGGATAAAATTAACTTGTGATGATATGAGAAAGAGAATGATACGTATTTATAAGCATGTGGAGGATCCTCGAAATCAAGATTAACAATTGACAAATACTATAAATTAATTGCTAATTTGTGTAGCAAATTTCCAAATAACATATTTTGTCATCAATTATACTATTTTATTATTTTTTGACTGATTTTGTCAAAAAAAGGATTTGACTTGTATTATTTTATCATTTTAAACATTAATTGTTTGAATCTTTTCTATCTGTATGTGCATTAATAAAGTCAGCTTGAGAATCATTTGTTATTATTTAAAATGTGAAGAGTTGTTGATACAAATTTATTTAATTTCCAAACTCATTAGATTCATATGGTCAAAATGATAGTAAATATAATATATAAAATAAAGTATTAAGGTTTAAAAGAGTTCGAACCAATTTGAACGGTATGTTTATTTGCATTTGAGAATTATTATTTAAAATATATCTTAGGGTTATATGTATTGTTATTCTAAATTAAAGTATATATTTAAAAGTATATAAGGTTAAGTACGCCTCCGATGAACCAAAAAAAAAAAGCCTATATTTTATTCTCATAACCTTTTCAAAATAATAACTAACCTTTTCTAAATCGCAACGGTTTTAAAATGGGAAAAGTACTACATAAAAAAATGATATAATCTTTCTTTTTCATTCAATTACATATATTTTAGAGATTCAAATGGTAATAACTTATATGTGCATTAGTATTTGTAACATCACGGGTTGCTTTCTTGATCAACAACTGTCCCTTATAAATAAACATTAGTCTTTTCAGTGTGTTTTGTTCTCACTCACATGTTTCCTATGAAAACTTTCAAGAAAGACACTTATCCCAGAATTGCTTAAAGTCAAGTACGCTTAATTTTGTAGTAATTAAGTGATGGAACCCCAAAAGAAGATACATCTTGTTTTTATAGGTAGCATCAATCAATTCTATTTATGCTTCCCTTAACTAAACAGTCTCATGCCTACACAGACTCAAGATTCCCTCGATTATACAATCACACACCTGCACAGTCTCATATTCCCTCTTGTTCCAATGTAAAACCGGTTCATTCATGTGTGCCCATTTGCATAGAAGCCTGTCAGGTGTGTTGGGTCATGAGGGGATCCTAAAACATTGGAGAGATCAATATATTGGGCTAAGAGCAAATCATACAAGTGATTTAGACACCAAATCTTTCACCCAAAACCTTAAGGAAATAAGTGTATGGGTCCCCTCATTTATATGTTGCTCAACATGTTCATTTCCATCCAATGTTGGACTTCTTACTCATGAAATGAATAGATGAAAATACGAGAAGGGGGTTGAACTGTGTTTTGCTTAAACTTTCCGCAAATAAGAAAATTTTCTCAAAAACCAGGATATGTGATTATGTAAGAAGGTTCTGGTGTTAACCATAGTAATGGTTGTTGCATTGCATTTTGCCAAAGTGGTGAGCTATATGGCTGGGAGTCATACGAGGTTAGTTGTACTCGAGTGCAAGTACGGATTACGGAGGGACCATTATGTGGAGGGACCTTGGGGATGTACGAACTAGACTCGGGAGGCTTAGTGACCATTAGGTAGCTCCTAGTGTATCGTGTACCCCGGTATAGCCTGGTTTTCCCAACTTTACCCTGAGTATCCACGTCGTAGGTGGACGTTCTGAGGCGAGCGGAAGGGTTACTTGGACAAACTAACTGACGTTCTCTGAACAACGAGGCTCGGTAAGGAGAATGTATCGGGGATGAGACCCGGATAAGAGTTATCAGCCGACATGCAGAGGAGTGAGACTCCTTAGAGGATTGATTTGAGAGTAAATTTCGAGGATGTACTGTGTTTGTGTGACTCAAAAGATGGTTGCTTATTACTTGTTGTATGTGTTAAATGTGTATATGATTAATTCCTATGTGTCCCCATCCCTATTTTCATGGCTATGTTCTGTTGCTTATCTCCCTCTTTCCCTCTATGTTTCTCTGTATGAACAACGTTAGATAAGCAACGCCAGCCGGACAACGACGGCAGCGGACCAGGGTTACCAACCGAAGCATTATCTCCAGAGGATCCCTCCCAGGATCCCGATCATCGGGGACGTTGAGATCATCTATTATGACGATTGTGGATGGCAGGTCAACCATTCACGATTCTTAACGACGTATGTCGGTCTGGTGAGCTTCTACATATGGATGGGAGATGGTCCTTACTTTCACATGGACAACCGGTATCGGATCTCGCAGAGGTTACCTTTCACGGAGATGTAGTTTCCACCTCGTAAAAGGGAAATGTGTGAAATAGACAAATGTAAACACGAGAAGGGGGGTTGAATTATGTTTATCAGACTCTAGATTAAAGTTAAAAACTTTTTCAAAAATAGAAGTTAGGGACAAACAAGTGATTTAAAAGCACACAGACAAGTGAATTCTCTAATGGTTTTTAAACTGAAAAACACACAAGCATGCAAGATTAAAATTTGTTTGATATTCACATTTTAACCCCTTTAATTAGTTAACAGATAAGATAAACAAATTAACTAAAGAGATAGGGATAGAGATATGCACAACTATTTTATACTAGTTCACCCCTTAACAACTAGGGCTACGTCTAGCCATTGGCATCACCAAGTTTTCTCCACTATAACTGATCAGGTTACAGACAGCAAATATTATTTTCCAACCTAGCCTCTTCAGGCTCCAAGACAAGTATTATTTGCACCCCTACCCTCTTCAGGCTCTAAGACAAGTATTATTTGCACACCTAGTCTCTTTAGGCTCACTCAGGTTTGTTTTGAAGAAGATTGTAATAAATACAACTTGCAAGCCTTTCATTAACACTAAGAAGAGTGAATTTAATGTGAAGGATAGAAAGCCCACCTAATAACTTCAAATAATTGTAGAATAAAGATTGAAAGAATGAAGAAATATGCGCAGAGTAATGACTCTTTGAATGTTTTGTTCTCTATATCTTCATCTTCAATGTCTTCTCTATTTAGAGGCTTCAATCATTTTGAATCCATTAGAGACATCCCTTCTGATTTTTGGATTTGAGCTGAGCTCCATTAATTGCAATAAAGTCATTCTAGGCAACCATTTAATGCATATGAACGTTGGTTGTACTCTAACAGAAATGGATAGTGCTTTATGCTTTGTACAGCATCCAAATCAGATTTGTTCAGGTTGCTTTTGTACTTTGCTGAGCACATTTCCCTTTTCGTACAGCTTACAGATTTACTAGAGAATAAAGCATTTTGGAAGCACTCATTTTCTGAGTTTCATGGTTACTTGAGTGTTTGACCTTCTGAAATTCTTGATCTTTGTGTGTGTGTGTGTGTGAGAGAGAGGGAGAGAGAGAAAGCTTCAACATTCTCTAACTGAGTAAACAGCTCACAAAAGTTCTTATGTCCTTGCGTTTTCCACATCGAAGTACCACAGATGGGTGAGAGTTTCATTAGACAGGTTGACTATTCTATGTAGAAAGTCAACAATCAAGTTGAGTCAGTAGACGGGTTGAATTTTCTCAATAGACGAGTGTTCTCCACTTTTGACCAAGATGGTCTTAGAGCAGATAGGTGTTAAATATACTTAAAATGATAATCTGCACACTACGTAGACATGTCAATAACCAAAATGGAGTTTAATTAAATCATTGATAAATGTTTAGTTTTCATCAAAACTTAGGGCAAATGGACGTCAGATATTTAGAGACTTAACATGGTAGACCGCTTAGAGGCGAGGAGTCATGTCGGTATGGTGCAGATGGGTCAGAGGCAGTGAGGGTTTAGATGATGTACCATTATCGTGGTCGTCACGTCATTATGAGTAGCGACAAGTCAGTTTGGGAGCTAAGGACCCGATATGGTAGAGTCTACCGGTGTCACTATGGATAAGGTAACTCCAGGTGCCCATATCATCTGTGATATGGCTTAGTCGGACGCACCTGTTAGGTTGTGAGCCTCTGAGTTAATTTTGTATTTTTGATGTATTTTGAGAGGTGGGCTGGGTATTTCTAGAACTTCTCTTTCCAGGGCCAGTTGATTTATTTATGTTTAGCTCCCTTTTAGTTTCTATGTCTGTATAGTTTCTTTAGGTTTAGGATCCCTCTATTGGGATTCTCCGTACTCGGGCAACAGTTGTATATATTATATGTATATGTGATGTGTGTTTAACGTTGTGCATGATTTATGTTTTAAATGTTTTTAATCTTATGCTTCCAAATAACTATATATTTTCTCCTGTAATAATCGTGTTAATGTTAATTACGATTCAGGCTTAGTTAATTAGGGTTTTCTTTAGGGACATCAGGGTGTCTCACAAAGTCTTACGAGTCTCATAGTTGTTTTTTTGTTGTTGCTGAACATTGTATATTTTTACTCCCCATGGCATATTACAAGTCTTAAAAATAACTAGATTGTCTTACAAGCCTCATAATAAGACATTTTATTTTTTTACTCTACATCGCTAAACAGTATAGTTCCTTCACACACCATAGTACACTCTACACAAAGCGAAGTCATATTCCAATTGCAAACCATGAAACAAAGAGGACGAGCAACCGGAGGTTGGTGGCCGAGCAAGAGAATCAAAAAGGTTGGGGAACATGAAGTTGAATCTCCCGTCATTTATATATCCTCGAGGTATGAGTATCCTAAGGTTTCCATTTAAAAAAAAAAATCAATTTTATATTTTTGGATATCATTGAGTCTTCTTTTGCGCACACATGTAGTCTTCTTAGGGAACCAATTTTTTATTTTTCATTCCTGATGCTCGTTTCATACCCAAAAAAAAAGTGACAAATACATGACAGTTGGTAATTTCAAACCTTTCTCAACTTACAGTGACGGAAAAAAAAAAAAAGGGAGTTTGTATGAAGAACGGTCTGAAATAGCACCAAAAAAGGACCCGTCAAAATAGGACGAAGCAAAACAAGATGCAGCAAATTTCAACAAGGTATGTAGACTATGTACATTCCTATTTTAAGAACCCATTTTCAAGTATTCAACATTCTTAATTTTTTATTGCTTTATAGAATGTGATTCAAATGATGAATGAGATGAAACAAGCTTTTAAAGCATTAGCAAAAGTTATAGATTACCAAAGCCCTTCCTTCTCAACCCAATCAATATCCCCCTCCCTTACCGACTCAATAGTAAGAAGTTATTTAGCCCTCCTTCTGTTAATAACTACAAAGACGCAAAAATGCTACGAACGCTACAAAGCCCAAGTGGTTACTATGTTGGTGACACAATGCCAACCACTCTTTCCCTTTTGAAGCTAACTAGCAAGACTAGCATTTGTCCATGGGTATGTTTTGTTAACTAAATGGATTATTTGTTTTGTTATTTTCAACATAAAAAAAATTAACAAAATAAAATAATCACACAGAATACTCCCATGCAACACACAACTTGTAATCATATAACTATTTTCAAATTTAGAAGTCCCAAACAAAAAAAAATCACAAAATGATTTCAAATACTATACGATTAATTATTTGTTGCTCTTTTGAATTGTTATTTTTAACATTTTAAAATGTATAATATTGTTAAATAATTACACACAATATACGCCCGTGCACCGCACGGGTACAAAATCTAGTATAAATTATTAACACACATGCAAAGTCTTACATGCTTCATAATTGTTTTTTTTTTTTTTGCGGAACATTGTATATTTTTACTCATCATTGCATATTACAAGCCTTAAATATAACTATATTGTCTTACAAGCCTAATAATAAGACATTATATTTTTGTACTCTACACCGTTCAACAGTATAGTTCCTTCACACACCATAGTACACTATGTACAAAGCGAAGTCCTATTTTGAGCGCAAACCAAGAGACAAAGTGGACGGGCAACATGAGGTCGGTGTGCAAGCAAAAGAATCAGAAGGGTTAGGGAACATGAAGCTGAATCTCCCGTCATTCAGATATCCTCGAGGTGTAGGTATCCTTAGGTGTCCATATTTCAAAAAAAAAACACCAATCTCTGATTTTTGGATACCATTGAGTCTTCTTTTCCGCGCACATGTCGTCTTCTTAGGGTGCAAATTTTATTTTTCTTTCCTCGTGCCCGTTTCATAATAAAAAAGTAACAACTATATGATCGTTGGTGATTTCAAACCTTTCTCAATGTACATTGACCCAAAAAGAAAAAGGGAGTTGTGTATGAAGAATGGTCTAAAACAACACCAAAAAAGGATGCATCAAAATAGGACGAACTGAAACTGGACGCAGCAAATTCCAACAAGGTACGAAGACTACGTACGTTCCTATTTTAAGAACCTATTTTCAAGTATTCCACGTTCTTATTTTTTTTATTGCTTTATAGCAAGTGATTCAAACGATGAATGAGGTGAAACAAACTTTTAAAACATTGCAAAAGTTGTAGTAACCCAAAGCCCTTCCTTCTCAACCCAACCATCATCCCCCTCCCCTATTGACGCAATTCTGAAGAAGTTATTTAGTCCCCCCTTCTGTTAAGAACTACAAAGATGCAAAAGTTCTACGAACGCTACAAAGCCCAAGTGGTTACTATGTTGGTGATGCAATGCCAACCACTCTTTCCCCTGTGAAGCTAACTAGCAAGACTAACATTTGTCCTTGGGTATGTTTTGTTAACTAAATGGATTTTTGGTTTTGTTATATTCAACATTAAAAAAATATAAAACAAAGTAAAATAATCACATAGAATACGTCCGTGCATCGCATAACTCGTAATTATATAAGTATTTTCAAATTTAAAATTTCCAAACAAAAAAATCACTAAATGATTTCAAATACTACACGAATAATTATTTGTTGTTATTTTGAATTGTTATTTTTAACATTTTAAAATGCATAATATTGTTAAATAATTACATACAATAAACGTCATGCATCGCACGTGCATAAAATCTAGTATAAATTATTAAGACACATGCAAAGTCTTACAAGCCTCATAATTGTATTTTTTTTTGTTGTCGAACGTTGTATTTTTTTACTCACCATTGCATATTACAAGCCTTAAAAATAACTGTATTGTCTTACAAGCCTCATAATAAGACATCATATCTTTTTACTCCACACGGCTCAAAAGTATAGTTCCTTCACATGCCATAGTACACTATGCACAAAGCAAAGTCCTATTCTGAGTGCAAACCTTGAGACAGAGAGGACGACCAACCAAAGGTCGGTGGCCGAGCAAGAGAATCAGGAAGGTTGGGGAATATGAAGTTGAATCTCCCGTTATTCAGATATACTCGAGGTATAGGTCTCCTTATTTTTTCCATTTTTAAAAAAATACAAATTCTCTGATTTTTTGTTACCTTTGAGTCTTCTTTTTTGCTCACATGCCGTCTTCTTAGGGCGCTAATTTTTTGTTTTCATTTCCTTATGCTCGTTTTGTGACACCCTCTATCCCGCATGTTACATATAAAACATTTAAATAAAAGAGATAAGATAAAAACATGCATTTATTTCATAAAATAAAAACTGGATAGAAAGCACCACATTGAAACGTCTCGACGCAGAAATATAACAAGTTTTCAAAAGAAATAAAACATAAATATAACCGTAAAAATAGCTCAACCCCGATGTCACATACAGAGTTGGTATAACCATTATGGAATAAATCCTCGGAAAACAATTGAGAACAACTAAACTAAAAACAACTATAACTACTGATAAATCCTAACTAGAGTCGCGGCTCCTCAGAGTCACTCCTCCACCGGTTGCTCACCGTCCTTTGCGTAAAAAGATACAAGCCAAAACAGAAACAAAGAAAACGGGGAGTAAGAAAACATGTAAACACAACGGCGTAGAGATAGTAAGCAAGATGAACATGCATCATAGCATGACATAGCAATAAACAACATATATCATCAACATAATATAATCACACCAACATGCTATCTCAACCAACATATGTTACGCAGTGCAACACTACTCTGCTACTCCATTATGCTTGTGGATCCAAACTATCTTAGGAAGGCAACTTCGGAGTTATATATTCACATTGGCCAAAAAGCACCAATCCACCAAACCATAGGTGAACCCCTTGGATAGCCGACGCACTATACCTTGGATGCGCCACCACGGGGGTGCACGGTCCACAAAGCGTTGGGTGAACCACCCACGAACGGCTAGATCGCCGTACTCTAGGGTGACCTCCCCTATGTTGATCTTCCCCCACTAACAACTCCAATGCGTGATGCATGAGCACAACAACAAACAAGAGCAACCACCTCCTTCGCTTGGGCCAATAAGCACCCAAGATTTATCACCAACATCAACATCAACACCTTAACCCTTATAAGTCAAGGCCCCCTTAGTCAAAAACCACTAAGGTTCAACTTATCAACACCTCGAGCAAAAAGCATCGAGGCCACTTTGACCAAAAAGCACCAAAGCTTATAAACATGCGGCAACCCATTGGGCACCGGCTTAACCAACTTATTAATCTTGTTTATCTTAATTAGTCTTTAATTAAGTTATCTAACTTGTCTTTGTCTGATTGGTGTATTATCACACTATTGGGGACATTTGGGGTGAAATACCCCTTTAAAACCTTTAATCTCAGATTGTACTGAAAGGGGAGCACGGGAGTGCTCACCCTATGCACGGGGTGCTTCCATTTAAGTGAAGCACAGTCATGCTTACTTTTATTCATGGTTGTGCTTCATGCACGATCGTGCTCCTGTTCTGCACGATCGTGCTTAAAGGGTGGCCATCTTCCAGAATTGGGTGTGCTCCCTGTTCAACACGACCGTGCTCCTGGACGTGGCCATGCTATTCTGGGCAGGTTCATGGTGTTCTTGGGGTTAAAACTTCCCTAAACACTCTTAAATCAGACCCTAATGTCTTGGCTAATCCATTTGGCATAAAACCTCACCTCTCACTAACAGTTCGTATTTTATGAAACATTAGGGGAATTAATCCCTTAACCGTTATGTTAATTAAGAGTCCTATGTTAGCCAATTAGGGTCTTATTAACAAACCAACATCAATCTCATCATTCAACCAATCAACATAATGATCATAACATACCAGTTTAGCCAATAATTCATGACATAGAGCATATCATTAAACATACAATAGTTGGCATATAATAAGCATACCAATAATCAATAAGCAATTATAGTAATAGGTATACATAACAGGCATACTCATAATCAACAAAATTAATAGCAATTAATCCATATAACCATACATAACATGGCATTGACAACAATTAACAACAATAAAGGGGCTATGGGAACCCCTCATCTTACGCTACCCCCTTGCCTAATGATTACACTATCCTTCTCCTCATACCTGGTATGAAGAAAATGATAGTGACAACACAATCGGTAAACCACGCGTTCCTCGAACGGCTCAGTTAGCTTTCCAAGCCTTGGTCAAACAGAAAGGGTTAACCAATTAGTTCTCAAATCTAAAAGAAAGGGAAGAGCAGATTAAAGAAGGATAACTACATTACCTTAAACGATGCTAACACATGTAACTTTTCTCCCAAATGGACTCACAAGCTCCAAGAACTTAAAGGGGTTCAAGGGAAGGGAAAAGGAAGAGGTTTTTGTCACACTAGGATTGCCCAATGTGCCAATTTTGAGGGTTACAGCCGCAACCCCATGTAAGCCACCTATTTATACTGTCAGGAAAGTATGTACGGCCGTGCTTCGTGATGTACGGCCGTGCATAGTTACTTTCTGAGCATTCAGCAAACCGTCAATATGTATGGCCGTGCATAATTATGCACGATCGTGAATGCTAACAAGAGAATTTGGCCAAAACACCTGAATACGACTTGTAGATAATTCTCTTAGCTTTCCAACGCATCAAAGATCACCTCAAACAGATATCTAAAACTCAAGCTATGGCCAAAACGGTGAAATGGGTTACAAGGACTCTAAAAGGATTGAATCTTTCTAAGGTTAAACTTAACAACATGCATAAACACTTAATAAAGGCTAACATGAAAAATGGGGTGTTACAATTCCACCCCCCTTATAAAAATTTCGTCCTCGAAATTTCTACTCACCTTGATTGAAAAGGTGCGGATATGATTCCATCATCTTGCTTTCCAGCTCCCATGTAGCACTTTCCTCAGTAGCCCCACTCCAAACGACCTTGACCAAAGGAATCTCCTTGCCTCTTAGCTGCTTCACCCTCCTATCCTCGACTCGAATGGGTAATACTTCAAAATTCAAGTTCTCTTTTAACTATATGGTATTAGGTACTATCACGCGGCTGGGGTCATGGATATACTTTGAGTTGAGACACATGAAAAATTCTATGAAGTTTGGACAAGAACGGTGGTAAGGCTATTTGGTAGGCGACTTCACCGACTCTTTTCAGAATTTGATAAGGACCAATGAATCTAGGAGTAAGTTTCCTTTCTTTCATCACTTTACCAACCCCAATTGTAGGGGTAACTCTCAAGAACACATGGTCACCTTCCTGGAATTCGAGCGTCTTCCTCCTTTTGTCATGGTAGCTCTTTTGCCTACTATGTGCCACTTTCATCTTTTCTTGAATCATCCTCACTTTTTCTGTGGTTTCTTGCACTATTTCTGCGTTGAGACCATATAAGTCTGAGATACATTCCATGTGTAGATTCTCTAAGTTTTGATGATTCCAAATAGATTATGTGTGGTAGTATTGAACCATATGAAATTATTGACATGCCTGATAAGTGTGATGGAAAATAGACTTAAGATCACTCGTCTATTTTGTGACCCGTCTACTTTTTGGTAGAGCGCAGTTTTTAGACTCGTCTAAAAATTACTCGTCTAAAAATCAGTCAACACAGACAAAGACCAAGTCAACGATCAGTCAAGACTCTGACTTACTTGATGACGAGGCAAGAAGCATATGACTAAAGAAGACTAAGTGGATCACCCGTCTAGTTTTGGACTGCACTAGCACCCGTCTGAGTTTCTGGCTCATTTTCACCCGTCTAAATCCGGACTCCACAAACACTCGTCTAAAAACTAACACTGCTACACTTGTTAAGCTGTCAGATTGTCAGAAAGGAAGTCCAAGTCAACCTTATTAAAATAAGATGCCTTCCTCAAGGATCTCGAAGACCTCTGGACAATAGCACCAAGGATAAAGAATAAATAACGTTTGTTTCAAGGGCTTAAGGAATAAACATGCAACCTCTGTACCACAACAGTAACCTTTTAGTTGTTTTATTACAAAGTAAAAGTGCTTTCCAGAAAGTGAACTGAGTGTTGCACTGAAAGAGGAAAGCTCTCTGCTGCAAGTACAAGAAGACTGCTGCTGCAACTCTGAAACAACAACTACTCAGAACAAAGTGTACTCTTGGACTACCTTATCAAAGCTCAACGTTCCTAAGCATTTAATGCTTACACAGAACGACTCTTTGGCATTAATGGCGTCTTAGAAGCTCAAATCAAAGAACACTCTTTCTGAAGCTGTGCCAAACAGATTAATTGATTGAAGTCTTTATATAGACCATACCATGAAGATGAAGACAAGAAGTTGAATATTATTTAGAACACTCCGCAAAAAGCATTTAATCACTTCATTAACTTCTTCAATCGTTTGATATTAATTTGCAGTCTTTCACACTTCATATTTATTTCACTCTCTGAGTGTTATCTGAAAGATTTGCAAGTTGTATTAATTACACAAAACCTTATCCCTTACTGTGTTGAACCTGAAGAGGCTAGGTGAGAAAGGAATACTTGTTTGAGTGTGAGCCTGGAGAGGCTAGGTGTGCAAAGAATACTTGTACTGTAATCTGATCGGCTATAGTGGAAACTTGGTGCTGCCAAGAAATTGGACGTAGCCCTGTGGATTTTGGGGTGAACCAGTATAAAATTCTTGAGTGATATTCCTCTTCCCTTATCTATTTAATTTGCTTAAGTATTATCTGTTTAAGCTTTTAAATTGGGGAGTTATTATTGTGAATATCAAACTATGTTTTACCCTTCTCTCTATGCTTGTGTGTTGTCTTAAATATAGACGTGTCACTCGTCTAAATTTCTGTTGTATTATTATTGCTTGTTATGCCTGCGAAAATAATTTTAAAGCTTCCTAAAAAGTTGGTAAACACAATTCAACCCCCCTTCTTGTGTTAACTTTGGTTATTTCAGTTGGTATTAGAGCTCAGCCTTTGGGTTGACCACTTAACAGTGTAGAGGAAAAGATATTGGAAGTGGCAGGAGAAGCTAGTACAAGCAAGAACCATGCTGGAGAATGATCCTCAATGTCTAGACCTCCATACTTCAATGGAGAGGACTACATCTATTGGAAAGAAAAGATAAAGTGGTTTTTACAATCCACTAACACTGATCTTTGGGATATCATTGAAGAAGGTCCCTTTATTCCTAAAGATGACAAGGAGCTGAAGTTCCTAAAGCAAACATGACCACTGATCAAAGAACAAAATGGCAATTAAATGCCAAAGCTAGACATACAATCATGTGTGCTTTAAGTAGAATATCATTTGAAAAATTCTATGCTTGTGAATCTGCAAAAGAGATGTGGGATTCACTAGCTATTGCTCACGAAGGAACCAGCAAGGAGAGACCATTGGCCAAATGTATGGAAGATTTCAAACCATAACCAATGGATTAAAGTCACTGGGAAAAACTTACAAGACTGAGGAACACATTCAAAAGATTCTCATAAGTCTTCCAAAACAATGGAGACCTCTTGTAACTGTTGTGTCCCAGGCCAAGGTCTTAACAACAATGAAGCTAGATGAGCTTCTTGGTACTCTTAAAATCCATGAACAAGAGCTAATTGAAGAAAACAATGGAAAGAAAAACAAATCCATTGCCCCCAAGGATGACAAGAAGTCATCTAAGAGAGTAGTCTCAAAAGCTCTCAAAGTAGATGAATCTTCAGAGGAATCAAATGAGGATGACTCTAATGATGAAGATGATGAACTCTATCTTTTCACCAGAAAGATGAAAAAGCTCTAGAAGAAAAGAAATTTCAGAAAGTACAAACCTTTCAGGCACTTCAACAAAGAAAAATACAACAAAGATGGTGGATCTAACAAAAGAAATGTCATTGTGTGCTATGAATGCAAAAAGCCTGGTCATATCAAGGCAGAATGCCCTCAACTCAAGAAGCAACCTCCCAAGAAGTTCTTCAACAAAAAGAAGAAGGGAATGATGGCCACTTGGGAAGATCTTGATGAAAGCTCCACTAAAAGTGAAGGAGATGAGCTTGAAGCAAATCTCTGTCTTATGACAGATACTGATTCAGAATCAGAAACTGAGGTACATTCTGAACTTGAGAAATTGAATGACGCTTATGATGAACTATTGGAAGAATCCAACTATATATCTAAAGCTTTCAAATCCCTCAAGAGACAGTATGTTAAACTCTCAAATGAGTATACACGGAAATCTCAAAAGTGTGAGAAGTTAACTGAAGAGAATAGTAGGCTTAAGACTGAAAAGTCTAAAGCTAAGATCTCGGTTGAAACTCTATCTTCTGAAGAAGTAATTAAACCTCAACATAAAGTAGAATTGCTCACCTCAGATCAGGCCAAGTTTGTTAATGGTAGAGATAATCTAACTAAACTTTTGGGAAGTCAGAGGCATTCCCTTAATAAAGAAGGTATAGGTTATTCCAGTCAAGAACATCATAAAGGATCAACAAAGTTCTCAAAAATAACTGTCAAATTTGTGTCAGTTAATTCAAATAAACCTATATGTACCTACTGTGGAAAAGCTGAACATATCATGTCTAAGTGTATCAACAAAAAGAGAAGGAAGTCTTCACAGACTCCTCATACTAACAGAAAAGGACCCAAGAAAATATGGGTACCTAAGTCCATGATCATTCCTGTTGCAGACATGCTTAACAGGACAAAGCAAACACCTATCATGGTACCTGGACAGTGGATGCTTGCGACATATGACAGGAGAAAGGTCTATGTTCCTAGATTTCCAACCTAAGAAAGGTGGACATGTAACTTTTGGTGGCAAACAAAAAGGAAAAGTTGTCGGTGTAGGTAGAATTGGTGGTAAACCTCCCTTGCCTATTATATGTGATGTTTTATATGTGAAAGGGCTGAAACATAATCTGCTTAGCATAAGTCAATTGTGTGATAGTGGATTTTCTGTATTCTTTTCTAAGGATGCATGCATAGTCAATGAAAGTAGTGGAAAGACCCTCTTTTCTGCTAAAAGGCAAAACAATCTGTATAAGATTGACCTGTCTGAACTTTCAGATCAAAGTGTAACATGCTTTATGTCTAAAGAGGATGAAAAGTGGTTGTGGCATAAGAAACTAGGACATGTTAGTATGAAACAAATTTCTAAATTGAAAAAGCATAACCTTGTGAGAGGATTGCCTGATATTTCCTTTAAGAAATATGTTTTGTGTGATGCATGTCAGAGAGGTAAACAAGTAAAATCAAAATCTAAGAAAGAAGTCACCTCCTCTAGACCTTTGCAACTGTTACACATTGATCTGTTTGGACCAGTCAGTTTAGCTAGCCTAGGTAGAAAGAAATATGGTTTTGTCATAGTTGATGACTATTCTAGATTTAAATGGGTACTCTTCTTAACTCACAAGGATGAATCTTATAAGGTTTTTACTGTATTCAGTAAAAGAGTACATAATGAGCAGGGTTTTTGTATCTTTACTGTCATAAGTGACCATGGGGAAATGAGCAGTTCAAACCATTCTGTGAGGAAAATGGTATTTCTCACAATTTCTCTGCACCTAGAACTCCACAGCAAAATGGAGTAGTTGAGAGAAAGAACATATCTCTTCAAGAGATGGGAAGAACAATGCTAAATGAAAATAATCTCCCTAAGTACTTCTGGGCAGAAGCCATTAACACTGCTTGTTATGTGGAAATTACAGAATTCTAGTTAGACCTGTCCTAAATAAGACTCCCTGTTAATTGTGGAAAGGTAGAAAACCCAACATATCATATTTTCATGCATTTGGATGTGAGTGTTATATTCTTAACACAAAATATAATCTTGGTAAATTTGACTCTCAAGTAGATAAAGGCATATTCATTGGATATTCTGAAATGTCTAAGGCTTTTAGAATCTTTAACTCTAGAACTTCTGTAGTAGAGGAATCAATTCATGTAAAGTTCAATGATGGTTTGAAGACTGATAGGGAACTATCAGATCTAGAAGATGATATTGCAGGTATTGAACTTAATCCTGCAGTGGAAGATTCTTCAGACAAGTCAAAAGTAGACGTGTCTGAAAATCAGACAAGTGCTGAAACGTCTGAAACTCAGAATGAGAAGAAAGATTGGAAATTCAAGACCTATCATCCAGAAGATCTTATCATTGGAAGTCCATCTCAAGGAGTTAGAACCAGATCTGATTTCAATGAAAATAACATGGCATTCATATCATATTTGGAACCCAAAAAGATTGAAGAAGCCTTACAAGATGAAAGCTGGATTCTAGCCATGCAAGAAGAACTAAATCAATTCAAAAGAAATGATGTCAGGACTCTAGTTTCTAAACCCAAAGATAAATATGTTATTGGAACCAGATGGGTATTTAGAAACAAACTGGATGAAGATGGAAAAGTGGTAAGAAACAAAGAAAGACTAGTTGCTCAAGGACATAATCAACATGAAGGTATTGGTTTCACAGAAACCTTTGCGTGTAGCTAGATTAGAAGCAATTAGAATTTTCATGTCTTATGCTGCACAACATGATATAACTCTCTATCAAATGGATGTTAAAAGTGCATTTCTAAATGGGATAATTGAGGGGGAAGTTTATGTCAAGCAACCTCCTGGGTTTTAGGATTCAGAAAACCCTCACCATGTCTATAAGCTTAAGAAAACTTTATATGGACTCAAGCAAGCTCCTACAGCTTGGTATGATAGGTTAAGCACATATCGAATGGAAAATAATTTCATTAGAGGAAAAGTAGACACTACACTTTTCAAGAAATGCTCAAAGAAAGATTTCATAGTAGTACAAATTTATGTGTATGATATTATATTTGGTGCTACTAATGAAAAGCTCTGTAAAGAGTTCTCTGAGTTGATGCAGAATGAATTTGAGATGAGCATGATGGGAGAATTGAAGTTCTTTCTTGGTCTTCAAATAAAACAGACAAGTGATGGAATCTATATCCATCAACAAAAGTAGATCAAGGAGCTTCTGAAAAAGTATAAAATGAAAAGTTCAAAGCCTATGAGTACACTTATGCATCCATCAGTTATTCTAAACAAGGATGAGGAAGGTAAAGGGGTAGATCAAACTATCTACCGAGGTATGATTGGATCTCTTCTATACTTGACTGCTAGCAGACCTGATATTCAGTTCAATGTTTGTCTATGTGCTAGATTTCAATCAGATCCTGAGGAATCTCATCATAAGGCTGATAAAAGAATTTTCAGATATTTAATTGGAACCACTAACCTTGGTTTATTATATAAGAAATCTGAAGATTTCAGGTTAGTTGGATTTTGTGATGCTGATTTTGCTGGAGATAGAATTGATAGGAAAAGTACCAGTGGAGGATGCCACTTCATTGGAGCAAATATGATCTCTTGGTCAAGCAAAAGGCAAAGCACAATAGCTCTTTCAACTGCTGAAGCTGAGTACATATCTACAACAAGTTGTTGTTCACAACTGCTTTGGGTAAAATATCAACTTGAGTATTATTCAATGTTTGAGCATAACATACCTGTATGGTGTGATAATACTAGTGCTATCAACTTGTCAAAGAATCTCATACAACATTCTAGATAAAAGCATATAGAAATAAAGCATCATTTTATTAGAGATTATGTGCGAAAAGGTGTTTTTGAAATTAAGTTTGTAAACACTGAGTATCAGTGGGCAGACATCTTTAATAAACCCTTAAGTAAGGATAGATTCGTTTTTATTAGAAGGAATCTTAATATGCATAATGTGTCTGAATGAGTGTACGCTGTTATGTCTGAAATTTTACTTGTCTAAACTTTATGTGCTTGACTCGTCTATTTTCTTTATGCTTCACTCGTCTACTTTAGCCAAGCGTCTGATGATGTGGCTAAAAGCACTCAGTGCTAACCTTGACTGAGACACGTATACATTGCAAAATTTCCCTCCTTTTTCTTAAAATGTTTCATTTTTTTTACAACTGTCTTTTCAAAAGTTATTGCTGTTTAGGGCAATAATCTCTCTCCTTGTTCTCAATGCAAAAAGCACTCAAGCGTTTTAACAAAAGTAACCTGTGTCGTTTCAAAACTACCCATTCACAATCTCTTTCTCGCAACCTCTCTCTGAATTCTCTTCGTCTCTCGAAACATTTCATCTCCAAAACCCTAAAAAGCTTCTCTTCTAAAACAATGGCACCCAAAAGCTATCTTGAAGAAGTTGCTGAAAGTCTAGACTCTCTACACCAGAACTAAAGAAGGTGCACCCTAGAAGGGTCCCTAATTTCACTGAGCTGAAGAACAAGGGACTGGATGTTAAGCCAGAAATTACTCATGCTGGGTGGTTACCATTCTTCCAAATGGTGGAAGATGTTTTTCCTTCCTTGTTTAGAGATTTCTAGAAAATCTCTAAGGTCGCCAAGGACAACACAACCTCCATGATTTCTGGAGATGTGGGTGAGGACCACGTCTTCATCACTCATGAGTCGCTCGCTGAAGTGATCAAGTGTCCTAGAGAGGGAGCTGGGTACGATAAGAACTGAATGAAGAATCAAGGTGGCGAGATGGCTGTAAACCTCGTACTTTATGGAATTCCTAAGCCAAAGGATCTTGATTCAAAATACCTGACACCTAAGGCAAGGTTTCTTCATGTACTTTTAATTAACTGTGTGATACCTAAAATTGGCTCTATGGATCATGTGAGTATGATAGAAAAATTTGCTATCTATCACTTAGTCCAAAGAATCAAAATAGATATCGTAGATTTAATTTTTGGACACATGGAGAAGACTGTGAAAGGAAAATGTAAAGGTGGATATCCCTATGGCATGCCTATGGCAAGATTCTTCAGGGCTAATTCTTTGAAGGATATGACAAAAGCCTTCCATGTTGATCTTTGCACAGAGATAACTACAAAGACATTGTCTTTAACGAAGGTACAACTTGAACCTATTGTTGAATCTTCTACTGTTGAAGCATCATCATCTGCTGCACCTATTAGAGAAGGACTTAGTGTTCCCATTGTCAAAGTTGAACCCTTTGTGGAACCAGTTGAAGAAGAAAGGCCTCAATTAAAGAGTAAGAAGAGGAAAGTTACTGAGTCAACTACTGAAGCTTCTGGGTTTCAAAATGTTGTTGAAAATCCTGCTCAGGTTGTTGAACCTGTTGCTGAACCTGCTGATCAAGCTGTTGCCTCTGTCCCTAATGCACCTAGTGTTACTAAGGTGTTCAAAAGGAAGAGAGTTGTGCAAGCTGAAGGGGAGTCTCAACTAGAAGAGACCGTGATCCCCAAGAAAAAGAGGACAACTGTCACCAAGAGGAAGTTGGTTCTACTTCCAACTCCATCACCCTCACCCTCACCAACAAGACAGCAAACAATTACAATTCCTATTCCACAACCTTCATCTCCACTACCTGCTCTGTCACCACAAAGAGCACCAACACCACAACCACAACAGAAAACCCCTACTCCTCCACCTGCTTCACCAAAAATCCCAACTCCACCACACATATCACCGATCCCTCAACATTCTGTTCCTGAACCACAAAATGCTAACCCTCTTACTTCTTAACCTAACCTTACTGTCTCAGAAACTCACCTGTCTGAAACAAAAACCCAATTATCTAAGCCTTCCACACCACAAACATCTCACCATACTGACACTCTTCAAACTGAGGATGTCAATGAATTTGCATATTTTGATAATCCCATTCTTCCTCCACCCTCACCTAAACCATAAACCCCTGACCACATCAGAAACTAGTGCCAAGTTCATATGAGAATAGTCTTTCCAGATTTATTCTCTGAAACCAGACACAACCCTCTCCCTATGGTCACTCTTTCACCTTATTACCCCTCTTCCAGAACCACTCCCTTCTCTATCACAAATGAGTCCTGCTCAAACTTTCTGAATGGCAAAGACTATGATGTCATTGCCTCTCTTGAAGCTGAAAGGCAACTTGTTAAGCTGTCCAAGAAACAGAGCATGCAGGAAGATGGATGCCCAATCCACACATCTTCATGAAGCCTTCAACAGAGATCAGGGTGATGCCTGACTCTATGGTTCTGCAAGGAAAGAAGAAGGTGATCAACTTGCCACTAAATCAGAAATTATCTCTCATCAAGCTGAATGATCACAAGTGCAAGTACAAAAAGAGGTTGTTCACCATTGAGACTCATCATGAGTTCCTCAAGCCTTTGCTCTTTACCCATTTTCATCTTCAATTTATACTTTACCTCCTTTCTTTATGGTTTTTCCTTTCTTCATTTTAAACTTTCCTCCAACTACCCTAATCACTCCCATAAATCACATAAGGAGATATTATGAGTTTATGATGTCTGTCATTGATTCTCCTCTTCTCCATGAAAGAATTCATGGATTTCTTGAAGAATTTTATCCGAATAATGATTTTATCTTTGCTCTTTCAACAAATGTGTTTCTAGATCCTCAGCCTGAGGACAACATTCAAGTTGAAGAGTTACCTTTGACCCCTCCTCCTAGTCCACCTCCTCCATCTACATCTGCAACTGCTCTGGCAACAACAAACTCATTTGCTCCAGTGGTTGCTTATGATCCTGCTGCCCATCAGAGACTTGATGAAATGGCTTAAAGTTTGCAAACTATCATCCAAAGGCAGGATGCTGCCATTGAACAACAAGCTGCTTTTCAAGCTCAGATGTTGGCTCAGCAAGCTGCTATGCAAAGAATGATGGAAGCTTTCTTCAAAAGCCAAGGGGGTCCTAGTTCTTAGGTTTTAGGACTTTTTTTTTAGCCATGCAATGTACAAGTCAGTGATGTCCATATCACTTGTAAAGCTTTTTGACTCTTAATGAAATGACATGAAGTTTTTGATATTTCTTTTGGCTCTTATATATATATATATATATATATATATATATATATATATATGTTGAGACCTCATAAGTCTTAGACACATTCCATGTGTAGATTCTCTAAGTTTTGATGATTCCAAATAGATTAAGTGTGGTAATATTGAACCATGTGAAATTACTGACACATCTGATAAGTGTGCAGGAAAACAGACTTAAGGTCACTCGTCTCTTTTCTGACTCGTCTAATTTTTAGTACAGCTCAGTTTTTTAGACTTGTCTGAAAACCACTCGTCTGAAATTCAGTCAAAGACCAAGTCAACGCTCAGTCAAGATCTGAGTTTACTTGATGATGTGGCAAGAAGCATACCCGTCTAGTTTTTGGAATACGCTAGCACCCGTCTAGTTTTGGATTGCATAATCACCCGTCTAGTTTTGGACTGCATGATCACCCGTCTAGTTTTGGACTGCATAATCACCCATCTACTTTTTGGATTGCCTTTCACCCGTCTAAATTTCCAACACTGTTATGATGTCAGTTTGTTAGAAATGAAGTCCAAGTCACCTTACTCAAACTAGATGCCTTCCTTAAGGATCTCGAAGACCTCTGGACAATAGCTCAAAGGACAAAAAATAAAGAACGATTGTTTCAAGGTTTTAAGGAATAAACACGCAATCTCTATACCACAACAGTGACTTTTTAGCTATTTTGGTACAAAGTAAAAGTGCTTTCTGGAAAGTGAACTGACTGTTGCACTGAAAGAGGAAAGCTCTCTACTACAAGTACAATAAGCCTGTTGTTGCATACTCTGAAACAACAGCTACTCAGAATAAAGTGTACTCTTGGACAACCTTGTCAAAGATCAACGTTCCCAAGCATTTAATGTTTATACAGAATGACTCTTTGGGATTAATGGTGTCTCAAAGCTAAAATCAGAAGAACACACTTTCTGAAGCTGTGTCTAAACGGATCTCTTGATTGAAGTCTTTAAATAGACCAAACAATAAAGATGAAGACAAGAAGTTGAATATCATTAAGAACACTGCGCAAAAGCCTTTACTCTCTTCATTAACTTCTTCATTATTTCATTGAATACACTTTCAATCATTTGATATTAATTCGCAGTCTTTCATACTTCATATTTATTCCACTCTTTTAGTGTGATTTGAAAGACTTGCAAGTTGTATTAATTATACAAAACCTTTTCATTCCTTACTGCGCTGAGCCTAAAGAGGCTAGGTGAGCAAAGAATACTTGTTTGAGTGTTGAGCCTGAAAAGCTAGGTGTACAAAGAATACGTGTACTGTAATTTACCCAGTTATAGTGGAAACTTGGTGCTTCCAAGAAACTGGACGTAGCCCTATGGATTTTGGGTTGAACCAGTATAAAACTCTTGAGTGATATTCCTCTTCCCTTATCTCTTTATTTTGCTTAAGTATTATTCTGTCTAAGTTTTTAACTTGGGGAGTTACTATTGTGAATATCAAACTATGTTTTACTATTCTCTGTTTGCTTGCATGTTCTGTCTGAATATTAGACGTATCACTCATCTGATTTTCTCTAATCTAAGTTCTGCTTGTTGTGCCTGCGAAAATCTTTTTAAGTAACCCAAAAAAAGTTGGTAAATACAATTCAACCCCCCTTCTTGTGTTAACTTTGGTTATTTTAGTTGGTATCAGAGCTCAGCCTTTGGGTTGAGCACTTAACAGTGTAGAGGAAAAGATCTTAGAGATGGCAGGAGAAGCTAACACAAGCAAGAACCATGCAAGAGAAGGATCCTCAATGTCGAGACCTCCTTACTTCAATGGAGAGGACTACATCTACTTGAAAGAAAATATGAAGTGGTTTTTACAATCCACTAACTCTGAACTTTGGGATGTCATTGAAGTAGGACCGTTTGTTCCTAAAGATGAAGCAAGAACCGTTGTTCCAAAATCAAACATGACCGCTGATCAAAAAACAAAATGTTAGTTTAATACCAAAGCAAGATATGCAATCATGTGTGCATTGAGAAGAGAAGAATTTGAAAAAGTATGTGCTTGTGAATCTGCAAAAGGAATGTGAGATTCACTAGCTATTGTTCATGAAGGAACCAGCAAGGTCAAAGAGACCAAAGTTAGCATGTTAGTTATAAAATATGAGCTGTTCAAAATGGAAGAAGGAGAGACTATTGGTCAAATGTATAGAAGATTTCAAACTATAACCAATGGATTGAAATCTCTGGGAAAAGTTTACCAGACTGAGGAACACATTCAAAAGATTCTCATAAGTCTTCCAAAACAATGGAGACGACTTGTAACTGTTGTATCTCAGGCCAAATACTTAACAACAATGAAGCTAGATGAGCTTCTTGGCACTCTTCAAATCCATGAACAAGAGCTGATTGAAGAAAATAATGGAAAGAAAAATAAATCCATTGCCCTTAAAGCTAACAAGAAATCATCTAGAGGAACCACTTTAAAATCTCTCAAAGTTGATGAATCTCCAGAGGAATCTGAGGAATCAAATGAAGATGATTTTGATGATGAAGATGATGAACTTTCTCTTTTCACCAGAAAGATGAAAAAGCTTTGGAAGAAAAGAAACTTCAGAAAGGACAAACCTTTCAGGCGTTTCAACAAAGAAAAATACAACAAAGATGGTGGATCTAATGACAGAAATGCCATTGTGTGCTATGAATGTAAGAAGTCTGGTCATATCAAGGCAGAATGCCCTCAACTCAAGAAGCAATCTCCCAGGAAGTTCTTCAAAAAAAATGAATGATGGCCTCGAGGGAAGATCTTGATGAAAGCTCCACTGAAAGTGAAGGAGGGTAGCTTGAAGCAAATCTCTGTCTTATGGCAGATACTGATCCTGAATCAGACACTGAGGTACATTCTAAACTTGAGAAATTGAATGATGCCTATGATGAACTATTGGAGGAATCCAACTATATGTCTAAAGCTTTCAAATCCCTCAAGAGATGGTATGTTAAGCTCTCAAATGAGTATACACATAAATCTCAAGATTGTGAAAAGTTGGCTGAAGAAAATAGTATGCTTAAGACCGAAAAGTCTAAAGCTGAGATTTCAGTTGAAACTCTATCATCTGAAGAAGTTAGTAAACTTCAACAGAAAGTAGAAGAGCTCACCTTAGATCTTTCCAAGTTTGTTAATGGTAGAGATAATCTGACTAAACTTTTGGAAAGTTAGAGGCACTCCCTAACAAAGAAGGTATAGGATATTCCAGTCAAGAACATTATAAAGATTCAACAAAGTTCTCAAAAATAACTGTAAAATATGTGTCAGTTAGTCCAAATAAACCTATACGCACATACTGTGGAAAAGCTGGACTCCTTATAAGTAAACTTATATCCACAAAAAGAGAAAAAAGTCTTCACAGACTCCTTATACTAAGAGAAAAGGACCCAAGAAAATATGGGTACCTAAGTCCATGATCATTCCTGTTGCAAACTTACTTAACAGGACAAAAGAAACACCTGTCATGGTACCTGGACAGTGAATGCTAGCGACATATGACAGGAGAAAGGTATATGTTCCTAGACCTCCAACCTAAGAAAGGTGGACAAGTAACATTTGGTGGCAACCAGAAAGGAAAAGTTGTTGGTGTAGGTAAAATTGGTGGTAAACCTCCCTTGCCTATTATCTATGATGTTTTATATGTGAAAGGGTTAAAACATAATCTGCTTAGCATAAGTCAATTATGTGATAGTGGATTTTCTGTATCCTTTTCTAAGGATGCATGCATAGTCAATGCAGTAGTGGAAAGACCGTCTTTTCTGCCAAAAGGCAAAACAATCTGTATAAGATTGACCTGTCTGAACTTTCAGATCAAAGTGTAACATGCTTTATGTCTAAAGATGATGAAAAGTGGCTATGGCATAAGAAACTAGGACATGTTAGTATGAAACAAATTTCTAAATTTAAAAAGCATAACCTTGTGAGAGGATTTCCTGATATTTCTTTTAAGAAAGATATTTTGTGTGATGCATGTCAGAGAGGTAAACAAGTAAAATCAAGTTTCAAATCCAAGAAAGAAGTCACCTCCTCTAGACCTTTGCAATTGTTACACATGGATCTATTTGGACCAGTCAGTGTAGCTAGTCTTGGTGGAAAGAAATATGGTTTTGTCATAGTTGATGACAATTCTAGATTTACATGAGTACTCTTATTAACCCACAAGGATGAGTCTTATAAGGTCTTTACAGTATTCAGTAAAAGAGTACAGAATGAGCAAGGTTTTTGCATTTCTGCTATTAGAAGTGATCAGGGAGGAGAATTTGAAAATGAGTAGTTCAAACTGTTCTGTGAGGAAAATGGTATTTCTCACAATTTCGCTGCACCTATAACTCCATAACAAAATGGAGTGGTTGAGAGAAAGAACAAATCTCTTCAAGAGATGGGAATAACAATGCTTAATGAAAATAATCTTCCGAAGTACTTCTGGGTAGAAGCCATTAACACCGCTTGTTATGTGCAAACAGAATACTGATTAGACCTATCCTAAATAAGACTCTTATGAATTATGGAAAGGTAGAAAGCCCAACATATCATATTTTAAGGCATTTGGTTGTGAATGTTATATTCTTAATATAAAAGATCATGGTAAATTTTACTCTAAAGTAGATAAAAGCATGTTTATTGGATATTCTGAAATGTCTAAAGCTTTTAGAATTTTAAATTCTAGAACTTCTGTTATAGAAAAATCAATTCATGTAAAGTTTAATGATGGTTTGAAGACTGATAGGGCACTATCAGATCTAGAGGGTGATGTTGCAGGTATCGAACTTAATCCTGCAGTGGAAGAATCTTCAGACAAGTCAAAAGTAGACGTGTCTGAAATTTAGACAAGTGCTGATGCGTCTGAAACTCAAAATTTGAAGAAAGATTGGAAATTCAAAACCTATCATCCAGAAGATCTTATTATTGGAAGTCCATCTCAAGGAGTTAGAACTAGATCTGCTCTCAATGAAAACAACAAGATGGCCTACATATCAGATTTGGAACCAAAAAAGATTGAAGAAGCCTTGCAAGATGAAAGCTGGATTCTAGCCATGCAACAGGAACTAAATCAGTTCAAGAGAAATGATGTTTGGACTATAGTTTCTAAACCCAAAGAGAAAACTGTTATTGGAACCAGATGGGCATTTAGAAACAAACTGGATGAAGATGGAAAAGTGGTAAGAAACAAAGCAAGACTAGTTGCTCAAGGGTATAATCAACAAGAAGGTATTGATTTCACTGAAACCTTTGCACCTGTAGCTATATTAGAAGCAATTAGAATTCTCATGTCATATGCTACACAACATGATATAACTTTTTATCAAATGAATGTTAAATGAGCATTTCTAAATGGAATAACTGAGGAGGAAATTTATATCAAGCAACCTCCTGGGTTTGAGGATTCTAAAATCCTCACCATGTCTATAAGCTTAAGAAAGCTTTATATGGACTCAAACAAGCTCCTAGAGCTTGGTATGATAGGCTAAGCACATATCTAATGGAAAATAATTTCATTATAGGAAAAGTAGACACTACGCTTTTCAAGAAATGCTCAAAGAAAGATTTCATAGTAGTACAGATTTATGTTGGTGATATTATATTTGGTGCTACTAATGAAAAGGCAAAGAGTTCTCTGAGTTGATGCAGAATGAATTTGAGATGAGCATGATGGGAGAATTGAAGTTCTTCCTTGGTCTTCAAATAAAACAGTCTAGTGATGGAATCTATATCCATCAACATAAATACACCAAGGAGCTTCTGAAAAAGTATAAAATGGAAAATTCAAAGCCTATGAGTACTCATATGCATCCAACAGTTAATCTAAACAAGGATGAGGAAGGTAAAAAGGTAGATCAAACTGTCTACCGAGGTATGATTGGATCTCTTCTATACTTAACTGCTAGCAGACCTGATATTCAATTAAGTGTTTGTCTTTGTGCTAGATTTCAATCAGATCCTAAAGAATCTCATCATAAGGCTGTTAAAATAATTTTCAGATATTTCAATGGAACCACTAACCTTGGTTTATTATATAAGAAAAGTGAAGATTTAAGGTTAGCTGGATTTTGTGATGTTGATTTTACTAGAGATAGAATTGATAGAAAAAGTACCAGTGGGGGATGTCACTTCATTGGAGCAAATATGATCTCCTGGTCAAGTAAAAGGCAAAGTATCATTGCTCTATCAACTGCTGAAGCTGAATATATATCTGCATCTAGTTGGTGTTCACAACTGCTCTGGGTAAAATATCAACTTGAAGATTATTCAATGTTTGAGCATAATATACATATTTGGTGTGATAATACTAGTGCTATTAATCTGTCTAAGAATCCCATACAACATTCTAGAGCAAAGCATATAGAAAGAAAGCATCATTTTATTAGAGATTATGTTCAAAAAGGCATTTTTGAAATTAAGTTTGTAAACACTGATTATCAGTGGGCAAACATCTTCACTAAACCTAAGTGAAGATCGATTTGTTTTTATTAGAAGGAATCTTAATACGCATAATGTGTCTGAATGAGTGTTTGCTGATATGTCTGAAAATTTACTTGTCTAAATTTTATATCTGCTTGACTCTTCTATTTTCTTTATGCTTCATTATATTAACAACTGTCTTTTCAAATTGATCGATTGCTATTGATGGCAACTCCCTCTCCTTGTTCCCAACGCAAAAGGCACTCAAGCGTTTTAACAAAAGCAACCAATGTCATTTCAAAATTATCCACTCACAATTTCTCGCTCACAATCTTTCTCTGAATTCTCTTCGTCTTCATTCACTCGAAACCTTTCCTTTCCAAACCCTAAAAATCTTCTCTTTTGAAATGATGGCACCCAAACACTTTCTTGAAGAAGTTGCAGAAAAATCCAGACTTTCTCTAACAGAACTGAAGAAAGTACACCCTGGAAGGGTCCCTAACTTCACTGAGCTGAAGAACAAAGGATTGGATGTTAAGCCTGAAATTACTTATGCTGCGTGGCTACCATTCTTCCAAATTATGGAAGATCTATTTCCTCCCTTGGTTAAGGATTTCTGGAAGAACTCTATAGTCACCAAGGACAGCACAACCTTCATGATTTTTGGAGACGTAGATGAGGACCACGTCTTCATTACTCACGAGTCACTCGCTGAAGTGATTAAATGTCCTAGAGAAGGAGCTGGGTATGACAAGAGCTGGATGAAAAATCAAGGTAGCGAGATGGCTGTAAACCTCATACTGTATGGAGTTCCTAAGCCAACGGACTTTGATTCAAAGTACCTAACACCTAAGGCAATATTTCTTCATGTACTTTTAATTAATTGTGTGATACCTAAAATTGGCTCTAGGGATCATGTGAGTAAGAAAGAAAGTTTTGATATCTATCACTTAGTCCAAAGAATCAAAATAGATATCATTGATTTAATTTTTAGACATATGGAGAAGACTGTGAAAGGAAAATGCAAGGGTGGATATCCCTATGGCATGCTTATGACAAGAGTCTTCAGGGCTAATTCTTTGAAAAACATGTCAAAAGCCTTCCATGCTGATCTCTGCACATAGATAACTTCAAAGACACTGTCTTTGATGAAGGTACAACTTCAACCTATAGTTGAACCTTCTACTGCTGAAGCATCATCATCTGCTGCACCTGCTAGAGATGGCTCAGTGTTCCAGTTGTTAAGGCTGAACCTTTTGAGGAACCAGTTGAAGAAGAAAAGTCTCAACTTTAGAAGAAGAAGAGGAAAGTTACTCAGTCAATTGCTGAAGCTTCTATGTTTCGAGATGCTGCTGATGCCTCTCAGGTTGTTGAACCTGTTGCTGAATCTTCTGATTAAGCTGCTGCTTCTGCTCCTATTGCACCTAGTATAACAAAAGTCTTCAAGAGGAAGAGAGTTGTACAAGCTGAGGGGGAGTCTCAACCAGAAGAGACTGTGATCCCTAAGAGAAAGAGAGCTACTGTGGCAAAGAGGAAGATTGTCTTGCTTCCTACTCCCTCACCATCACCCTCACCTCAAAGAGAATCATCTTCTCAACCTTAACAAATAGCCACAACAACTTCCATTCCACAATCTTCATCACCATTACCTGTTATGTCACCACGAAAAGCACCAACACCATTACTACAAAGAACACCATCACCTCAACCACAACAAAATATCCCAACTCCACCTACCTCACCAAAAATTCCAATTCCATTACACACATCACCTATCCATCAAACTTATGCTTCTGACCCTATCTATCACACTTCTGAACCCAACCCTACCATCTCAGAAACTCACATGTCTGAAACTCACTCATCAAAACCTTCCACACCACAAACATCTCACCATACTGGCACTCTTCTCACTGAGGATGTCAATGACTTCGCATATTTTGACAATCCCACTCCTCCTCACCTTCACCCAAAATACTAACCCCTAATTACATCAGAAACCACTGCCAAGTCCCTCTGAAAATAGTCTTTCCAGATTTATTCTCTAAAACCAGACACAACCCTCTGCCTTTAGCCTCTATACCTTCATATAACCTATCTTCCAGAACCACTCCAATCTCTATCACAGATGAATCATGCTCCAACTTCCTCAATAGCAAGGACTTAGATGGTATTGCCTCACTTGAAGCTGAAAGCCAGCTTGTAAAGCTTGCCAGAAAACATAAGCCTGTAGGAAAATGGCTTTTCAATCCACATATCTTCATGAAGCCTTCAACTGACATCAAAGTAATGCCTGACTCCATGACTTTGAAAGGAAAGCAGAAGATCATTGACTTGCCTGGAGATCAAGAATTTTGCCTCATCAAGATCAATGACAACAAATGCAAGTTCAAGAAGAAGCTTCGGACCACTGAGACTCATCATCAGTTTCTGAAAGTCAGAGACATTTACTGGAGATGTGGTTCAAGCTTAGGATTGAAGGAAGAAGAAAAAGTCTCCATTCCAACAAGAGGTAGCCAAGCCTATGCTCTTTACCCGTTTTCACCTTCTATTTACACAATCTCTCCCTTCTTCTTGGTTTTCCCTTTCTTTTTGTTAAACTTCCCTGAATCTACTCCTCTTACTCACATAAATCTCATTAGGAGATCTTATGAATTTCTTCTTTCTGTAGTAGATTCTCCTCTTCATCATGAACAAATTCATACTTTTATAGAGGAATTATATCCAAATAATGATTTTGTGACAACTCTCTCAACCAATATTTTTCTAGACGCTCAGCCTGAGGACAACATTATTGTTGAAGAGTTACATCATACTCCTCCTCCTAGTCCACCTCCTCCATCCGCATCTACAACTGCAATGGCCACAACAGATTCTACTGCTCCAGTAGTTGCTTATGATCCTGCTGCCCATCAGAGGCTAGATGAAATGTCTTCGAGTTTGCAGACTGCCATCCAAAGATAGGATAAAGCAATTGCTCAGCAAGCTGCATTTCAAGCTCAGATGTTAGCTCAGCAGCAAGCAATGCAGAAGATGATGGAAGCTTTCTTAAAAAGCCAAGGAGGCCCTAGTTCTTAGATCTTAGGACTTAGTCTTTTTCATTTCCTTCCTGAGTCATGCAATGTACTAGTCAGTGATGTCTATCAATTGTAACACTTCTGACTTTAGTTATATGAAATGAATTGTTATTTTGGTATTTCTTTGGCTATCTGTCTTAATATATCTGTTTTACTTACTTTTTGATTTATGCCAAAAGGGAGAGGAAATATAATAGAAAAAATAAGAAAACTATTTCTGACTTTGATATATCTGTCTTTATGGTTGCTCTGATATAATTTGATTAAATATATTTATCCGCTATGATACCGTGTTTTTCCTCTAAATATTCTTTTATATGATGTATAAACTAATGGGGAGCATAACATACTGTGAACAATTATATCTATTTGGAAATTTTTCTCTTACTTTTTGTTTGATGTTCAATAAAATCAGAAAAGTTATTTGTCATCATAAAAAAGGGGGAGAATGTTGAGACCTCATAAGTTTGAGACACATTCCATGTGTATATTCTCTAAGTTTTGATGATTCCAAATAGATTAAGTATGGTAATATTGAACCATGTGAAATTACTGACATATCTGATAAGTATGCAGGAAAATAGACTTAAGGTCACTCGTCTATTTTCTGACTCGTCTACTTTTTAGTAGAGCTCAGTTTTTAGACTTGTCTGAAAACCACTCGTCTAAAATTCAGTCAAAGACCAAGTCAATGCTCAGCCAAGATCTAAGTTTACTTGATGATGTGGCAAGAAGCATCTGTCTGAAACAGACTCAGTGGATCACTCGTCTAGTTTTTGGAATACGCTAGCACCCGTCTAGAGTTGGACTGCATAATCACCCGTCTAGTTTTGGACTACATGATCACCCGTCTAGTTTTGGACTGCATAATCACCCGTCTACTTTTTGGATTGCCTTTCACCCGTCTAAATTTCCAACACTGGTATGATGTCAGTTTGTCAGAAATGAAGTCCAAGTCACCTTATTCAAATTAGATTCATTCTTTAAGGATCTCGAAGACCTCGGGACAATAGCTCAAAAGACAAAAAAAAAAAGAACGGTTGTTTCAAGGTTTTAAGGAATAAACACGCAATCTCTGTACCACAGCAGTGACTTTTTAGCTGTTTTAGTACAAAGTAAAAGTATTTTCTGGAAAGTGAACTGACTGTTACACTGAAAGAGAAAAGCTCTCTGCAACAGGTACAAGAAGCCTGTTGCTGCATACTCTGAAACAACAGCTACTCGGAATAAAGTGTACTCTTGGACAACCTTGTCAAAGTTCAACGTTCCCAAGCATTTAATGTTTATACAGAATGACTCTTTGACATTAATGGTGTCTTAAAAGCTCAAATCAGAAGAACACACTTTCTGAAGCTGTGTCTAAACGGATCTCTTGATTGAAGTCTTTAAATAGACCAAACAATGAAGATGAAGACAAGAAGTTGAATATCATTAAGAACACTGCACAGAAGCATTTACTCTCTTCAGTAACTTCTTCATTCTTTCATTGAATATACTTTCAATCATTTGATATTAATTTACAGTCTTTCATACCTCATATTTATTCCACTCTTTGAGTGTGATCTGAAAGACTTGCAAGTTGTATTAATTACACAAAACCTTTTCATTCCTTACTGTGTTGAGCCTGAAGAGGCTAGCTGAGCAAAGATTACTTGTTTGAGTGTTGAGCCTGAGGAGGCTAGGTGTGCAAAGAATACTTGTACTGTAATTTACTCAGTTATAGTGGAAACTTGGTGCTGCCAAGAAACTGGACGTAGCCCTGTGGATTTTGGGGTGAACTAGTATAAAACTCTTGAGTGATATTCCGCTTCTCTTATCTCTTTATTTTGCCTAAGTATTATTCTGTTTAAGCTTTTAACTTGGGGAGTTAATATTGTGAATATCAAACTCTATTTTACTCTTCTCTATTTGCTTGCGTGTTCTATCTGAATATTAGACGTATCACTCGTCTAATTTTCTCTAATCTAAGTTCTGCTTGTTGTGCCTGCGAAAATCTTTTTAAGTAACCCAAAAAAGTTGGTAAACACAATTCAACCCCCCTTCTTGTGTTAACTTTGGTTATTTCAATATATATATATATATATATTTGCTATATACTCTTTTTGATTGATGCCAAAAGGTGGAGGAAATAAGAATAATAGAAATTGAAATAAGAATAAAAGAAACTACACCTTAATCTTAAAACTAATATCTATCTATATGGAAAATATGTTTTCTGCTCTGTATAATCTGAGTTGCTTTCTTATATACTGTCAAATTCTGATATCAGCTCTGATACCTTGTTTTTGCTCTGATAACTTGCCCTATCTAAATGCATAAACTAAGGCGGAGCATAGCATACTCTGTTTAATTATATCTGTTTGAAAATTTCTATTATTGCTTTTTGATGTTCAATAAAATCTAAAAAGTTATTTGTCATCATCAAAAAGGCGGAGAATGTTGAGACCTTAAAAGTCTGAGACACATTCCATGTGTAGATTCTCTAAGTTTTGATGATTCCAAATAAATTAAGTATGGTAATATTGAACCATATGAAATTACTGACATGTCTGATAAGTGTGCAGGAAAATACACTTAAGGTCACTCGTCTACTTTGTGACCCGTCTACTTTTTGGTAGAGCGTAATTTTTAGACACATCTAAAAACTACTCGTCTAAAAATCAGTCAACACAGACAAAGACCAAATCAACGATCAATCAAGACTCTGAATTACTTGATGATGTGGCAAGAAGCATATGACTAAAGAAGACTAAGTGGATCACTCGTCTAGTTTTGGACTGCACTATCACCCTTCAAATTTTGGACTACACTAGCACTCGTCTGAGTTTCTGGCTCATTTTCACCCGTCTAAATCTGGACTCCACAAACACTCGTCTAAAAACTGACAATGATACACTCGTTAAGTTGTCAGATTGTCAGAAAGGAAGTCCAAGTCAACCTTATTCAAATAAGATGCCTTCCTCAAGGATCTCGAAGACCTCTGGGCGATAGCACCAATGATAAAGAATAAAGAACGTTTGTTTCAAGGATTTAAGGAATAAACACGCAACCTCTGTACCACAGCAATAACCTTTTAGCTGTTTTAGTACAAAGTAAAAGTGCTTTCCAGAAACTGAACTGAGTGTTGCACTGAAAGTGGAAAGCTCTCTACTGTAAGTACAAGAAGAGTGCTGCTGCAACTCTAAAACAACAGCTGCTCAGAACAAAGTGTACTCTTGGACTACCTTATCAAAGCTCAACGTTCCTAAGCATTTAATGCTTACACAGAATGACTCTTTGGCATTAATGGCGTCCGAGAAGCTCAAATCAAATAACACTCTTTCTGAAGTTGTGCCAAACAGATTAATTGATTGAAGTCTTTATATAGACCAAACCATGAAGATGAAGACAAGAAGTTCAATATTATTTAGAACACTGCGCAAGAATCATTTACTCACTTCATTGACTTCTTCATTCTTTCATTGAATACTTCTTCAATCATTTGTTATTGATTCGCAATCTTTCACACTTCATATTTATTTCACTTTGAGTGTTATCTGAAAGATTTGCAAGTTGTATTAATTAAACAAAACCTTATCCCTTAATGTGTTGAGCATGAAGGGGCTAGGTGAGAAAAAAATACTTGTTTGAGTGTGAGCCTGGATAGGCTAGGTGTCAAAAGAATACTTGTACTGTAATCTGATCAGTTATGGTGGAAACTTGGTGCTGCCAAGAAACTGGACGTAGACCTGTGCATTTTGGGGTGAACCGGTATAAAAATCTTGAGTGATTTTCCTCTTCCGTTATCTATTTAATTTGCTTAAGTATTATCTGTTTAAGCTTTTAACTTGGGGAGTTATTATTGTGAATATCAAACTCTGTTTTACCCTTCTCTGTATGCTTGTGTGTTCTATCTTAAATTTAGACGTGTCACTCGTCTAAATTTCTATTGTCTTATTTTTTCTTGTTGTGCCTGCGAAAATAATTTTCAAAGTTTCCTAAAAATTTGGTAAACACGATTCAACCCCCCTTCTTGTGTTAACTTTGGTTATTTCACTCAGGTCCTAGCACCACACTGTCACCAGGTTCACTCCAACACAAGGGTGTCCTACATCTCGTCCCATAAAGAGCTTCATAAGGTGCCATCCCAATACTTGAATGGAAACTATTGCTGTAGGTGAACTCTATCAAGGTCAAAAACTTGTCCCAACTACGGGACTGTTCTAGCACACAAGCTCTAAGCAAGTCCTCTAAGGACTGGATGGTTCTCTCAGACTGACCATCAGTCTGTGGGTGATATGCTGAACTAAGTCTAAGCTTGGTACCTAACGCCTCATGTAAATATTTCAAAACTATAGGTAAACCTCGGGTCTCTATCTAACACTATGCTAGAGGGTACACCATGTAACCTAACTATCTCTTTGATGTACAACCTGGTCAACTTTTCTAAGGGATACTCCATGTTCATAGGGATGAAATGAGCAGACTTAGTCAATCTATCCACCACAACCCAGATCGCCTTAAAACCAGCTGGTGTCTTAGGGAGTCCAAACACAAAATCCGTGGAGATACTGTCCCATTTCCATTCTGGGATACTCAAAGGTTGCAACTTTCTTGATGGCTTCTGGTGTTCTATCTTAGCCTTTTGGCACACTAAACAAGCATACACAAACTTAGCCACATCTTTCTTCATCCTAGGCCACCAAAACATGCACTTAAGATCCTGATACATCTTGGTGGCACATGGGTGCACACTCAAACCACTTTTATGTCCTTCTTCAAGGATCAACTTTCTAAGCTTGGGAAAATCCGGTATGCAAACTCTATCTTTGAACCTCAAAACTCCATCACTTCCTTCCTTAAAACTAAGGTTTCTACCCTGAGCAAGAAACTCTCTCTGGTCTAAGAGAAACCGGTCTATCGTCTGACCCTCTCTAACTTGATCCATCAAACTATTGGTAACCTTTAAGGTTCAAAGCCTAATGCTCTTAGGGGTAACTTCCCAAGCTAAAATCAAGTCTATAAACTCCTCAATCAGATCTATCTCTTTAACCATCAAAGCGGAGACATGCAACGTTTTCCTACTTAGAGTATCTGCCACTACATTGGCATCCCTAGGTGGTAGGTTAGATCAAACTCATAATCCTTTAAAAACTCCATCCACCTACGCTGCCTCATATTCAACTCCTTCTGATCAAAGAGATACTTCAACCTCTTATGATCACTAAAGACCTCGAACTTTGCTACATAAAAGTAATGCGCCTCCAAATCGTTAAGGTAAATACCACGACTCCTAACTCTAGGTCATGGGTAGGGTAGTTCTTCTCATGGGTTTTCAACTGCCTAGAAGCATAAGCTACTACCTTACCGTTTTGCATCAACACACCACCTAAACCTTGCTTAGAAGCATCGCAGTAAACTACGAAAGGTTCACTAGGATCTGGCAAAACTAACACCGGTGCTGATGTTAACCTATCCTTTAAGGTTTGGAAACTCTCTTCACACTTGGAGTCCCATACAAACAATTGTCCTTTCTTGGTAAGACGGGTTAAGGGTAAGGATATCTTAGAAAAACCTTCTATTAACCTCCTATAGAACCCAGCTAAACCCAAGAAACTCCTAATCTCAATCACTGACTTTGGCACTTCCCATTGGAGAACCGTCTCATCCTTAGCTTGGTCCACGGCTATGCCACCTATGTTCCTCATGTTCCTCCTTGGTCTTGGAGTACACTAAGATGTCATCTATGAAAACTACCACAAACTTATCCAAGTAAGGGTGAAAGGTCTTGTTCATGTAGTCCATGACCACAGCAGGAGCATTGGTCACACCAAAGGGCATAACCAAGTACTCATAGTGATCATAACGCGTCCTAAACGCTGTCTTCGGGATGTCCTCAGACTTAACCCGAATCGGATGGTATCCTGACCTCAAATATATTTTGAGAAGAAGCAAGCGCCTATCAACTGGTCCATAACATCACCAATCCTGGGGAGGGGATACCGATTCTTAATGGTCACCTTGTTGAGCTGTTGATAGAAGACGCACAACCTCATACTGCCACCCTTCTTCTTTACTAGCAACATTGGCGCTCTCTACAGGGATACGCTAAGCCTAATAAACTGCTTCTGGATCAGATCCTCTATCTGTTTCTTCAACTCATCTAGCTCTAGAGGAGACATTCTATAAGGCGCTATGGATATTGGCCATGTGCCAGGCACTAAATCTATGGTGAACTCAACATCTCTCTCGGGGTGCAAGTTATAAACATCCCCCGGGAACACTTCAGGAAATTCCCGCATAACAGGCACACTTCCGACATCAGGAGGGCTCTCTACTTCCAGGGAAGACAACATCATGTACACTTGGGCCTCGTCTTTCATCGAAGCCTTAACTTGGTTGACAGAGAGAAAGGTCGGATTCTTAGACTCCACAGGAGTTCCATAAACTATGGTTTTATCAAAGCAATTCATAAGGACGTGGTTGGAAGATAACCAATCCATACCAAGAATAATATCAAGCTGTTTAAAAGGTAAGCATACAAGACCAACAGTAAAGATTCTACCATCGATGGCAATATGATAGTTCTTGCATGCATGAGAAGTGAGAACAAGCTTGTTTGTAGGTGTGGAAACAATCAAATCATACTCAAGAAAGGTAACAGGAAAATTTAAGCTCTTGACCCTATCATGTGATTAAACGAGTGCGTAGCACCCGAGTCATACAATGCAGTTAAATGAGTCCCATCAATTAAGCACATACCTGGAATCAAGTCATCATACTCGGAGGCCTCAACTCCACTAAGAGTAAAGACTCTCTCAGTGGTCTTCAGTCGATTAGCCTGAGACTGTTGACTCTTGCTAGCACTTGGAGGTTCTGACTTCACTCCTCCACAATCCTGACTAATGTGGCCAGACTTGCCACACCTAAAGCAGATGACGTTTGATTCCTTGCACTGGGTAGTGAAGTGATCTGGTGCACCGCACTTGCCGTACTTCAATGGCCTAAGGGCATTAGAGTTCCCACCCCTGGGCCTATCATAAGAAAACTGTGGCTTCCTGCCACTCTGTTTGAAATCCCTGCCGGCTGGAGCGTAACGCTGCTTGTAATTATCCTTCTGCTCGGTCTTCTTGCTGCCCCAGCTATCTGAATTCCTGAAACTAGCCACTCTGGACTTGTAGGTATCCTTAAAGATCCTACACTTGTTCACCAAGTTTGGGAAGACTCTGACTTACTGATAACTGATTGCCTGCTTGATCTCCAGACGAAGGCCATTCTCAAACTTGACACACTTTGAATGATCATCAACCATAACCTGATACAGCGTGTACTACCTAGCCAGCTCCTCGAACTTTGCCACATACTCTTTCACTGACATATTTCCCTACTTCAGTGCTGAGAATTCCATTTCTTTCTTACCACGAACATCTGCAGGAAAATACTTCTCCAAGAACCTATCTCTGAAGACAACCAATGTAACCGTCGTTCCCTCAGCCTCCATCCTCTGGCGGCAGTTCTCCCACCAGTGCTCAGTCTCCTCAGTGAGCATAAACGTGGCAAAGATAACCCGTTGCTGATCATTGCAGTCCATGGCTCTGAAGATCTTCTTGATCTCCCTCATCCACAACAGAGCACCCTCAGGGTCATAAGCTCCACTGAAAGATGGCGGATTATTTCACTGGAATTTGTTGAGACCCTGAAACTTAGCTGGTCCTCCGTTATTGTTGTTCTGAACTTGCCCTATCACATTGGCAAGGAGTGCCAACGCGTCATTGATTGCCTGATCGTTTTTTCCTCTTCCTACCATAAGTTCCTGTACGTGTCCAAAACAACCATTAAATACAGAGAACTTAAATAGGAAAAAGTGATAGGCTCATAACTTTAAGCATCATTGTCTATAGCAAGTATAGACAATTCAAACAAGAGCGCAGAACAGACTCATACCATGGCCTGATAGGACAGACCTGCTCTGATACCACTAAATGTGACACCCTCTACCTCGCATGTTATTTATAAAACATTTAAATAAAAGAAGTAATATAGAAACATGCATTTATTTCATAACCGTAAACATAGCCCAACCCCGATGTCACATACAGAGCTGGCATAACCATTCCGGAATAAATCCTCGGAAAACAACTGAGAACAACTAAACTAAAAACAACTATAACTACTGATAAATCCTAACTAGAGTCACGACTCCTCAGAGTCACTCCTCCACTGGCTGCTCATCGTCCTCTGTGTAAAGAGATACATGCCAAAACAGAAACAGAGAAAATGGGGAGTAAGAAAAAATGTAAACACAACGGCATGGAAATAGTAAGCAAGATGAACATACATCATAGCATGGCATAACAATAAACAACATATATCATCAACATAATATAATCATATCAACATGCTATCTCAACCAACATATGCTATGCGGTGCAACATTACTCGGCTACTCCATTATGCATGTGGATCCAAACTATCTCAGGAAAGCAACTTCGGAGTTACATAACCACATTGGCCAAAAAGCACCAACATTGGCAGTCCACCAAACCATGGGTTAAACCCTTGGATATCCGACGCACCATACCTTAGATGCACAACCACGGGGGCGCACGGACCACCAAACCTTGGGTGAACCACCCGCGGACGGCCAGATCGCCGTACTCTAGGACAACCTCACCTAATTTGATCTTCCCCCACTAACAACTCCAATGCGTAATGCATGAGCACAACAACAAACAAGGGCAACCACCTCCTTCGCTAAGGCCAATAAGCACCCAAGACTTATCAACAACATCAACATCAACATCAACACCTTAACCCTTATGAGTCAAGGCCCCCTTGGTCAAAAAGCACTAAGGTTCAACTTATCAAAACCTCGGCCAAAAAGCATCGAGCCCACTTTGTCCAAAAAGTACCAAAGCTTATCAACGTGTGATGAGCCTCTGGTTGACTGGTTTTATAACTAGTAAAAACCTTGGCTTTGTGCTAATTTTATATCATTTCACCCAAATTAGACTAGATTGTCTTTAAGCAGCATTTTGAGTCTGTAAAGTATTTTTAGGTTAATTTAGTTGATTTAGAGTTAAATAAAGCACTTATGCTATTTTCTGTTTTCAGGTTAATAAAAAGAAGTAAATCTGGAGCTTTCGCCCCGCGAGGAGGCATTCGCCTCGCGAACCAGAAGCGTGATTGTGCCAGAAAATGCATTCCTTTCTGTCTCGCCACGCGAAGACATGACTCGCCTCGCGAGTAATCCAACCCTAAAGACCAAAAGTCAGCACGGTTTATGCATGCTAAAGGTCACGGCTGTGGCAGTTTGGAAATTGAAGAGTTTCGCCTCGCGAATGATAATCTCGCCTCGCGAGAATACCAAACGATGCAGAGATTCGCCTCGCAAGACATTGTTCGCCTCGCGAGTCCGCTGATTCCAGAACCCGTATATAAGACTGTTTTAGGCAGAACTGGGCGGGAGCTAGCTAGTTAGTCAGTAGTTTATTTTCTTTTCTTTTCTTTTGTGCTTAAGTCTGTAATGGAGAGCCAGTCTCCTAGATTAATCTACTGCAATTGGTTTCCATTACCACACTTGAGGTTGTGTATTTCCTGTTTTATTTGCTTTTCTCTTTTCAATGCCATGCTATAGATTTCTGTTTGTTATTTCAGGAGTGTATAGTATTGTGTTGATTCATTTCGGTGATGCTATGTTCTTATACTTAATCGCGTTTGTTATTTCGCGTGTGTTCATTCATGTTCGTTTAGTTCATGAGGGCTTAACCCCGTTTGTTATTTCGGGAATATGAACATACATCCGTAGTAGCGATTTCGTTTGTTATTTGTTGCTACAACCGGGAGGGGATTAGAATCTGCTTAGGGCTTGGAATTTACATGAACCAATGATAGTGGGAAACCGAGAACAGTAGGTTAATCGCTTTAGTTTATTGTTAATCTTTTTCAACTGCTTTGTTTTCATTGCTCTGTTTTCTGCTTGTTTTCTTTATTTTATTTCAATCCAACCAACCCCCCAAAATCTAATCAGTTTCATTAATAACAACAACCTAAGAGTCCTTGTGAGACGATACTCGAGTTGTCGCTTCCCTATCTACATTATTTTGTAAACGCTCGTTCTTTTTGGTGCGTGGCGACAGCGCGGCCAAAAATTGGCGCCGTTACCGGGGACTCTTATTGTGTTATTAGCAGGAAAAAAAAATCTTTGCTGAATCAGTTTTGTCTGCTTTGTCTGGTTGTGAATTTTGGTTTGCTCCATGGATAATTATATGCAAAATTATGTGCCTAATGTCTATTATGAGCAACCATGCATGTATTATCCTGATTTTAGTAAACCACCACCATGCACAAATTATCCTAATTTTGTTGGAAGTTATGAGTTTAATAGTGATTATGGCGTGCTTGGAATGAATGATTATCCTAGCCAACAGGGTAGAGATCAAGGCAGCCTGGATGAGTTAGCTTTTATGATACAACAAATGGAAGAGAACAATCAACGGATAGCAAAACAAACTCTTGAATTTCAACGAAGGATGGAAGCAAGTAATCTTGAATCCCAACAGAGGAGTGAAGCTGAATCTCAGAAGTTGTCCATTCTAATTGATCAAATTGTCACCAACTCGGCTGCACTACTAACTCCACAGCCCCTTGAAGAACATACAGAGTCACAAGTTATTCTTGAAGATACTTCTGATGATAATTTTGATAATACTTCTGTTGATGAACTGTGTGTTGAATCTCCAGACAGTCAGACCTTTGCTGATTCATTTTATTGTCCCCTATCTACTGACTGTACTAACACTAACCTTTGTGTGGTGTGTGCTAAGATTTTTGCAGGTTTAACAGATGATGAAGAACCTTTGGAAGTAGATGATTCAATTAACTCATATGCATGTGTTGAGAGTAATGGGATGGATGAACTAATTGCTGAATTTCCAGACATTCAGACATTTCCTGATTCAGTTTATTGTGATATATGTACTGACTCTACTAACACTAACCTTTGTGTGGTGTGTGCTGAAATTTCTGCATGTATAGCAGGTGATAACTTTGTTAGTGCAGTAAATGAAGAAAATGCAGAAGTTGAAGCAGCACCAGTAACCCCAGCTACTTGTTTACCACCTTCCCCTGTGGAACAACCGGTGATGGACTTCAAACCACTGGATCTTGCACCATGGCCAGTCCAAGGGGTTGAACCCCAATTTTATTGGGAGGATTTTGTTGAGAAAGCGGTCATCTTTGACCCAAGAGGGAGTGAGAAGTCCGCCGCACTGGAAGGAGTCACCGTAACTGTCAAGCACTCACTCCCATATCAAGGCTGCAAGTTATGGAAGCATGGAATGAACTCCCACCCTTTGGCTATCACTTGGGCCTTATGTTACAAGCAATGGGATCCCGGTGGAACCACCTCCAATGAGTTTTACTGAACCTTGCTCTTTTAATTTTCTTTTCCTTGCGTTATTTCTGTTTTGTTTTCAATAAAGCTCCTGAATAATTTGAGAAGCTCAGGAGTTGTGTTAAGTCTAGTGTTGGCAAGTTTGATGGGATTTGATTAATTTTTGCATAGATGGATTGCATGTTATGTGTTGACTGTTTTCCCCTAGGATTTGAAATTTTTTTGAAAAATGATCCCCATGTGATTGAAAACTGAACTTTGAGATTTTGTTATGATGGCATGATTTATGATAAGTTTGGGGTGATAGGAAGCACACACTAGGGATAGAATCTCTGTCAAACAATGTGCAAAAAAATGTTCAGGTGAGGTTTTGAGCCTCCAACATGTTTTTGACTATGTGAGAATCACTTTCAAGTTGCACTTTCCTGAATTTGCTTGAATCTCTTTATGGTTTGCATGATTATGTGTTTGCTTCAAATGATTTAGGCATTTTCTTTGTAAATAACTACTTAGCCTAAAATAACCATCCCTAATGCATGTTTACTTAGTTAGCCCCATTGAGCCTGATTAGCCTGTTAATTCTTGTTAACCTGATGTTATGAGCCTAAAATCTGAAAAACCATGTTAACCCGATCTTAGGATTAGGAGAGCATGGAATTTTAGCAAGAGAGTGGTTGCAAGAAACTAAGTTTGGGGTGGCTACAAGGATGTGACATGTCATTCTGGGATTGAGAAAAAGAAAAAATATAATAAAAAGGTTGAAAAAAAAGGGGGAAAGAAAAGAAAAGCAGAAAAAGAAAAAAAAAGGAAAGAAAAGAAAAAGAAAAAAAAAGAAAAGTGTAAAAAAAAATTAAAAAAAATAAAAGTATTTGAATAAAAAGGCTGTAGTCACCCAAGGCAAAAAGAAGAATGAGAAAAGGAACTTGAGTGGAATTTCAATGTATCAAAATGTTCATGCTCTCTTAGTTCCTAGGGTCTTTAGCCTAGTACCTTTGTATATCCTACCCTTAGCCAGGCCCCATTACAACCCATAAAAGACATTTTGATGTTGCATGCATGTTTTCTGTGGGAATCATTTTGAGATGAAAATCAAATTTATGGGAAGTGCTCTTAAAAGTGAAATTGAGGGAAATGTTGTTAGCCTGACACAAACTGAGCGATTGAGTGAACACTAAATGCCCTTGTGAGGAAGGCAGTTGTTTGAATTTGGTGATCTCCCTCTTGTGTGTAACTTGGATCCCCTGCTTAGATTAATGATTGTTTGAATGATGAAATTCTCAATTGTTTAGAATAAATGATTGTGGGGATTACTTTGCTTGAAAGGGGGGGACATTGAAGAAAAACTGTTTTGATGAAACTGCTTGAATTTGTGCAAAGTTGATTAAATCTTTTAAGCTTGCCATGTTTTGCCATGTCTTTAGTTTTTTTAAGTTTTTAAGTTCTAGTTTGCTTGGGGACAAGCAAAGTTTAAGTTTGTGGTATTTTGATGAGCCTCTGGTTGACTGGTTTTATAACTAGTAAAAACCTTGGCTTTGTGCTAATTTTATATCATTTTCACCCAAATTAGACTAGATTGTCTTTAAGCAGCATTTTGAGTCTGTAAAGTATTTTTAGGTTAATTTAGTTGATTTAGAGTTAAATAAAGCACTTATGCTATTTTCTGTTTTCAGGTTAATAAAAAGAAGTAAATCTGGAGCTTTCACCCCGCGAGGAGGCATTCGCCTCGCGAACCAAAAGCGTGACTGTGCCAGAAAATGCATTCCTTTCTGTCTCGCCACGCGAAGACATGACTCACCTCGCGAGTAATCCAACCCTGAAGACCAAAAGTCAGCACGGTTTATGCATGCTAAAGGTCACGGCTGTGGCAGTTTGGAAATTGAAGAGTTTCGCCTCGCGAATGATAATCTCGCCTCGCGAGAATACCAAACGATGCAGAGATTCGCCTCGCAAGACATTGTTCGCCTCGCGAGTCCGCTGATTCCAGAACCCGTATATAAGACTGTTTTAGGCAGAACTGGGCGGGAGCTAGCTAGTTAGTCAGTAATTTATTTTCTTTTCTTTTCTTTTGTGCTTAAGTCTGTAATGGAGAGCTAGTCTCCTAGATTAATCTACTGCAATTGGTTTCCATTACCACACATGAGGTTGTGTATTTCCTGTTTTATTTGTTTTTCTCTTTTCAATGCCATGCTATATATTTCTGTTTGTTATTTCAGGAGTGTATAGTATTGTGTTGATTCATTTCGGTGATGCTATGTTCTTATACTTAATCGCGTTTGTTATTTCGCGTGTGTTCATTCATGTTCGTTTAGTTCATGAGGGCTTAACCCCGTTTGTTATTTCGGGAATAGGAACATACATCCGTAGTAGCGATTTCGTTTGTTATTTGTTGCTACAACCGGGAGGGGATTAGAATCTGCTTAGGGCTTGGAATTTACATGAACCAATGATAGTGGGAAATCGAGAACAGTAGGTTAATCGCTTTAGTTTATTGTTAATCTTTTTCAACTGCTTTGTTTTCATTGCTATGTTTTCTGCTTGTTTTCTTTATTTTATTTCAATCCAACCAACCCCCCAAAATCTAACTGTTTCTGTTAATAACAACAACCTAAGAGTCCTTGTGAGACGATACTCGAGTTGTCGCTTCCCTATCTACATTATTTTGTAAACGCTCGTTCTTTTTGGCGCGTGGCGACAGCGCGGCCAACGTGCGGCAACCCATTGGGCACCGGCTTAACCAACTTATTAATCTTGTTTATCTTAATTAGTCTTTAATTAAGTTATCTAACTTGTCTTTGGCCGATTGGTGTATTATCACACTATTGGGGACATTTGGGGTGAAATACCCCTTTAAAACCTTTAATCTCATATTTTGTACTGAAAGGGGAGCACGGGCGTGCTCACCCTATGCACGGGCTTTCTTCCATTTAACTGAAGCACGGTCGTGCTTCCTTTTATGCACGGTCGTGCTCCTGTTCTGCGCCGATGTGCTTAAAGCGTAGCCATCTTCCAGAATTCAAGCTGGGAGCACGGGCGTGCTCCCTGTTCAGCACGACCGTGCTCCTGGGCACGGCCATGCTGTTCTGGGCAGGTTCATGGTGTTCTTGGGGTTAAAACTTCCCTAAACACTCTTAAATCAGATCCTAATGTCTTGACTAATCCATTTGGTAAAAAAACCTCACCTCTCACTAACAGTTCATGTATTATGAAACATTAGGGGAATTAATCCCTTAATCGTTATTTTAATTAAGAGTCATATTTTAGCCAATTAAGGTCTTATTAACAAACCAATATCAATCTCATAATTCAACCAATCAACATGATGATCATAACATACCAGTTCAGCCAATAATTCATGACATAGAGCATATCATTAAACATACAATAGTTGCATATAATAGGCATACCAATAATCAATAAGCAATTATAGTAAAGGTATACATAACAGGCATACTCATAATCAACAACATTAATAGCAATTAATCCATATAACCAAACATAACATATCATTGACAAAAGTTAACTACAATAAAGGGGCTATGGTAACCCCTCATCTTACGCTACCCCCTTGCCTAATGATTACACTATCCTTCTCCCCATACCTGATATGAAGAAACTGATAGTGGCAACACAATCGGTAAACCACGCGTTCCTCGAGCGGCTCAGTTAGCTTTCCAAGCCTTGGTCAAACAGAAAGGGTTAACCAATTAGTTCCCAAATCTAAAAGAAAAGGAAAAGGAGGTTAAAGAGGGATAACTACGTTACCTTAAACGATGCTAACATGCATAACTTTTCTCTCAAATGGACTCACAAACTCCAAGAACTTCAAGGGGTTTAAGGGAAGGGAAAAGGAAGAGGTTTTTGTCACATTAGGATTGCCCAATGTGCCAATTTTGAAGGTTACAGCCACAACCCCCGTAATCCATCTATTTATATTGTCCGAATAGTATGTATGGTCGTGCTTCGTGATGTACGGCCGTGCATAGTTATTTTCGAAGCGTTCATCGAACCGTCAATATGTACGGTGCGTACTAACAACAGAATTTGGACAAAACACCTAAATAATACTTGTAGATAATTCTCTTAGATTTCCAACGCATCAAAGATCACCTAAAATGGACATCTAGAACTCAAGATATGACCAAAACGGTGAAACGGGTTACTAGGACTTTAAAAGGATTGAACCTTTCCAAGGTTAAACTTAACAATATGCATAAACACTTAAGAAATACTTAACATGAAAAACGGGGTGCTACACGTTTCATACGAAAACAGTAACAAACTATATGATCGTTGGTGATTTCAAACCTTTCTCAATGTAGAGTGACGGAAAAAAAAAGAAAAAGGAAGTTGTGTATGAAGAATGGTCTGAAATAACACCAAAAAAAGACGCAGCAAAATAGGATGAAGAATGGTATGAAGAATTCAAACGATGAATGAGATGAAACAAACTTTTAAAGCGTTCGCAAAAATTATAGTAACCCAGAGCCCTTCCTTCTCAACCAAACCAATATCCCCCTCCTCTACTGACATAATAATGAAGAAGTTATTTAGTCCCCCTTCTGATAAGAACAACAAAGATGCAAAAGTGCTAAAAACGCTAGAAAGCCCAAGTGGTTACTATGTCGGTGACACAATTCAAAGCACTCTTTCCCCTGTGAAGCTAACTGGCAAGACTAGCATTTGTCCATGGGTATGTTTTGTTGACTAAATGTATTTTTGGTTTTGTTATTTTCAACATTAAAAAAATATAACACAAAATAAAATAATCACACAGAATACGCTCGAGCATCACACAACTTGTAATCATATAAGTATTTTCAAATTTAGAAGTCCCAAACAAAAAAAAAATCACGAAATGATTTCAAATACTACACGAATAATTATTTGTTGCTCTTTTGAATTGGTATTTTAAACATTTAAAAATGCATAATATTGTTAAATAATTACACACAATATACACCCGTGCATCGCACGAGTACAAAATCTAGTATACATTAATAAGACACATGCAAAGTCTTACAAGCCTCATAATTTTATTTTTTGTTGTTGAACATTGAATGTTTTTACTCACCATTGCAATTCACTTAAATTATGTGGCTAGCTTCGCCATTTTTGCCTGCCTAGCAAATGCTGCTAAGCAATGAGTAGATTGCCATTGCATCGTATGTCTATGGCATATCAGAGGGTGTAAGCTTAGATTAGTAAGAATGTCTTTTTTTTGGTATATCTTTCCTTGGTACTTTTTTATGTCAGTGTTATCAAGTCTATTACCATCCCTTACAGGACTGAAGTATTGATAGGGACTAAAGATAGTTTTGAGGTTGAAACATGGAAAGCATTGAAGAGGTTGATTCCTGGACAAATGATAGAATCGGATGTGAGATTATATATGATTTTTGTCCAGTATCGTTATCACCTAATGTTTTTTTTGTTGATATTTACACATACTTAACTAAAGTATTTTATCATAACAGTTTATGAACATGGTCGCGCGCATGCTGACGGAACACGAGAGGGCAAGAACTAATTTCGCAGAGCATTGATTCCTCCCAACAGTGTCCTCGGTATATCTAATTCATAACCTTCATATATTTATCTATGTTTTAGGCTTTACATATTGATTTTAGGTATTGATATTGCTTTTGAATGAAACAATAATATGTTGACAATGGGACCCTAAGTCATGCACATATGATTGAAGAGTATGGTGAAAAATTCATGAGTGACATTGATTATGTTAGAAAGGTAACCAAAAACTTTGGCATCTTAATGATTCTCTTTATATTTCTAAGTAAATTTCAACATTATCTCATTTATGTTTTTCACCTTCTTTGACTAGATATATATTCCTATAAATGAAAATTGTTAAGTCACAAAGTGTCTGACTCTGTCACGCGTCTGACTCACACTCTAGTTAGCCCGTGTGTGTTTTCATGAACTCAAACATTAAGAAAATGATTTTAATTGAACTGTTTGGGTATTGCTAATCATCTACTTGATATGTGCAGAAAGAGAAAATAATCTTATAAGATCAATTCAACTAATGGATCAAAGCATAATGTATGCGTATGATCTCTGGAAGCTTAATGCACAATGTAGAGTAATGCGTCTGAAGTGAGATTCAAGCTCTGAAGCACTAAGGCCAGCATCTTATCTCAGACTCAATCACTAGTGCAGGAAGCACTTTTTACGTAAGTTAAAAGTGCTTTTTGACTTCTGAAAAAAGCCTGACATTGTTCCAGCAGACGTTAAAAGTGTAACTTTTAACATCTGTTAACAACCAACATAAAAGTTCACATTTAAAATGTCTGTTGTTTAAGTTAACAGACGTTAAATGTCATACTTTTAATGCCAGTTATTTAAGTTAACTGACGTTAAAAGTAATACTTAAACGTCTGTTGTTTAAACAACAGACGTTATAAGTATTTTTTATTTAATAAATTACTTTTAACGTCAAATTCGACGGGTCGGCGAGTGGGTTAGGTTGGTTTCAGACCAAACAAAAATAAAATGAACACAGAACAAGAACGAAGAAGAAGCATTGTAAATCAAACTTTAAAATGCCAAACCAGAAGCTTCATACATCATACAGAAGCTTCAAAATTGAAGAAGAACCAAGAACAAGAAGGGGATTAAGAATATAACCCAAAAAGATTCAAAATTTTACATACAAATTCAAACTTTTTACAAAAAGATGAAACTTTCAACAAAAAGCACCTATTCTATGTAGATCTTCTTTGTTTGCACTTCATAGGTCTTCTTCTTCGCAGATCTAGCCATCGAAGAACATACTGGCACAACAGATATGATGCTGAAGAAGAGATTGAAGATGCCACAAGACCAACAGATGCAAGTTTGAAATGATCAAAGATGCTTCACGGTCGAAGATGAATAGATTGAAGATGCCGCACAACAGATCTGGCACACTTCCGGGGACTCGTGGAACTCGTGGGAGATGCAGATTTTGCCGGAGCCTTGTAGAGATTTAGAGAGGACTCTTGAGAGTTAAGACTCGTCGAGGACTCGTGGAACTCGCTGGAGCTTTCCAGATGTGGGCTCGTGGGACTCGTCGAGGTTTAATGCACCTGAAGCAGATATAGGGAACAATAGTTTTAGGGAGGCAGAGATCTGGGTTTCATCAAGAGAATGGGAGAGATGAGAGAGGTAGATATGGACGAGTGAGAGAGTCAGGGACACGAAGAAAACTGAAATGAGAGAGATTGGGAAATGAGAATAGAGAGTCAGAGAGAGATTGACTTGAGTAACCCCCTTCTCAGTAAACAAACACAAACTTGTGTAATCTCAGTCGTCCACTAGGTGCTTGATCCTGGTCATTATTAATGCAACGGTGCATATAATCTGTCGGGTTCGGATTTCGACAAAATTTTTTCCCTCCAACCGATCCCACCCACGTAATGAAGAGGAAAAGGGGCGTTAAAAGTCATCTTTTACGTCTGTTGTGTAAAAAACTGACGTAAAAGATACACTTTTAACGTCAGTTGTTTAAACAACTAACATTAAAAGTGATTTAAATGACCCTGATAATTACAGTTCCTTCAGCGCCTCCTTATTACATATATTGAACTAGTGCATGTCCTTGAAGAAAGTAACCAGGAGCAAGAAAGCAAAATGCTACTCCTAATCTAGCATCCTCAAGATTGAAAAATAAAAGAGTGCATCATCTATACAATCAAGCGGCTTATGAGAAGACTATGTCTAAGACTGAAGAGTGATCTAATCAAGATCTCCATATCGTCTCTCAGATTGAAAGGTCAAGAAAAATATCTAAAGCTATACACCGATCAAATACTCTTCAACATGATAAAGAGTACGGACACAATCTTGTGAAGAAAGTTGAAAGAAGAGAGATCAAGACTACAGACTAAATCTTCAATATAGATTCACATCAAGAAGCGTCTGATTATTCATAGGATGTGTCTGGACTTCTGACAGAATCAAGAATTCCACTCATGTCAGAATGACTCAAAGGACCTGAAGGATGTTCAAGTTTATATCTCTAGCTTGGAAGACGTGAAGTATTAAAGTATGAAGTTACATTTTCTCTCTCGTGACTAAAGCAACATTCAAAAAGAGAAAATGCTTTTCAAAGAAATCACTTGGAATCTGGATGGAAGTATTTCACTGAAGAAAGGAATTAAAATATTAGTATATTACTTTATTCTTGTCTTATATCGAGTACAAAAAAGAAGAAAAGACAAAGGGCAATGCTGCAAATTGTCTCTTTTACAATAAAGAGAAAAGCACCTTTATCTTAACTTTTCTAAGTGTTGCACAAATAAGGAAAGAAACACTTCCTGAGTAAAGAAAGCATCTCTGCTATGCTCTGCAGTCAACACAGGACTTCCAACGTTCTCAAACATTAATGGCCAAGTCAGAATGGCTATTATCCAAAGGATAAAGAAGAAGAACCTTGACTATGACCCAACGGATATATTTTAGTCAAGTATAAATAGAAGAAATCGAAGACATGAAGATATGATGACACATAGAGAAAATCGAAAAGCCGAGACACAATATTCAAGTGACATATACACTCTCAAGAGAAAGAGAATTATTACTGAAATTACTACAAGTTGAAAAGCTCTCATCACTCTCATCATATTCTCTTCAAGATACAAATCTTCTAGGGAAGAACTCGTCTGCAACTCACCAGATCTTAAATTTGTATTCACTCACTAAAGTGTTATTTGGTTGAATTGCTACAGTAATATTGAAGTTGTGTTTCAAACAAACCTTCAATCTCCCTGAGCCTGAAGAGGCTTGTTTCAAGAATACTTGTTGAGCCTGAAGAGGCTAGGTGTGCAAATAATACTTGTGTTTGAGCCAGGAGAGGCTAGGTGTACAAATAATATTCATCTGTAACCTTGATCAGTTATAGTGTTCTTGGTGAAGCCAAGGACTGGATGTAACCCAAAGGTTGTGGGTGAACCAGGATAAATCACTAAGTACTCTCTTCCCTAAACTCTTTACTTTACATACAAGTTATTCATCTGTTGTTACCAATTATCTGGGGAGTGTTTATAGTTAACCTTTTAATTCAGCTTATTAAATAGGCATCTATATCAAAGCGTCTTATCTGCACTGCATTTTCTTTTGTGCTTGAAAACTCTGATTTGTGAAAACACTTTTCAACTCCCTTCTAGTGTTGTTTTGTGCCATTTCAGTTGGTATCAGAGCTCAGTCTCTGGGTTGAGCACCTCACAGGTGTAGAGGAAAATATTCTAGAAGATGGCTAGTGAAGCAAGCTCAAGCAACAGTGTGTACAGTTAGGGTACATACCTCAGCAAACCTCCCATGTTTAGTGGAAAGGACTATATGTACTGGAAGAGCAAGATGAGAATGTTTATAAAGTCAACATATATGGATCTATGGGATATCATATCTCATGGACCTGACATTCCAACTGATGAGAATGGAAATTCTATTCCAAGGAACATATGGTCAACAATTCAAAAGAGCATGGTTCACCTAAATGAAAAAGCCAAGTATCTGCTTGTATGCTTTCTCAGAAGATCTGAATATGATAAAATCGGTAGCTATGAAACATCTAAGGATATCTGGAATAGGCTTAAGGAATTCTATGATGAGGACATTGTTGTCAAGGAAACCTCTGAGGAGAAATCAGTAAACAGTGAGAACAACATTCCATCTTCAATTATGTCAAAGGATAAGCATCCTCACAATGACGGTGAAGATGAGGAAATCTCATAAGCTACAAGGAAGATGAGAAAATTCTGGAATAAAGTTAGAGCCAAAAAAGAAGCAATCAGAACATCTGGTGACAGAATGCCACCACTGAAGAAGATGATCACTTGGGAAGATCTTGACAAAGAATCAGAAGATGAGTTCAAATGTCTGTTAGGAGACACTGACTCAGACTATGAGGTAAATTCTGAATTTAAGGATCTACAAGAGGCCTATCATGAACTTCTCAGTGAATCTAACTGTGTTCTTGACAAGCTCAAAGAGCTTAAGAAAAAGTATATGAAGCTCACTAAGGAGCATGAACAGGAAAATCTTGAGATTAATGAACTAGTTAAAGAAAACAGGAAGCTCATGGCAGAAATGTTGAAAGTGGAGATCATTGATGAAACACTAAAGTCTAAAGAAGGGTTAAAACTTCCACAGAAAGTAGAAGAGCTCACTAATGATGTTGCTAGATTTGTCAATGGCTTTGACAAAACCGGTATAGGATACATTGAAGAGAATCATGATAAAGTATCCGATAAATTCTCAGATAATCTAAAAATCCTAATAAATCTTCTTTTAGAACTTCATGTACATTTTGTAGTAAATCTGGACATATCACGCCCAAGTACTTTCATAAAAGAAAAGCCAAGTCCTCACAGGCTCATAAATCTAACAAGAAAGGACCCAAGAAGGTATGGGAACCAAAGCATCTCATTATTCCCATTGCATATTTGTTAAGTAGAACAAAGAGAACTCTCGTTATAGAAATTGGAAAGTGGACTCTCACAACTCACGATCACAAAAGGGTGTAGATTCCAAAGCCTCCAAATTGATGATGAATGTTTCAAAGCTATAAGGGAAGGAAACTACAAAGAGGTTAGTGATTTAAATGAGACAAATCACTTACAAGTATTCAAACTTGATCTTAGATAAAAATATGTTTTATGTGAATGTTTGAATGATGCGTCTGATATGTTAAGATTCATCTTATATGACGTGGATCTTTTTAAGACTGAGAAAAGCTTAATTAATTTCAAAATTTCAAGAAATTAAGTGGGAAGTTAAAGAGAAACCTTTTCGCTCCCTCGGCTAGTTTTTCTCTCTCCAACTATCGTGTCATAAAGGCTATTCACTTTTTGAAAACTCTCCATATTCTCAAAACCGTTCACCTTCATACTCATTTTCTCTCTCTCAAGTTCTCACCTTTTTCGTTTCTCTAGTCTCTGAAAAGCCCTAATCCCTCTATCCTACTACCCAATGGCACCTAAAAGAGCAACAAATCCTCCTGCTATCTCAAATATGGATGAAGCTGATATAAGGAAGTTGTTAGTAGAAAGCACTGTGAATTTTGAAGAAATCAAGAGTGCTGGTTTGGACGTTTCATCTAAACAAGAGTACGCTGGTTAGATGAATTTCTTTTCAATCAAAGAAAATACCTACCCACACAGATTGAAAGAGTTTTGGAGAAGCTCTGGTACAGCATGCACCATGTACGTCTACAGCATCACTGGAAATGTCAATGTTGTCAGGCACATGTTTGATGCGAAAGACCTAGAAGAAGCCACTGGTTGTGCTAGGGAAGGCGCAAGTTTCATGGATGAGTGGGAAGACTCGGAAAAGAAAGAAGATATTAGTCTAACACTATTTGGATCCCCTTACATCGAAAGCAAGACAATTTAGGACCTCACACCTAAAGCAATGTTTTTGCATCTTCTTCTTACCCGATGCGTAACCCCTATAAGAGGTCAAGTCAATATAATCTCCAAACAAGATAAGTTTGCTCTGTATCACCTTATGCAGTTTCGTAAGGTAGATATAAATGATTTGATTTTCAATCATTTACTTAAGATTGTTAAATAGCAAACCAAAACCTGCTATCCATATGGTATGTTGCTAACAAGGTTAATCAGAAACAAAGGGAGGGTTTTAAATTGAGTTTCTGAACATGACCCCCATAATCTCTGTAACAACTTTGGAGGAGTTAAAAATGAAGAATGATGATGGTGTTGACTTTACAAGAAACCAAAATCTTAGGATTTATGAGAATCCTATTTCTAAAAGCAGTTCTGAGAGAATCTCTGATGATCTTGGTGATGATAAACCGATCTCGGTTGTGTTGAAAAGGAAATCTGAGGTTGGAAACAATATGTCTGAAACTAGGAAGAGAAGGAAGAATAAGAAGGCCAAGTCTAACATGGCTTCTGATTTAAGTTATGTGTCTGAGTTAGTTTCTGGATTCTCTCAAAATGTTAACAAAAGAATGATAAGGAAGAGGAACGAAAGGAAATATAGCAAGGATGAAGGAAGGATGAGTAAGACTTTAAGGATTTATGAACCTGTACAAGAGGAATGACAAGATGGTCAGGAAAGGCTTAATGAAGAAGAGATCGAGGATGGTTTTCAAGTTTGGGAAGGACATGATGAAGAAACAAGGCAAGTGGTCGATGATGAAGAGGAAGAAACTGAAGAAGAAAGAAAGGCCAGGCTAGAAGAATTTGAAGTCGGATGGAACAGATACAAGCATGGATGGTGTGCGTTATACAGGAAGGATCAGGACACTACTCCCAGACCCATCAGAACCATTGGTGAGATACCCCCACAAAGTGCAGTACTATCAGAAGGAAGGAAAATTATGAACAAACAAGCTTTGGCAAATGACTCACATGTACCAGTTCCAAGGCATTTGCTCACGGATTATCAAGGGAAGGAAATTCTAAGAAGGAAAAATACAAAGGACTTCACAGCAGAGATCTTGTAGTGCTTTTGGAAGATTTGAAAGTGCAGATGGATGCTGAAGCATCAGGATCAGGATTGACTGAGTATCAGAAGTGGAAGACTCCTACTAGTGGATACAGAATTAGCTTCGTTGCTTTACAACATTTTGGGTATGTAGGACCCTCTGAACCTTTACCTATGTATCCCTTTTTTAGAAACTATCTTTTCATGATTACCAATTATCATAAAGTCTGCCTCCTTGAAAATACTTTCATATACTATTGTGCTGGTCCAAGATTTTTGATTAACTGGTTGCAAGACTTATTCTGTTAGAAGTGGATGAAGAAGAACATCTCCCTCCACAAGATCAACTGAAAGTTTATTCTATAGAGTCATTACTCACTCTATCATTAATAGGTTGAGTATATGGTGTAGGACTCCTGTTTTTGAAGAAAACCTTTCTGAAACCTTACCTCCCTTTGAATCTTACACATCTTTGTGTAGTTTAAATGATCGCTTTTGTTCTCTTTCTGGAACAATTTCTGATCCAAGAAATTCTATTAACTTGATAACTCTTATTCCTTTTTCTACCTCTGAAGTTTTATCTGAACCCCCATCACAAAGTTTGTCTGAATCGGTTCATCACTTTATGTCTGAACCATCCTTTGCAAGTTCATCTGTGTCAATGGTTGTACCATCTCTTCACAACTGCTATGTACTCTGTTTTGAACCTGAACCCATTGATGTCTCAAGAGTGCGTGTATCACATCATTTCTTTTTAGACTCTGATGATGAGATGGAAGAAAGAATGGAAGTGATTGTTCTAGAAGATTCTTCTGAGGATATGAATGAAGAAATTGAGGTAGAAGAAAGAGAAGTAGTAAGTAGATCTTAGCCTGTTGAATCTGGTTTGGCTAGCAATGCCACAGAACCCCTTACTATCTTTGAGAATGTGTCTACAAACACTATTCTTCTGCCCTGGTATGATAACTATGAGGAAGCAATGAATGAGAATTTGACTATGGTTAAAGCAGCACCAATTCCTCTGGACTCCATTCATCTAGATAATCGTGTTGATCAAGAATCTGAAAACCCCCATTCTGAGCATGATGGACAAGCAATTGAGCAAAGGATTGAGGGGAACCAGTCAAATGTGTGTGACCCAGTAGCAAGAGCTGAAATTCGAGGTGTCCGAGAGCAGATGGATGTGGTCGTGAACCTTCTCCACAAAATTCTTAGAAAATGAATTGATTAAGAAACTTTTTTGTGATGTTTTTAAATATTGATAGATTTTGAACTTTTATCTTTTTAAGTTTATTCTAGTTGAGTATTTTGAACTCGGTATTTCCTGGTAGTTATGGTTTGATTACCTTGAACATGTGATTAATTATGATCCATCTGATATGATGAAATTTTTATTTTTATTTATGCTCTTATATCTTTATATTTGATATATATATATATATATCCTGGAATATTTTTATCTTTATGTTTGATCTCTCGTTTCTAACAGAAAAATATTTTCAATACCAAAGTACTTACTTTTTTTATAATGCCAAAAAGGGGAGAGAATGAGTAAGTTTATAAGAGAAAGTAGAGTAACATAGAAAGAGTATGATTTTAGGAAGCCTAGAAAGAATGGTTTTAAGGGAAAGCATAAGTTTAGGGGGAGTCTTAAACGGACCTTTAACGTTTTTATGCAAAAGATCTTTACAAGAAAAATCACTTCTATATATATGTTGATATCTTATTTTCAATTATATCTATCCTTTAATATCTTCTATATATTTGCTTGCTAGTATTTATGACCCGTGCAACGCACGGGAGAAATATATGTATGAGTAATACGTAAAATCCATTAAAATAATCATATTTAAAAATATTATATTTAAATTATTTAAAAGAACTTCTGTCATATCCAATTTCACACTTGAAGTTTTGTCACATCTCATATTCGGGAAAAAAATCAAGCCTCCTCTCCAAATATTTAACGTTAGCTCAAGATATTTACCGTTTACCACATACGGGAAATTCTGAATCTAGTATATATTTATTTTAGATGATATATATTGAATAAAGGAAAATATCAACCAACCAAAAACTACAAAAAAAAAATACAATAAAACTGAAATGTGAGGAATACTATATTAAAAACTATCTCATTTATTTCTCATTTATCCTCATGTAAGTTAACCATTTCTATCTCCTAGTATTACTTTTACCATTTTGCATTTCTCTCACTATCTTAGTATTCTGGTTCTCTCAACATTCAACTTTATGGTGAATTTGTTTTTTATTTATCAAATCAAGATTAGAAATTAGCATTAATCATTTCTTCCGTCACAATCTTGACTAAACATTTTGTAGTGAAATAAAATCTCAGACATTCGGCATACGTTGCTTAAACGTGGTCTAAGAGATGAGCAAAATATCATGAATTTTTTTAAAATTTAGAAACCATTGTAGAATAGGGGAAAAAAATCATGAATTTATCACTTATTACTTAATGTTTCAAAATATCAATCCATCTTTTACATTGACAAAAGCATTAGACATGAAATCTATGTACAAAAGATAATGTTACAAACTCACAGCACTATTATAAAATCATTATATTTTCCCTCCAAAATACTTTTAAAAAGCCAACACTTCAAGATAATTGGCACTCTTAAAATCAATCCTCAAAGTCAAACCACTGGAACAAAGCAAACCATAAGATAAATGGTATACACCACCAATATCATACCATAAAAGACAATATCACAAATTTCCCATGAACAAAATTCCTCCATTGTTAATAAAGCAAAAAACTTAGTATGAATTCAAAGCATTTACCCTCAGGTATTACATTCCATTTCATTAGAATGATTAAAACAGAGAACTTAAGAGAATTGCATGCATACAAATCACAAAAAAAGAAACCAAAAAAAACTTACAAAATCTGTTTTTATCATAATCAATTTTTTTAATCAGTTTACTATGTCAAGCACCTCCTTCCTCTCACACTTCAGCTACCTAAGCACAAAATAGCAGAACCACCACATCCTCTTGAAAACCTCAAGTATGAGACTATGGTACTCATTGGGGTTCATGGAGATATAAGAGCACTTCTCCATTGATACCGTTATGACGAACTTAGTTCCTTCTCTGCTCTGTTTACTTCCTCCCTATACGTGTTTAATTTCCAGTCATTCTCTTATTATTTGGTCAAGTGTCTCTTGCACCATTAATGCGTGTCCATTATACAATTATTGCTTCTTCTTTTTTTCTAGCTTATGCAATTCATGTAGTGGCTTGAGTAAAGCAGCATTATAAAAGCCTTAATATATTCATCATATAAAAATGCAAAAGGAAACAGAGATTTTAATGAATAAAAAAACTTCTTGAGATATCTAGCAATGGGAAATGCAATGACATGTAAAAAATAAGAAATTAAAAGCACCTTAGGGCCTGTTTGGTTTGCATTTTATTTCCTGATTTCAAATACAATTATAACTAAAATAATTACAAAATTTTCACCCTATTTTCATCTTGTTTCTTGTTTCCAAAGATTTGTACAGGAAACAGTAAAAATATAATTTATTTGTTTTCACTGCTTCCTGTACAAATCTTTGGAAACAAGAAACATGATGAAAACAATGTAACATTTTTGTAACTATTTTAGTTATAATTATATTTGAAATCAGAAAATGAAAAACAAAATGAAAATGCAAACCAAACAGGCCCATAGTTTCTCCACACATTCTGCATTTGTGAGTTCGATTTCTCCACACACTCCCTCTAAGCAAAACCAAATTTAAATATTTAAACAGAAAAATCGTAATGACGCTTCATAAAGACTGAAAAAGAACCAACCAAAACAAAATAACTTCTCTTTTGCTCCTTTTTTCTCTCCTATCTTACACAACCCCATTTCTCTTTTCACTCCTTACCTCGGCTACAGTTCCCTCCGAACCTAAACCAATAATAATGACCATGCTACTCCAAGGAGCAGGAAATGAGAAAATGGTGTTAGTCTTTATAAGAATGTATAGTGATTTAAAACAAAAGCAATTCAAAATTCAAGAGATTTATTATTTTATAGCTTAATACATCATTTTTAAACAAACTTCACAACTCTTTTGCTTCCACAATCCAGACGTTCAGTTTTTTCACCCATGCTATACAGCTTAGAATTAAATTAAAAAATCAAAAAAGAAAGGAAAAACCAAGTTCACAACCCATATCCATGACCCAAACCAATGTCTCCCTTGGGCCAAACCCAAATCCATCTTCCCTTTCCCAACTCCAAACATCAGAAACACGCCATCACCCATCACCAGATACCTAGCCTCCACTTTCCCTTTATTCCCCCAAATATAATCCTGAAAGAAAAAAATATTCATAAACAGTACATATCAAGAAGCAGAAATGACATATCAAGAAGAAGAAAAACCAACCAATTTGAAGAAGAAAAACCAAGACGCATGAATCCTCTCCCAGTTCGTGAATTAAACGAAGAAGGAAGCCATTCCCAAGCAAAGAAGCCGCAGAGTCTCCAGCCAAACAAACCTTCTTCATTTCCATGTTCTACTTTAGAAGATGAAATGGCAACATAAGTTATGGAAGAAAGAGAGCAGAGGGTTAGGGAAAAGAGATCATGATATGCATAGATTAATGGGATTCAAAAATCAAATTCAAAATTGAAGTTCAAAATTGAAGTTCAAAATTTTGGCCTCAGGCTCGGGGAGAAGAAGAGAGAACATAGGGTTAGGGAAAATAGGTGTGTGTATGAGAAGTGTGCTAGAGAAGCTAAAGCTTACCAAAAAAATAATAATAAATTAATATGAAGCACTTAAAGGAATACAATGTTCTAAGCTTTAAGGGGAACAACAAAGCCATTTTACGGGTAAAAGGAAAGCCATTAGATACAAATTAATGAACCATTACAAATTTACAAATAAAATAGCTAATATGAGCATTTATTTACAAATTTGCCACTTGAACAATTTTGAAGCTTTGTATGAAAAATTACCATTTATGGGCTGTTTTTTTAAAGAATATTTAAGAAGCTAATCATTGTAAGAGTGCCATGTGTCCTAAACTTTCCCTAAGTGTATTCAAGAGATTTATTATTTTATAGCTTAATACATCAATTTTAAACAAACGTCACATCACTTTTGCTTCCACAATCCACAGAGATGTTCAGTTTTTTCACCCACGCTATACATCTCAGAATTAAATTAAAAAATCAAAAAATAAAAGAAAAACCAAGTTCACAACCCATATCCATGACCCAAACAATTGTCTCCCTTAGGCCAAACCCAGATCCATCTTCCCTTTCCCTACTCCAAACATCAGAAACACGCCCTCACCCATCACCAGATACCTAGCTTCCACTTTCCCTTTATTCCCCCAAAAATAATCTAAAAGAAAAAAAAATCAATGTAAACAATACATATCAAGAAGCAGAAATGACATATCAAGAAGAAGAAAAACCCACCGATTTGAAGAAGAAAAACCAAGACGCATGAATCCCCTCCCAATTTGTGAATTAAACGAAAAGGAAGCCATTCCCAAGCAAAGAAGCCGCAGAGTCTCCAGGCAAACAAACCTTCTTCGTTTCCATTTTCAACTTTGGAAGATGAAATGGCAACATAAGTTATGGAAGAAAGAGAGCAGTGTTAGAACCAAAGTGGTTTTGGATTAAATAATCTCTTAAGTTTTGATGTTAACAAAAGGTTAAATTTGTATGGCAAAGTATTTTTAAAGATCTAACTTGTTTACTCTAGATTGCAGGACTGCTTGAATATTACTAGATAGGGAAACTTGGAAAATGTTTCTTCATTTTGCTATGGAATCAAATCGGATTCTATATTTGATCCTCTAGACGAGTCTTCGATCTTTGGTAAAATTCCGAGTCTATTAAGTTATCGGTAGACAAGGTCTTACAAATTGGCTAAGGTAATAGATGCTAGACGAGTATCTAAGTCTAAGAAAAAGAGTAGTAGATGAGCCAATAAACAATTCTCAGAAAAACACCAATTCCAAAGACTTGATAATAGACGAGAAGTCTTACTAGACGCCATGTCAGTAAACGAGCAATTGAGAATAGCAAGTCCAATATCTTTGAACTAGATAAGAGTCTATAGACGCAGTATCAGTAGACGAGCCCGCTCTCTAATAAGTTAATCTTGCATTTCCAAAGACCTGCAAGTCTACTGGCTATTGAGAATGAACCCGTCTACTTTAAGCATATTTATTTCAAATGATTGTATACTAAATTCAAAAGAATTTATGTCTCTTTCCCTAACTGCTTCATTTGTTAACTCTTTGTTTCTTGAGATTAGAAACGTAGAGCCACCAAGAACATAAACTTTTGTATTTTGTCACCTATGTTGCTGTAAAGTTCAAACCAAGTACAAAGAAGGAAAGTCAGAAAGCAACCTTTGGTACAACAGGGAAGTGACAGCTCTACTTTGAGCATTCCTCCGATAAACAAGAGCACTTCTCCATGAAGCATATCAAGTTATCAGTCTCAACGGATCCTAGCATTTAATGCTATGTCTAAACGGATACAATTGGAAGACCGTTGAAGAAGTTCAAGACAGCAAAGCTCTTCATTTATAAATACTGGAAGAACCCTAGTAAATAACATATAGAAGCTTTGATATCAAAATTTCCAAAAACTCTACTGAAATTTTTGAACAAGTTTACTTGTAATCTTAACTGGTCTTCAACTTTCATACTCTCACACTTAGTGAGTTCCTATATCAAATATAAATCTCTTTGTTAGAGTTAGAGCCTGAAGAGGCTTGGTAAAGAAAGAATACTTGTAGCCTGAAGAGGTATTGAATACTTGTAATCTATTTGGAGAATAATGGAGAAAACCTTCAGGTAGAAGGGACTGGACGTAGCTCTTGGTTGGAAAATAGTGAACCAGGATAAATCACTTGTGTGAATCTTCTAACCCTTATCTTTTACAGTATTTTGGTTATACTAACTAGGGTTTTGGATCTGAGTTTGTTAACTCTTTAAAAAGGTTTTTCTTCTTGTGTGTTGCTTATCCTGTTTTGCTTGCTAAAAAGTTTGAGAAATGGCTTTTTCGAAAAACTGTTAAGAAACACAATTCAACCCCCTTCTTGTGTTTCCCTGTGTCAACTTCAGTTGGTATCAGAGCTCAGCCTCGAAAGGGTTGATCATCTAACAAGTGCTGAGAGAGTACGATCCAACATGCATGGATATAGAAGGACAAGCAATCAACATACCTTCTCTCTTTGATGGTAGTGATTATGACTACTGGAAAAAGAGAATGATGGCTTTTCTTGATGCACAAAATGTGGATATTTGGGAGCTGATTGAAATTGGCTACACTGAGCCAAGAGGTGATGCTGGAGCTGATGTTCCAAGAGCTTAATGGACTCCAGAGCAGAAAACTCAACATCAACTCAATCTGAAAGCTAAGCACTACTTGATGTGTGTTATCACCAGATCTGAGTATGATAAAGTTCATAGCTATAACACTGCTAAGGAAATTTGGGATACTCTTGCCCTAGCTCATGAAGGGTCATCCCAAGTCAAGGAGTCAAAGATAAGCATGTTGGTTCACTAGTATGAATTATTCAAAATGGCTGAACATGAAACCATAGATCAAATGTTTGGAAGATTCCAAACTATCGCTAATAGTCTTATATCTCTTGGAAAGACCTATGAGAATAGAGATCATGTCAGAAATATTTTGAGGAGTTTACATAAACAGTTGAGACCTAAGGTCACTGCTATTCAAGAGTCAAAAAACCTCAATACTCTCACTTTGGAATAGCTTCTTGGATCTCTGAAAGTTCATGAGCTTGAGCTCAATGAAGAAAAAAGTTCCAGAAAAGGAAAGTTTGTTGCCCTAAAGTCAAAGAAGGCTAGCTCTTCCAAAGTTCTCAAAGTTGAGGAATCCTAAAATGAAGTAGTCCCTTCGGACAGTGATGAAGGATCTGATGAGGATGAACTGCCTTTCATTTCCAGGAAGATTCAACATATGTGGAGAAAGAAATGTGGTTTCAGAAGGACACAGTTCAAAAAAAAGTTCTTCAAGGAAAAGTCAGACTCCAAAGAAAAAGGTCCACCTCTGTTCTTCGAGTGCAAGAAGCCTCGTGACTTCAAAGCCGACTACCCATATCTGAAGGACAAAAAGAAGTTCTTCAAAAAGAAAAAGGGTTTAATGGCTACTCGGGAGGTCTTGATCTATCATCATCTTAAGAAGTAGAAGATGAAGCCGAGGAAGAGGCAAACATCTGTCTCATGGCTGGTACTTCTTCAGAAAGTGAATACACTGAGGCTGGGGTGATGGAATCTTATTCATTTACTTTACAAGAAGCATTTGATGATTTATTGCATAACTCGTCCATCCTGTCACATGAATATAAAAATCTCAAAAAGAAGTTTTCAAGGTTGACTATGGAATATGATAAAGTTTGCATGGAAAGTAAAGCTCTTGAATATGAAAACAAGAAGCTTGAATCAGAGAATGTCGGTCTAATTGACAAACTCAAGGTCGAGCCTGATGTCCCTTGTGAAGTTGTAAAACTGAAACAAGATGTGACATATCTGACAAACACTCTGTCTAAATTCATAGGTGACTCAGAAAAGTTAAGCTTAATACCGAGTTACTCTAGGTCACCTCATGATAAATCTGGCTTAGGCTATGACAAGCACGAAGCATCTCATAAAGTATCAAAATCTCATGCACATCACAAAACCAAAGCACAGTATGTTAACAGTAAATCTAGCTCGTCAATTTGGGTACCTAAAGATAAGATTACACCTGTTGCAGATTTGCTTAACACAGGAAAGAAACACGCATCTTGGTACTTGGACAGTAGTTGGTCACGTCACATGATGGGAGAAAGGTTTATGTTCCAAGACCTTAGACATAAAGATGGTGGCTGGGTTACCTTTGGAGGTAATCAAAAAGGAAAGATCATTGGAGTAGGTAAAATTGGAAAACATCATTTTCCCTCCATTGATAATGTTCTCTTAGTTAATGGTTTAAAACACAATATGCTGAGCATAAGTCAATTATGTGATAGTGGGTTTGCTGTTTCTTTTGACAAGAACATGTGCAATGTCAAGAAGACTGGTGGATCACTCTTATTCACTGCCAAGAGACAAAATAATCTGTATAAGATTGACTTGGAGGACCTCACAAATCAAAGTGTCTCATGTCTAGTGTCCATTGAAGATGAGCGATGGATTTGGCACAAAAGGCTAGGTCATGCAAGCTTGAAATTAATTTCAAAGCTGAAGTTCTGTGAAAATGATGTTGCCATTGAAAACGAGCTATTCCAAAAGTTCTGTGAAGAAAGTGGTATACTTCACAACTTCTCAATACGTAGAACACCACAACAAAATGGTGTGGCAGAGAGAAAAAACAGATCTCTTTAAGAGATGGCTAGAACAATGCTCAATGGCAACTCTATTCCTAGACACTTCTGGGCTGAAGCTGTTAATACTACCTGTTACATTCAGAACAGAATATACATAAGACCAATCTTGAATAAGACTCTTTATGAATTGTGGAAAGGACGAAAACCCAACATATCTTACTTTCATCCTTTTGGTTGTAAGTGCTATATATTAAATACTAAAGATCAACTTGGTAAGTAGATGCTAAAGTAGATAATGGAATTCTATTAGGATATTCTGAGTCATCCAAAGGGTTTAGGGTTTACAACTCTAGAACTCTAGTAGTAGAAGAATGTATACATGTTAATTTTGACGACAAGCAGCCTGATAAGAAATCATCAGAGCTTATGAAAGTTTTTGCAAATCTTGATCTTAATATCTCAGGAAATCCAGCAAATGTCAAACCTGATGATCAAGTGGACGACTCTCAACAACATAAGTCAGAAACTTCAACTTCTCAACAGGAAAATAATCAAAGATCTTGGTACTTCAAGAATTATCATCCACAAGATCAAATCATTGGGAATCCTAATGATAGGTTAAGAACCAGATCAACTTTTAGAGAGAAAGAGGATTATGCTTTAGTCTAAGCTAGAACCAAAGACAGTAGACGAGGCTCTACTGGACGAGTGCTGGATTTTAGCCACGCAGGAAGAACTAAACCAGTTTGAAAGAAGTGAAGTGTGGACTCTTGTGCCCTTGCCAAAAGAAAAACCAGTTAATGGAACCAAATGGGTTTACAGAAACAAGCTTGATGAAAATGGTAAAGTAGTAAGAAATAAAGCAAGGCTTGTTGCACAAGGTTACTCACAGGAGGAAGGTATATACTATACTGAAACTTTTGCATCAGTTGCTAGACTAGAAGCTATTCGCATTTTATTGTCATTTGATGCACATCATAATATCATGCTATATCAAATGGACGTAAAAAGTGCATTTCTAAATGGTTTTATTAATGAGGAAGTGTATGTTATGCAACCTCCGTGTTTTGAAAGTGAAACCCAACCTGAACATGTATATAAGCTAAAAAAAGCTTTATATGGCCTTAAACAAGCTCCTGGAGCTTAGTATGAGAGGTTAAATTCATTCTTAATGGACAATGGGTTTAGTAGAGGAAATGTTGATACAACTCTGTTTAGAAAATCCAATACGTCCAATTTTATTATTGTTCAAATATATGTTGATGACATAATCTTTGGTGCTACTAATGAATCTCTATGCAAAGAATTTTTTAAGCTAATGCAAAAAGAGTTTGAAATGAGCATGACAGGAGAACTCAAGTTCTTCCTTGGACTACAAGTCAAACAAACTGTGGACGAGGTGTACATCCATCAGACTAAGTACACAAAGGAACTTTTAAAGAAATTCAAGATGGATGATTGCAAACAAATGAATACTCCTATGCATCCCACGCCCATACTGAACAAAGATGATAAAGATAAAAAGGTAGACCAAAAGGTATATAGAGGTATGATAGGATCTCTTTTACATCTTACTGCATATAGACCTGATATTATGTTCAGTGTATGCTTATGTGCTCGATTTCAGTCTGATCCAAAAGAATCTCATTTACCAGCAGTTAAAAGAATATTTAGAAATCGGAAAGGTACTACTAATCTGGGTTTGTGCTTTAAGAAAAATGATGATTACGGATTAGTGGTTTTTGTGATGCTGACTATGCTGGAGATAGACTTGAAAGAAAAAGTACTAGTGGAGGATGCCACTTCATTGGAGCTAATCTAGTCTCATGGTCAAACAAAAGACAAAGTACTATTGCCTTATCAACTGCTGAAGCTGAGTATATTTCAGCTGCTAGTTGCTGCTCATAACTTCTATGGATCAAACACCAATTGGAAGACTACAATGTGTTTGTAAGTAGTATTCCACTTATGTGTGATAATACTGCTACAATAAATCTATCTAAAAATCCAATATTGCATTCCAGAGCTAAGCATATAGAGATTAAACATCATTTTATTAGAGATTATGTACAAAAAAGGTGTCATTGATATAAAATTTGTAGATACTATCCATCAATGGGTAAATATCTTTACTAAACCTCTTGTTGAGGATAGATTCATCTTTATTAGAAAGAATCTTAACATGATTTGTGTGTATTGATTGCGCGTCTAATGTTTGTCACGTCTACTGCATGCACGTCTATTGTTTAAGTGCGTCCAATATATGTTAAATATGCGTCCAATATTAAGCTTCGCATCCATTAACTATCTGCATGCTCTTATTTGACTCGTCTATGCTATCTATAATTAAATTTACATTTAATTTGTCTTCAAGACATATTTAATTAAATTATCTTTGCTGAGTTAGTTACTTCCATCAATCTCATCTCTTGCTTTTCACAGTTTCGAAAAACTTGCGCCGTGTCAGCATTCATTACATGTCTCTTCACACGTCTTCGTTTATTTTCTTTTTGAATTATTTTTCAAGGGAAACTCTTCATATTCGAAACCTTTTTAAGTAAAACATTTTCCCTCTGAAAAACCTTTCAAATCCCTTGAACCTTCGAGCTCTCTGTTTTCCCTGTTTCCAAACCCTAACCTTCAATCCTCAACAATGGCTTCCTCATCTTCTGCTTCAACCTATGATGTCACCAAGCCAAATATTGGCATCGAGTACCACTTTGAGTTTGGTATTTTGAAAGAATATAATGTGGATGTAAGCAAATACATCAATGCTACTGGCTGGGATGGTCTCTTCGTTAAGAAGGTTTCTGTCTACCCTGACCTAATTAGGGCTTTCTGGAGAAACCCTCAGGTGACAGACACTGAGGTGTATCCTGATGTACTGGGTAAGAGAGTGGTGGTGTTTGAGAAAACCATCTCTGAAGCTATCAATTGTGCCCAGAAAAGGCTGATCATCGCTGACACTTAGGAACAAGACTTAGGAGGATCAGAGGTGATTGCTTCACTTCTGATGAGGTTTGACAAAGTTAGAACTCGTTCTTTGAAGGCTATGGAGATGAAGGATGAGGTGAGAACCCACCATCAGATTCTGAACAAGACAGTTCTTCACAAGGCTGGGTCAAAGGACAACTTCTCTGCCTTGCACAAGTTCTGTCTCTGTCATCTGATGACTAAGACAAAGGTCAATCTTCCACACATTCTTTTTGGAAGATTCAGAGAGCATGTCACTCACAAGGAGAAAGATTATGCCATTCCTTTCTACCATTTGTTGTCCAAGATCCTCAAGGCTCAACAAATTTATTGCTATCTATAGGCTAAGACCCCTGAAGAACAAGCACCGATTCTTAGGGTGAAGGGTATGTCTGCCCTGGTTTTTGGCAAGGTAAACCTTACCAATATGAAGCTGAGCACTATTGCTCAAGTGGAATTGGCTAAGGAGGAAGAAAGGATGAAGATTAAGGAAGAACAAATAGAACTCAATAAAGCTGAGACTCTAGGGCTAAGAAGGAAAATGGTTGGAAGAAAGACAACCATGGCAAGGAAACCTGCTGCCAAGAAACATGCTGCTGGAACTATGAACAGAGAACAAGCTGCTAATGCACCTCAACCTGCCCCAACACAGAAAAGAACAAGGAACATTGTTCTGTCTCACAATGAGGATGAGGATGATGAGGACAATGTCCCCATTGGAGCTGTATTGAAGAAGAAGAAGCTGTCTGCTGCTGTTGTTGGTGACCCCAAAAAGGACAAGACAGCAACCTCAGAGGAAGTCCAAGTATGTTGTGGCTATTGAGGTAAGCATCCCTGCTGATGACCCTGTACAATTAGCAGTTGATGCTCTAGTTGAGAGTTTTGATAATGTTGTTGCATCTGCACCATCTGTGTTACCACCATCACTTCACACTGATGTGTATGTACCTACACTGCCACCACAACTTGAAACTGAACCACAAATCACACCATAACAAATAACCTCACCTGTCCACTCACCTATTCAAACTTCACCAACACGACTACATTTCCAACCAATCATACCTGCAGATGATCCCTGGTTTAATCAACCATGATGTTGGGATTAATCCTGGTACCCCCTTTCCTAAAATCCCAAGAAACATTTTCCCTTACACTGACCCCTCTATTCTCTTTGATGGCAAAGCTGAGAGCTAGGCCAAGGTCAAAAGAGATTGGAGAATACTCTACCACACTCACCAACTGAACCAGAATCAACCAGACCCTTCTACCCTTTACCAGAATATGAGTATAAACCAGAACCCACTTACTATCCCAGGCATCAACCTATACCTTATGAACAAACTGATCCACTTCCATCTAACCTATACAATGAAATTGGGCCTGCCCTCACTCATCTTCCACAACAGAAATTTCCACCCAGAAAGATTCATCCAAACCTGATCAAGTTCCCACCTTTCAAACCCCACACAGACGGTGTAAATCAACACATTATCCCTGATTGGACCATGGTTCCTCTCAAAGCTGCTACAGAACAAGTTGAGTACATAAGGTCCAGGACTTATGGCAGAGCAGAGTTCATCATGGACAGAAACACAAAATGGAAGAAATTCGTCCATCCCAGGGAGTATGGGAGTGCTGCAGATATGTGTGACCACACAATGTATGCACATCTCAAAGCTGAGTTTGAATTGCCAAGATTCTACAGAGCTGCTAACTTTGTGCCTCCTATATGGCTATACCACACTTTGAAAGACACGTTTATAGGCATTCAACCTCCCCGGATCTTTCCAAGGCTGCCTATGATTGACATGAATAAGGACAAAGATCTCAAGAAGTAAAGAAGCACACACAAAAGACCAGCCGATAGCTCTTGCATGCTTGAGCTAGACTTTGATCCTTTAGTTGATCAAGATATGGTGGATTATTGGATATCACAACCTGAAAAGAATTTGCATGATCATGATGCTGTTGGTTTCTGGGAGTGCCATATAAAGGCTTGCACAAAAGAAGCATCTTCTTCTGGATTGACTAATGAAGACAGAAGAACCATTCCCACTATCCGAGGGAAGTTTGGTTTCTCTTACTTCAGGCATTTCATTCATGCTGATACTCTAGCAGTGCCTCTTATCAGCTCGGTTTATGAAAAAGATCCTATACAATGGGCTCCGGATTTACCTACCCCCTTGCCGACCCCTGCACCAACGCCACAAGCATCTAAAGATTCTTCTGAGAAAATTGAGGAGATAATAGTTGAAGGTCCCAATATGAACATAGAAGCTATCCAGACTGAACCTTTGGGTGAAGAAGTTGCCGAGTCTACAAGCAGACAAGAAACTTCTGGGAAGCACTCTTCACAACCATTGGCTCTGACAGTTGTGCATCCACATGAACAGCCACAATACTCTTAAGCCTTAAGTACTTTGCAAGCTCAACAATATTTGCATGATTCTGCTGAAAGCTCAAGACCTTCTTTGCCACCAAATTTAGAGGAAATGATAGCCAAGATAGTGAAGGAGAAAGTGAAAGTAAAGGTCAATGAGCAAGTAAAGGAACAAGTAGAAGAATCCTTGGCTCCAACCCATGTTCTCATCAACCAAATGCTAAACCTCCTCACCAATTTTCAATAAAATCATAATCTTGTTGTTCAACCTCCTCCACCTCCTCCAAATCAAGACCCTCCTCAATCACCTCCACCCTCTTCTTAGTTTTCTTTTATCTTTAACTGACATTGATGGTCTACTCATGTTTCCTTTTTGTCTGATGACAAAAAAAGGGGGAGAAAGGAATGAGAATTAAATTTTCATATATATACAAAAGTCAGTTTTTGAGTTATAAGTATCTGTCTGCATATGCATGCCCTTAAATTGCTTTGTTGCTTACTTCTGTTTTATATATATGCTCTGACATTATGTTTGCTGCTTTTGATATGACTAATTTTTTAGTAGCTATTTATTTTAAAGTTTCTTTGAAAAAGCTCTGATACTATGTCTTGAGTATAACTGAGTTTATGCATACTGCTCTGATAAGATATATATGATATGTGTTGCTGCTTATCTGAATTAATTATATTAAGTTTGTATGCTTTGTCTTAGGTGGAGCTTTGTAGCTCTCTTAGACTTTGCTCACTCAAATTTAATTGGTTTTTGCCATCATCAAAAAGGGGGAGATTGTTAGAACCAAAGTGGTTTTGGATTAAATAATCTCTTAAGTTTTGATGTTAACAAAAGGTTAAATTTGTATGGGGTAAAGTATTGTCAAAGATCTAACTTGTTTACTCTAGATTGCAGGACTGCTTGAATATTACTAGATAGGGAAACTTAGAAAAGTTTCTTCGTTTTGCTATGGAATCAAATCGGATTCTATATTTGATCCTCTAGACGAGTCTTCAATCTTTGGTACAATTCTGAGTCTATTAAGTTATCGGTAGATGAGGTCATAAAAATTGGCTAAGGTAATAGATGCTAGACGAGTATCTTAGTCTAAGAAAAAGAGTAGTAGACGAGCCAATAAACAACTCTCAGAAAAACACCAAGTCCAAAGACTTGATAATAGACGAGAAGTCTTACTATACGCCACGTCAGTAGACGAGCTATTGAGAATAGCAAGTCCAATATCTTGGAACTAGATAAGAGTCTATAGACGCAGAATCAGTAGACGAGCCCGCTTTCTGATAAGTTAATCTTGCACGTCCAAAGACCTGCGCGTCTACTAGCTATTGAGAATGGACCCGTCTACTTTAAGTGTACTTATTTCAAATGATTGTATATTTAATTCAAAGGAATTTATGTCTCTTTCCCTTACTGCTTCATTTGTTAACTCTTTGTTTCTTGAGATTAGAAACGTAGTACCATCGAGAATATAAACTTTTGTACTCTGTCACCTATGTTGTTGTAAAGTTCAAACCAAGTACAAAGAAGGAAAGTCAGAAAGCAACCTTCGGTACAACAGGGAAGTGACAGCTCTACTTTGAGCATTCCTCTGATAAACAAGAGCACTTCTCCATGAAGCATATCAAGTTATCAGTCTCAACGGATCCTAGCATTTAATGCTATGTCTAAACAGATATAATTTGATGACCGTTGAAGAAGTTCAAGACAGCAAAGCTCTTCATCTATAAATACTGGAAGAACCCTAGTAAAGAACATATAGAAGCTCTGATATCAAAAGTGCCAAAAACTCTGCTGAAATCTTTGAACAAGTTTACTTGTAATCTTAACTGATCTTCAACTTTCATACTCTCACACTTAGTGAGTTCTTAGATCAAATCTAAATCTCTTTGTTAGAGTTAGAGCCTGAAGAGGCTTGGTAGAGAAAGAATACTTGTAGCCTGAAGAGGTGTTGAATACTTGTAATCAATTTGGAGAATAGTGGAGAAAACCTTCAGGTAGAAGGGACTGGACGTAGCTCTTGGTTGGAAAAGAGTGAATCAGGATAAATCACTTGTGTGAATCTTCTAACCCTTATCTTTTACAGTATTTTGGTTATACAAACTGTGGGGTTTTGGATCTGAGTTTGTTAACTCTTTAAAAAGGTTTTTCTTCTTGTGTGTTACTTATCTTGTTTTGCTTGCTAAAAGGTTTGGGAAAAGGTTTTTTCTAAAAACAGTTAAGAAACACAATTCAACCCCCCTTCTTGTGTTTCCCTGTGTCAACTTCAAGCAGAGGGTTAGGGAAAAGAGATCATGATATGCATAGATTAATGGGATTCAAAAATAAAATCAAAATTGAAATTCAAAATTTTGGCCTCAGGCTCGGGGAGAAGAAGAGAGAACACAGGGTTAGGGAAAATAGGTGTGTGTGTGTGATGTGACACCCTCTACCCGCATACATATAAAGCATAAAAAGATAGGGTAATTTTAAATAATCAATCTAAGGTAAAAGATACCATATCGTATCAAGTCTCAAAATGCTGAAAATAATCATAACATAACATAAAAGAAAAACCCAACCCCGATGTCACATTACAGAGTTGGTATAGCCGATCCGGAAAAACAACCTCGGACACAATTTGAACAAACTAACTAACTACTACAAAAACTGGAAATCCTAACTAAAGAGTCACAGCTCCTCAGAGTCACTCCTCAACTAGCTGCTCGTCGTCCTCTGCATAAAAGATACATGCCACAACAAGAAACATAGAGATAGGCAGTAAGAAACATGAATATGAATATAATGCCAAGGAAGCAGTTAGCAAGACGAGCATACATCAAACAATCATGTTATAGCAAACAACAGTATAACATATCAACATCATAATATAAGCGTGTATGCTATGCAATGTAACACTACTCCACTACTCCATTATACACTTGGGTCCATCTATCTTAGGAAGTCAACTTCGGAGTTACATTTCCATATTGGCCAATAAGCACCAATGCCAGGGCAATCAACCAAACCTTGGGTGGACCCCTAGGATAGTCGATGCACCTTACTCACGGATGCGCCACCGCGGGGGTACCAGGTCCCACGAACGGTCAGATCGTCTTACTCACGGACAACCTCCCCTATGTTGAACATCCTCCACTAACATCTCCAATGCGTGAATGCATGTTCAACACAACACACAAGAACAAACTTCACCCCCGCTTGGGCCCATAGGCTACCGAAGTTTTTAACACCATCAACACCTCGACCAATCGGCTATTGAGGATTATCGTTATCTTTCGTATTCATTAATTAAACACTCTAGTTGTTCTGCACTAGAGATTACCACTTGACCATCAAGCATCAAGGTCCCCCTTAGCCACTAGGCTACCAAGGTACCATATCATCGTTAACACTCTAGCCATTCTAGATTACCACCTTGACCATCATGCACCAAGCCCTCCTTGACCACTAGGCTACCAAGGTAGAACAATCTTATCACTTGTATTTGGTCTTCATGTTCCGTTGGTATTTTATTAAGTCTTTTAGAGCATTTGGGGCGAAACCCCTGCTTCTGTACCATTCTGGTTTTCTGTTCTATACAGGTGAGCACGGGCATGCTCACCCTTCAACACGGTCGTGCTGAGCTCACAGTCAAGCACGATCGTGCTGACCGTTGAGCACGAGAGTGCTTAAGCAGCGTGCCCAATTCTGGGTTTGAATGGGAGCACGGGCATGCTCCCTATTGAGCATCGGCGTGCTCGAATGCGTGCCCTGTTGTTCCAGGCAGAAGGGTCACAGACCCTATTGCCACTTGTTCGGGACATTCTCAGATTCAATCCTAAGGCTCTTCTAATCCATAACTCATTAGTTTCGTTAAAATTGAATTAATGTTCATGTCTTACACATTAAAGGGGAATTAGTCCTTTAGTTCCATTTAATTAATTGTCCCTAATCACTCAAGATCAATCCCTAGGGTCTAGTCAAGGACCATCAACAATAACCTCACCTCTCATTACTAGGATTCAGTCTTATGAACAAAAGGGGAAAAACCTCCCTTAACATTGTTTAACAGTTTATTGTATTTACGTCAGGCGTTCATAATACCAAACAACAGCCAATATATCATCATATCATAATCATGATAAAACACCCAATCATGGCATCATCACATTAACATGTTCATAATAACATTAAATCAATAATAACAGTCATGCCAATATCATAACAACAAACAGCTTAATATCAGATAACATTTAGGCATATAGGCATACAACATGTTATCAAAAATAAAGGGTTATGGAAACCCTTCGTCTTACACTAACCCCAAGCCTACATACTTATACTATTCCTTCTCCCCATACCTGGTACGAAGAAGTCCCGTTAAACCGAAAACGCTCCTAAATTGGTTCCCTCGATTGGCTCGATGAACGATCCCAAGCCTTGGTCAACACAAACATGGTTAACCCATTAATTCCCAATTCATGAAACAGAAAAGGAAATAGAAGAGGGAAATACCATTACCTTATAAGACACTAACGTGCGCGTTCCTCTCCCAAACACCGCAGGGATTCCTAGAACTGAGAAGGGTTCAAGGGAGAGAAAGTGGAAGAGAGGTTTCTGCTGTTTTGGAGGCAGAGAAACCAAAATAAGGGTTGCACACAAAAACCCATGCGCACTGTTCCTATTTATAGCCACTGTGATTCGAGCACGGTCGTGCTTATTGTTGACCACGAGCGTGCTCAACTTAGCGTCAACGAGACGCGTCTGACTGCTGAGCACGGTCGTGCTCCCTATTGAGCACGGTCATGCTCACATCAGCGTCAACGAGACTTATGCAGCCTTAAGCACGGGCGTGCTCATGCATCAGGAAGGGATTTTTAACTTAAAAACCCCATTTAGTCCACTCTAAACCTTCCTAACAAACAAGACACACATAAAAGCACTTATACGGAAAACGGGGTGTTACATTTGAGAACTATGCTAGAGAAGCTAAAGCTTACCAAAAAAAAATAGTAATAAAATAATATGAAGCACTTAAAGGAATACAATGTTCTAATCTTTATGGGGAACAACAAAGCCATTTTACAGGAAAGGGAAAGCCATCTGATGCAAATTTATGAACCATTACAAATTTGCAAATAAAAGGGCTAATATGAGCATTTATTTACAAATTTACCACTTGAGCAATTTTGAAGCTTTGTATGAAAAATTACCATTTATGGGTTGTTTTGTCATCATAAAAAAGGGGGAGAATGTCAAGTCACAAAATGTCTGACTCTGTCACGCGTCTGACTCACACTTCAGTTAGCCCGTGTGTGTTTTGATGAAACCAAACATTAAGCAAATGATTTTAATTGAACTGTCTGAGTATTGCTAATCATCTACTTGAGATGTGTAGAAAGAGAAAAAAAATTTAGCAGATCAATTCAACTGAAGGATCAAAGCATAATGTATGCATCTGATCTCTGGAATCTTAATGCACAATGTAGAGTAATGCGTCTGAAGAGAGATTCAAGCTCTGAAGCACTAAGGCCAACATCTTATCTCAGACACCATGTCCTTTAAGAAAGTAACTAGGAGCAAGAAAGCAAAATGATACTCCTAATCTAGCATCCTCAAGATTGAAAGATAAAAAGAGTGCATCGTCTATTCAATCAAGCGGCTCATGAGAAGACTATGCCTAAGACTGAAGAGTGATCTACTCAAGATCTCCATATCGTCTCTCATATTGAAAGGTCAAGAAAAATATCTAAATCTATACACTGATCAAATACTCTTCAACATGATGACAAAGAGTACGAACACAGTCTTCTGAAGAAAGTTGAAAGAAGATAGATCAAGATTACAGACTAAATCTTCAATACAGACTCACATCAAGAAGCGTCTGATTATTCATTGGATGCGTCTGGACTTCTGACAGAATCAAGAATTCCACTCATGTCAGAATGACTCAAAGGACCTGAAGGATGTTCAAGTTTATATCTCTAGCTTGGAAGACGTGAAGTATTAAAGTATGAAGTTACATTTTCTCTCTCGTGACTAAAGCAACATTCAAAAAGAGAAAATGCTTTTCAAAGAAATCACTTGGAATCTGGATAGAAGTATTTCATTGAAGAAAGGAATTAATTAAAATATTAGTATATTACTTTATTCCTGTCTTGTATCGAGCACATAAAAGAAGAAAAGACAAAGGGCAATGCTGCAAAACGTCTCTTATGTAATAAAGAGAAAAGCACCTTTATCTGAGCTTTTCTAAGTGTTTCATAAATAAGGAAAGAAACGATGCCCGGATAAAGAAAGCATATCTGCTATGCTCTGCAATCAACACAAGACTTCCAACGTTCTCAAACATTAATGGCCAAGTCAGAACGGTTATTATCCAAAGGATAAAGAAGAAGAACCTTGACTATGCCTCAACGGATCTATTTCAGTCAAGTATAAATAGAAGAAGTCGAAGACATGAAGATATGATGAGACATAGAGAAAATCGAAAAGCTGAGACACAATATTCAAGTGACATATACACTCTCAAGAGAAAGAGCATTATTACAAGCTGAAAAGCTCTCATCACTCTCATCATCTTCTCTTCAAGATACAAATCATCTAGAGAATAACTCGTCTGCAACTCACCGGATCTTAAATTTGTATTCACTCACCGAAGTGTTATTTGGTTGAATTGCTACTGTAATATTGAAGATGTGCTTCAAACAAACCTTCAATATCCCTGACCCTGAAGAGGCTTGTTTCAAGAATACTTGTTGAGCCTGAAGATACTATGTGTGCAAATAATACTTGTGTTTGAGCCTGGAGAGGCTAGGTGTGCAAAATAATACTCGTCTGTAACCTTGATCAGTTATAGTGTTAAAACTTGATGAAGCCAAGGATTGGATGTAACCCAAAGGTTGTGGGTGAACAATGATAAATCTCTGAGTACTCTCCTCCCTAAACTCTTTACTTTACTTACAAGTTATTTATCTGTTGTTACTAATTATCTGTGGAGTATTTATAGTTACCTTTGAATTCAGCTTGTTGAAATAGACGTCAGTATCAAAGCGTCTTATCTGCACTTAATTTTTTTGTGCTTGAAAACTCTGATTTGTGAAAACACTATTCAACTCACCATTCTAGTGTTGTTTTGTGCCATTTCAAAAACAACATGCATTGGTTCTTAATTATGGTTGACTTGATTAAGAGGGAAATTTGTTGCTGGATCCATTTCCCGACCCAGATCATGCTATCCTAAGCTTGAAAAAGAAAAATCAGAAAAGTGATGAGGCATCAAAACTCACAAGTTTGTTTTCTATTGTAATAAGTAAACCCTAAACTAATACCAAATGACTCACCGATATGACAGGCATTGTTCTTGGAGGACATGATACTTGACACATAATTTTTGTGGCTGCATGGATGATTTCTCATGCTCTAGACTATTATATTATAGAAGCGAATATTTGATTATCCAATTTCCTTAGAGTTTCATACTTATATTTTAATTTATAATCACTGACATTTGATTTACAAACTAAGGTTGATGACGGGACTAGACTGAGGATAGCTCTTGATTTGGTGATCAAGGCGCACAATGAATTCAAGGAGGATGTGAAACAGAAAAGTCTGAAGGACATGAGAAGTTGAAAGGAATTTTGTGGACAGATGGGAATGGGATTTGGTTTTCTGCTTAATGAACTTTGAGGATTTTGGATGAATATTTTATTTTTTTTATTTGGCTTGAGGTACTTTATAACTCGGTTTATTGTCGTGGATTTTTTTATTTTTTTTTAAATTGGTAGCCGATTTACTTGGTAGCCTATTCGTGTTTGGGTTTTTGTAGTCTAATAGGTCTTTTTTTTCAAACAATATGTTACTTTGTACTTAAATATATCTTGGTTTATGTATTAAACAAGTATATTGCCTTTTTAATCAACCAATGCTTCTTTCTTTTTTGTTTTATGGGGAAAGGACAATGATTTAATTGATATACATCGACAGTGTAAATACTGACAATCAATCTGAAATGGACACATTATTACAAATATTTAATTCTTATCATAACCACCTTAAAAGTCATCAAATACATGATTTTTGATTGATTATCGATGTAAAAATATTTACACAATCAATACGTAGAAATTGAACTCAAAGGACAATACCTTATTTCCCATCTTCTATCTTCTATTGGGTCCAGTGTCTATGTAAAGTTTACTAAAAAAAACTACATAAGTAGCAAATAATTCACCATTATTTGTCCCTAACTAATCTTTTATAACTCAAAAATATATCGAGTAGGCTAACCTCACCTGAAATTAGAGTCAAACGTGGAGTGAATCATAAATAGAAAATATTAAATGCCTTAGTTTATTAGGGAGAAATTTTTTTTCCCCTAAACTTAATTATTGAGAAATGAAAATCTCATTAATCTATAAAATGGTGTTGATCGAATTAGTCATTTTCATAAAAAAAAAAAAAAAAAAAAGTAACCATTTTATAATAAATTTTAAGGACATATTAGCACATGAAATTTTTTTTTTTTTAAAATCAGGATCTCGAGCAGGAATATATGGATGAGTGCCTATAAAAGGGAGCCATTTATACCCTAACCTGCTTCATCTATTTATCTTTAACATCATTTTCTCACTCGCTGTCTTTCCTTTCCTTTCTCGTCGAGGTTCACCTTTCTCAGTTTCTTTTCCCCCAAATTGTTTTTTCAGCTAACAAATTTCATTTGCAGACTCTTTGGAACCCTAACCCTATCACACCCCACTCTCTAACCTTCCTTCGAATTCTTCTTCTCGCAGGTATTCTCATCCTCCTCTAAAACCCTAGAATTCTTCTATCTCGGTTTAAACCCTAGTTTTGATTTTTGATAATTTGTTTGAAAACAATTGTTTAATTAACGCTCTGTGATTTGTAGATTATGGGAGAAACAAAGGACGAAGCTTACGAGGAAGAGCTTCTTGATTACGAAGAGGAAGAAGATAAGGCCCCCGATTCCGTAGGAGCTAAAGTCAACGGTGAAGCTGCAAAGAAGTAATTTTTCTATTGCTTCTTATAGTACTGTTTGATTTGTCTCTTTAATATGATAAATATTTTAAAATCGCATGGTGGAACTAGGGATCATAACTTGAAAATGCTGGGAAAAGTTGTCGAATTTTGAGTTGTTTGTTCTATTTATTTGTTTGATATATTGTTAGCACACTGAATTTGCAATTTTTTTAATTGGTAATTTTTGTTGCCCATTATTGGCGATCAAGTTTGAAGTATAAAGTTTTTGCTTTTTTATGTTTCTGACAATGGGGCGACGTTCTTAACTTCGTAGAAGAAATTGAGTTCAATTAAAATGAATATTGTGTCATGTTTTGGTTTGTTTCTGATTTTGTATATTCTCTGTTATTTTATTTCTTTCTGCAGGGGCTATGTTGGAATCCACAGTTCAGGATTTAGAGACTTTCTTCTGAAGCCAGAGCTTCTCCGGGCTATTGTGGACTCAGGATTTGAGCATCCTTCTGAAGGCAAGTTACCCTCATTCTTATCTATAATAATTGTTATTGGAGCTATTGTAGTGATTTGGGAGTTCAAGAGGTCTAATTGTGGTTTGAATTATTATTTTGAAAAGCTGAAGTTGTTTTATTGTTTGACACTTTTGTTTTTTCTTAGAACTCAAGAGGTCTGTTAGTGGTTTGGATTATTGTTTTTAAAAGCGAAGTTTTTTTTGTCTAGAATAATGATTGTTTGGCATTTCTGTATTTTCTTCACTTTATCTCATTAGTAATAAAATTTGGGTTTGTGGATTTTCCTGAATGGTTTGCTATAATTCATCCTTGTCACAAAATTGCATTCATTGCATATCTGACAAGTTTTCCTTTTCGAGTGATATCTGTTTGATGCACATGCTGTTTATAAATATGACAATTTTAACGAACTTAATTATTTGTTCAATTTTTTTTACAGGTAATACTTCTATCATAATCTTGTTTTGGAGAACTCATATGCTTTGGTAACCCTATCCAATCAAATTTAAAAGGGCCAGAAAAGTTTGTTTTACTTACAACTGGTTCCTTCGACCTTCGTTTTCTTTGGTTCATCATCAGTGCAACATGAGTGCATACCTCAAGCAATCCTTGGAATGGATGTAATTTGTCAAGCTAAATCTGGTATGGGAAAAACTGCTGTCTTTGTTCTCTCAACTTTGCAGCAGATTGATCCTGTTGCAGGCCAAGTTTCTGCCCTTGTTCTGTGTCATACAAGGGAATTAGCATACCAGGTATTTTTTTATGGTTCAATATATGGAAGTTTATGGGACTTTGTATTTTAGTAGTTTCTGTTTTAAGATTCGCGTGAAATCTTTTTCATGTAGATATGCCATGAGTTTGAGAGGTTCAGTACCTACTTGCCTGATCTTAAGGTTGCTGTCTTTTATGGTGGTGTCAGCATTAAAGTTCACAAGGATCTGTTGAAAAATGAATGCCCTCATATTGTTGTTGGTACACCTGGAAGAATACTAGCATTGGCTAGAGATAAGGACCTTTCCTTGAAGAATGTTCGGCATTTCATTTTAGATGAATGTGATAAGATGCTGGAATCACTGGGTATATTCAATTTTTACACAGGCATTTTACTGACTTGAATCTTACTTTTGGACTTCCCAGGATTTTGATGTCATTTTTATTTCCCCATTATGTTTTCTGTAGACATGAGGAAGGATGTGCAAGACATTTTCAAGATGACTCCCCACGATAAGCAAGTTATGATGTTTTCTGCAACTCTCAGCAAGGAAATTCGCCCGGTCTGCAAGAAATTTATGCAAGATGTAATGTCCCATGGCCAGTACTACTTGCATTAGAAGTCTCTTTTTTCATAATGCTTTCCATCAAGATTTACTTTTGATAGGGGTTCTGTTTGGATAGTGCCTTTTTACCAAGTTTTTACTGAAATAAACAACTGGTTGGGTGGCTGTAGCCGAGGCTAGAAGGTTTGAGTGCCTTGATGGGAATGTTTTAGGAATGCTCCCGAGTGTGGCTGTAGTTCTTCTCATTCTGTACTTCCCCCTCTTTTGTTTCACATTGGAAGTTGGTTGTGTCTCTAATAGCCTGTCTGCCAGATATGTCTTTTCCCAACTTAGGATTTTTTCTGTATTCTCTGTTGTGGGGGAGAGTTGTTAGCGTATTCTGGGTTTATTGCTGCGAGTGTTCTTAGAGTGTCAAGTGTCAGTGGCACTTGCTTGGCGTGACTAAAAAAAGTATCTGCAAGGAGACAAAACAGATGGACCAGAACTGTCATTCAAGCGATCTGCATCCATCATTCTTTTCGTTCTGGATTCCATTAGCATGAGGAAGGCTCCTAATATGATTTAATGTGACATTTGTTCCTTTCAGCCAATGGAAATTTATGTTGATGATGAAGCCAAGTTGACCCTTCATGGACTTGTGCAGGTGGGCCTTTTACAATTTTATTGTTTTTTATTCATTCTTCCTTTTTTAAAATAATTTGTGAGCTATATTGGCTTAACTGATTATTGGGATGGCAGCACTACATCAAATTAAAAGAGGAGGAGAAGAACAGGAAGTTGAATGATCTTCTTGATGCACTGGACTTCAATCAAATCGTTATCTTTGTGAAAAGTGTTAGCAGGGCAGCTGAGCTGGACAAACTACTCGTGGAGTGCAACTTTCCATCTATATGCATTCATTCTGGAATGTCCCAGGAAGAAAGGTTTATATTATGAGACATCTGCAGATGCTGAGAAAATTTGTCTTCATTATTGTTCGATTGATGCTTCAATATAACTTTTTTCTCCTTTTTTTTAAGGTGTATTTTTGTTGGTTTTTATCTGATATTCATGAGAAGTATGAGTTTAACAATTGCTAGACTTGTGTTTTCTGATGGAGAATGTGCAGAACAACGAAGAATATGGCTCTTACATAAGCGGATAACATAGGCAATATGTTATTGTATTAGACTACTGTTAATGGATATTGTGAGGTTGGAATTTAATTGTGACAGCAAAATGTATACCCCACTGGGATAGGCATTTGAAATTTAGTCCAATTTGATAATCTTGATTAGTTTATTCATGGGTGGATTCATGGGGCTTTATCCAACAAAAGTGATGAGTGTTCCGATGTCTGTGGATCTGTGCAGATAAGTGATGTATGTGATCCATCACAGATCCAGAGGTGAATCTGGTGGTGCTGTGTCTGCTGACAACTAGATCTTTTTCTTTTCTTTTTTTCGTTTTTTTTTTTTGTAAATGCGGCAATTACCTTACTCATAGTATGTAGGGTTTAAAAGTACAAAGTATGTTTCTGTTTGGTAATTTGTTTTTGTGATTTGCTTCTGATTATTTGGAATATCATTTGAGAATGGAGAAATTAACTGATTTGTATGTGAAAGACCACTGTTCAGAAAGGAAAATTGTCATGTTTGGAGAAGTTTCAATTAGAATAACTAACAAGTGAAAATGGGAGGGTGATGTGCAGCCTATGGTAACTCCATCCATGTACTGTTTGCTCAGATGTAGCCTTTTGTTTTTCATTGTTATTAAAGTAGGTCAATTAATTGATTGGTGTTTTGTTTGGCTTTGTGTCTAGCTAATACTAGATTTTGTATCAAAAGAAATGGTCGTGTTCACTGGTAAATTTGGTGTTTTTTTTTTTTTTTTGGGTATGGTGTGTGATCTTTATTAATGGTTTTGTAGGTTAAAGCGTTATAAAGGTTTTAAGGAGGGGCATACAAGGATCCTTGTAGCAACAGATTTGGTTGGTAGGGGAATTGACATTGAACGTGTGAATATAGTTATAAACTATGACATGCCTGATTCTGCAGACACATACTTGCACAGGGTATGATTAGATAATCTTATGTGTTTCAAGTTTCATTGTTGGATTAGGTTAGATGTTCCTAAATTCTTGTCCAGAGCTAATTGTCATTTCATTATGAGTGAAATTCTGAACAGGTCGGCCGAGCTGGAAGGTTTGGCACCAAAGGCCTTGCAATTACATTCATTTCATGTTCTACTGATGTCGATGTTCTCAACAATGTATGAAACTTAATTTTTTTTATATAAAACTTTTATGTAACCATTTCTTTTATGCTGGGTAGTGTTGTTAAAAAGCAGCTATGGCTGTGCTGTCGTGTGGCAGAAATTGCCTAGAACTCTACAAGAGGTTCATGGCATTTTCGGTGTGCTGGTGATACCATGCTTGAAATGGCAGATGGGTACCCTTTTTGGGGGTAGATTTTGTCTAAAATTGTTTCTAAAAAAATGAATCAAAGCCATAAACCTATTTAGTCTTTGAAACTGAACGATGCCATCTTTCCCTTATTTGTCTATGCCTCTCTGGTGTGCCAGTCTTCTCCGGCAAATGTTCTGTGGCAAATCCTTCTCCTCCTTTTCGTGTGTCCCTGTTATCAGCCTAATGCCTCACCCTCTCCCTGATTTCACATCTCAGTTCTCACACTTTCTCATGTTCTGGTTTCACATCTTCCTTTTTGGTGTCACTGGTCTTGTACCAAATCCAAGTCTTCTCATCTTCTATGAGGGTCTGGTAGTTTATTTTACAGTATTTTAACATGGACGCCGTGTTTCTGCCATTTGCTGTATTTCCATCCACCATAGTTCCATGATAGACTTTTTTGCTTGCCGCGATGAGCTGCCACCCACCATTCATAACACTTCCGGGTCCGTTGGCATAACTAATTTTGTTATGTATTCCAGGTTCAGTCAAGGTTTGAAGTGGATATAAAGCAGCTTCCTGAGCAGATCGATACCTCCACCTACAGTACGCCCTTTCTCATTCATTAATTTTTGATTTTCTGATGGTTATTTGAGATCATTTGATATTATGCTTTAGATTCTTCAGCATGCACACCAGGATCAGTCAATGATATGCTTATCTAATGACTAATATCGTTAATTTGCTGGATTTCATCTATTGTGAACTGAGATCTTCCGATATACTATAAAAGTGTGTTGCAGGCTATTTGGTGCCTTAGTGTTTTTAAAATTGAAAGAGAAGTTATTTTTTGCTGGCAATTGTCACTATTTATAGTCCAATTCATTTCTGAATGCTATAACCGTGTTTCCTAGATTTGCTTTTGCTGTCTTTCTGGGAACTAGAAATTAGAACTGTGTGGGCACTGGATTTCTCTGATTAGGAGAAACTATTAAGAAAGATTTTGTGGCCAATGATTTAACTATTAACATGATTCATGATAGAACATTATGACGTCGTATGATCCATGTAGCCGACCCCACCTAGTGGGATAAGGCTTGGTTGTTGTTGTTTTTCTGATCTATGTATTTTCTTCTCAGTTGCATTTGTTTATGTTTCAGTAAATTATTAAAGCATAAATTTTTGTGTGTTCAATAATTATTTATAATTATAATTAAGTGGTCTTTTTTTATAAAAAAAAAAAAAACTTGCATGGTATTTGTGCTTTATTAAGTGGAAATCCTTTGTTTTCCCTCTTCCTGTCTTTGGGGCTTTGGGTTTATGTTATTTTGTGCTGTTGCTGTGAAGTTTTTTATGAGGTTTCCTTGACATTTTTTTGCAGTGCCATCATAGTGAGGTAGAGATAATGCTTCTATCGCTTGGATGGTATGAATTAGCTCTTGCAGATTTATAATACCTCCCCGTTTAGGGTCACAGGGCTCTCTGAGCAGCAGATGATTCGCTATGCTGTGTCTAGTCCTTCTTGTTTTAGACTATCTAGGCCTTTTTATCTTTGGCGGTTTATCGGTATTAGCTTTTGCAATATGACGGATTACAATTTTATGGGGATTCATTTACTGTATTATGTATTATGTAGACTCTCTCTTTAGGACCTAAGTTATGTCATGATTTGAATTAATTAGATTGGGACGTTAATATCGTGGTTGAATGAAAATACATGGTCCTTTATTTAGATAGTTTGGTGCTTGAATGCGCCAAGGTAGACCACTAAACCTTCATTTATGGATTTGGATTCCTGCATTTTAAAACTCACTACATTCGCTCATACTATTAGATCGTTGTTATTTAATTTATTCAACGCACACTCGAATCCTTGAAACAAATTGAAAAGGCGGTGTTTTTCTCATGACATTGTGCATACCCATCTTCCTGCATATGTACACGTTTTTAGCTATACACTTTCAAAACTACATATGGTATGACTTTTAGGCCCTGTTACGAATTTGGAGAGGAAGGAAAGGGAGAGGGTCAAAGGGGAAGGAAAGGAGAAGGAGGGGAGGAGAAGAGTATATACATTTAAAAAAGTGGGTTAAGGAAGAGAATAGGGGGTTAATTAAAATGCTCCCAAAATTTTTACCTCCAATTAATAGAATTCAAACAAGAGCGGGAGAAAACAACTCACAAACATGATCTTAGATTTTAAGAGTTTTTTACTTTATCAGGTTTTTGGCAACCCCCGGGTGGTCGGGTCCCAGACCAGATGACCCTAAGTATGGCCGCCTTTGACCATTGACCAATTCCCTCTGTCGTTCTCTTCATTTCATTCAAGTTCGACCACTCCATCCTCCAACTTTGTTTTCTTCGCTGTTTTCTACCATGGAAGGCCCATGTAGCTACTAGATTTGGTCTACTGTTCAACCATTGCCTTGGCTTCCTTTTGTGGCTGCTTTTTATTTTATATATATATATATTCATGTAGACACATGTACTTACAAGTATGTTGCAGAAACTTGGCATTGTTCTTCATATTTTTTTGTTATACACTTTGTTGTTCTACTTACTTGTGAGCCTTTGGTAATCGGAGACATGGAATTATCATTTTCAGAAGTGTATTGGCTTCCGAAAATGTTGTAGATTACCTTTCTACTTGGTTTCGTAGATTACCTTTCTATTTGGTTAGAGGCAGTTTCGATCATTGGTTGCTTGTCTGCATGGATCCCTTGGTTTCAACTTAGGAGTATTGCACAAAAGATATTGGCTTTTATGATGAAATGAAAAGATGGACATTTGTACTGATTGATTTCTCTGTGAAGGGGTTCCAACCATTAGTTGAGAATAGCAAAAACAAGCATGTCATGGAGCACCTACTTATGCATGGCATGAGTTATTCTCAAGCTATTGTAGAATTTATATTTGATTATAATTTTAACAAGTAGATTTTCATTGTTGTTCATTTGGTTGCCTCTGTTGCTGGAAAGCTCCTTTCTTCTTTTCCGGATGTCAAATCCTCCCCAACTTTCTTCTAAGTTACTTCTTTCCGGTCTTCTTTTGGCAGTGATTTCATTGTTGCCGGTATATCCTTCTAAACATAACATGTACAAGTTTTGCGATGGAGGCTACGGAAAGCGACTTCACCAAGTTTCTCACCCTGCATTACTTACTTTCTCCGTTAGATATATTATTATTTAAATCAACCGTTAAGATTATAATACTTTTAAAATTATAAATTGATCCCTATATTTTCACTTTCACTCCCCCACCACCAGTGTCTCGAGGCTGCAGCCACCCTTTCCGCCTCTACCATCCCACCCCTTCGACCTCCCCTCCCCTCCCCTCCCCTCCCCTCAACCTCATTAGATATGGCTGCCCTCTCAACGGATTGTTGCAATGGGTAGGTTCTGGGAGTAGGGTACTATATTACTTGTTTCCATACCTGTGTTTAAAAAAAAAAATACTCGTATCTAGACTCGTACCCGCTTGGGTATCAACTTTAGTATCCTTACCCGTACCACCTAAGTACTTATACATGCACCCGTTCCAGCACTATAACTAAGAAAAAATAATAAATAATAAAAAGAACATTATACCTCAATTAAAAAATCACTCAAGATCTCTTAAATCTGCTTATGAAACATTATGAACCAAAGTATTAAAGTAAATAATAACATCTAAAACATTTAAAATGAATAAATATCACAATAAACATCCAAAACAATAAACTCATGAACTTCTAAGTGTACTAGTATATATATTACTAGAATATATATATATATATATATATATATATATATTCTGATTCAAAATTGTTCACTATATATTATTATCTAGTTCACTCTATACTCGACTTTGGGCTCTCTCCCATGAATAAACTTTGGATTCAAAAATGGTGTAAAATATGGTTACATCGTTAACCAAACCAAGGTGCAACTCCACGTTCTATAGCCACCAACCATGGCTAGATCAAAGTGGGCAGGATATCAATCAAATGGTAGCACTCTGCACGTTCCAATCACAAACCTGAAATCGACCAGCCAACCCAAGTAGGAAAATGTCACGTAAACTTAGGTTCCGCAAGCATCATATTAAATTATATATATATATATATATATATATATATATATATATATAATGTGTGTGTGTATGCGGGTGAGGGTAGGTGGGTGGGTGCTAGAGTCTGCTGTACCCACACCCATACCCGTAAAATGGGTATTTATCCTATCCGGTATGGATATTTTTTGTGGGTACCCAACAGGTAGGGTCTATATTGTCATCCCTAGCCATATCTGCCCCCTCTCAAGAGCCCCACTGCTCTTGTTGTTCCTGCTTCTTCTTCCAGTGTGTGTCTTCTCTCTATTTTGTCTTCCCATTACGCAAAATGATATGCAAGGATAACTTTGGAAGGTTGTAGGAGGGGCATCGGTGGGGGAGGGAAAGCCACCTACCAGCGACTAGTGACGGAGGGACGCCACCTATCAGCGACTAGCGACGGAGGGGTGGGAGTAGGTGGGCCAACAGTAGGCAACAGAGGGTGAAGACTCCCACGCCCGATAAGCTGAACGATGCTGTCGCGTTTGCCTTAGGCTATGTTTGGGAAGATGGGTGGGTTGTTTAGTAATGTAGTGGAATGGTCAACAACCTTTGACCCATTGTTTGGGAATTTTTTAAACGATGGAGTGGAATGGTTGGGGATGGGAAGCCAACCACTCTAAACCATTCAAAACCTCTATTTTTCATACCTTCCAATTTGGGGGTTTTGGTACTTCCCCTTTTTTTCTATTAAATATAAATTTACAATTTAAACCCTTCTAAACAAAATATTGTTATGAACAATGAAAAAAAAAGGTAGTACTGGAAATCAAATTTGTAATTCACTCCACTCCATTACTTACCATTGTGACTTCCAAACAATGGAATAGGATGTCCCTCCATTCCTTAATTAGAACTCCCAAACAATGGAGTGATGTACTTTTACCACTCCACTCCACTCTAAATCACTCCATTATTAACCATTTCACTCGATCCTCTCTAAAACTTCCAAACAGAGCCTTAGACTTCGACGTGACGCCCAAGCGCATCACCTCCACGACGTCGTTTAATGCGCCTTATGTCTCCATGGTCCTCTTCTTCATGGGGAGGCAGTAGGGGTGGGTTGGGATGGGACAAGGATGATGCAAGATCCGTCTCTGGAAGTCATCAAAGCTAGGCTGAACCAACTCGATTAACTTGTCGGGATCGGGGAGGGACCCGTTGGGGGTGGGTGACTCAGTTATTGGAACCACACAAACCTACTAACTACGGATGAAGAAGAAAGGGTACACAAGGGAATCAGCTTTTGCTAAAAGCTGTTGAAACCAAAGTGGTTTTGGATTAAATAATCTCTAAGTTTTGATGCTAACAAAAGGATTAAATTTGCTTGGCAAAGTGTTAGTTGAGGTCTAACATGTACTTTCAGCTATGCAGGAATATTTAAATATAAGTAAAAAAAATGGGATAAGTTCTCATTGAAAAATACGCGTCCACCCTTGTAGACGGGCTGCTCCAATATTTTGGTAAAGTTACTTATTTATTTAATTGAGTGGATTAGTTTACTTAAGTGGACGAGGCTCTAAGTGTTTGCCAGACGAATACCAAAATAACGTGTTAGATACAGCAAGTCCAAAGATTTGATAATAAGCACGTCCATCTTGCCACGTAAGCAGACGGAAGTAATTAGTAGAAGTAAATGAACTGAAAAATAAAGTAATCTAGTAGACGAGTTTTAACTGCCAGGTCACTAGACGGAGATCTTTGAGAAATATCAAGTCCGAAGACTTGATAGACAAGAGGATATGTCACGTCATCAGACGAGCAAAATAAAATATTGAACACACTTAATCTCTCATATAATTAAGTAGACGGAGTTTTTTAGATGAGCTCCATCTTTGAATGAATTAAATGCAATCTGAATCTCTTGAATTTATTTCAAATGATTGATATTTATTTCAATAGAATATTTGTTCTTCACATCTGTTATATCTACTTTAATGTTTTACCTTGTTGTTAAAGAAACATAGTACCATTAAGAAATGCAAAAAGCAGAATCGTACAATGATTGATACTGCAAAACGATATGTATGATGACATCTTTATGCCTGAAAAAGCTGGATTATACACAAAGGAGGAACAACAAGTTCTCAGGCTGCAATACTCAGAGCATTAAGCCTCCAATTTCATGCTACCTCGATAACCAAGAGTAATGTTTAGCATGTCACAATCAAGCTATCAGTCACAATGGATATCATGCATTAAATGCTATTTCTAAACGGGATTATTCAAAATAATCGTTGAAGAAATACAAGTGAAGAAGAAGGTCACTATAAATAGAAGACCTGAGATACTGAAGAAAAACTCTTGACTGCACAACCTTGCAAGCTCAACTTTTGCCAATCAATAATAACTCATTCTTATATTCTTTAAAAAGCAAGAGTTTGTATTCTTAGTTTGAATATTGTGAAAATATTCATCTGATCTTTAACTGTCATATCCTCACACATAGTGAGTTAAGAAGATCAAACATTTAATCTTTTAAGAAGGATCTTTTTCTTTGTGCTTGCTTCTGTTTCTAATCTCCTTGTGTGCAAAAATTGTTTTAAAGGTTGTTTTGAAAAATTATTAACAAACACAATTAACCCCCCCCCCCCCCCTCTTGTGGTTGCCTGTGTCAACTTCAGTTGGTATCAGAGCTCAGCCTCGAAAGGGTTGAGCATCTAACAAGTGCTGAGGGAGTACGATCCAACAACCATGGATGCAGAAGGACAAGCTATCAACAGACCTCCTCTCTTTGATGGAACAAATTATGACTACTGGAAGAAGAGAATTATGGCCTTCTTAGATGCACAGAATGTAGATATTTGGGAGCTGATTGAAACCGACTCCACTGCACCAAGAGATGAAGCTGGAGTCATTGCTCCTAGAGGCCAATGGACTCAAGAGCGAGAAAAAACAACATCAGCTGAATCTGAAGGCCAAGAACTATCTCATGTGTGCTATAACCAGATCCGAATATAACAAAGTTCACAGCTGCAATACTGTTAAAGAAATCTGGGATACTCTTGCCCTAGCTCATGAGGGTTCCTCACAAGCTAAGGAATCAAAGATTAGCATGTTGGTTCATCAGTATGAGCTATTCAAGATGGGTGAACATGAAACAATAGACCAAATGTTTGGAAGATTCCAAACCATCACCAACAGTCTCAGATCTCTTGGAAAAGTTTATGAAAATAGAGATCATGTCAGAAAAATCCTGAGAGTCTATCCAAGCAATGGAGACCCAAAGTAACTGCTATTCAGGAAGCCAAAAAACTGAATACACACTCTCTGGAAGAGCTTCTTGGATCTCTCAAGGTTCATAAAGTTGAACTTAATGAAGAAGAAAATTACAGAAAAGGAAAATCTATTGCCCTAAAGGCAAAGAAATCAAGTTCATCAAAAGTTCTCAAAGCCGCTGAGTCATCAGAAGAGTCTGAATCTTCTGATAATGATGAAGGATCAGATGAGGATGAATTATCCTTTATATCCAGGAAGATTCAACATATGTGGAGAAAGAAAGGTGGTTTCAGAAGGAAGCAACTCAACAAAAAATTTTCCAAGGAGAAGTCAAACTCCAAGGAAAAAGGTCCACCCTTGTGCTTTGAATGCAAGAAACCTGGTCATTTCAAAGTTGACTGTCCTGAGCTAAAGGATAAAAAGAAATTCTTCAAAAAGAAGAAAGGCTTAATGGCTACATCGGAGGATCTTGATCTGTCTTCTTCATATGAAGAAAATGAAGCAGAGGAAGTGGCAAATATCTTTCTCATGGCAGACACTGCTTCGGAAAGTGAATACACTGATGCTGAGGTAATTGATTCTGACCCGTCCACTCTTCAAAATGCTTTTGATGAACTGTTGCATGAGTCGTCTATACTATCACGAGAATATAAGAGTCTCAAAAAGAAGTTTTCTAAACTGACTAGAGAGTATGATAGGATCTGCACTGCGAAACAAAACCTCAAAAATGAAAACGAAATACTAAAATCAGTGAATGTCAGTCTAGCTGACAAAATTGTGTGTGAACCTGATGTTTCTTGTGAAGTTGCAATACTGAAACAAGATGTAACATATCTAACTGATTCTCTGTCAAAGCTTGTAGGTGGCTCAGATAAGCTTAATCTCATTTTAAGGTACTCTAGGCCACCTTATGATAAATCTGGTCTTGGTTATGACAAAGAGAAACAAAATGCATCTCATAAAAAGTCAAAACCTTTTACACAGCATAGAACTTTAAAAGTTCCAAATAAATATATAAAAGCTAAGTCTAGCTCGTCCAACACCTTTTTCAAAGTATGTGGAAAAAGTGGGCATAGTACATCTAGATGCATACACAATAAACATGCTAAGCATACTCGCTCGGTGACAACTAACAAGAAAGGACCCAAGTCAGTTTGGGTACCTAAGGATAAGATAATACCTGTTGCAGATCTGCTTAACAACAGGAAGAAAACATATGTCTTGGTACTTGGACAGTAACTGCTCATGACACATGACGGGAGAAAGGTCTATGTTCCAAAACCTTAAGCCCAAAGATGGTATAAGGGTCACATTTGGAGGAAATCAGAAAAGGAAAATCATTGGTATAGGTAAAATTGGTAAACATCATTTTCCCTCCATTGATAATGTTCTTTTAGTAAATGGCTTGAAGCACAATCTACTAAGAATAAGTCAATTATGTGACAATGGATATGTAGTTGCGTTTGATAAGATCATGTGTACTGTCAAGAAAGATGGTGGATCACTTTTATTCACTACTAAAAGGCAAAACAATCTCTATAAAATTGACTTGGAGTACCTCTCAAATCAAAGTGTCTTATGTCTAGTGTCCATTGAAGATGAGCGATGGATTTGGCACAAAAGGCTATGTCATGCAAGCTTGAAATTAATTTCAAAGCTAAACTAGCATAACCTCACGAGAGGACTACCAAACCTTAAGTTCAAATCTGATGCTCTCTGTGTTGCATGTCAAAAAGGAAAACAAGTTAAAGGTTCTTTTGAATCTAAGAAAGTTGTTAGTACCAATAGACCACTAGAGTTGCTACATCTTGATCTTTTTGGTCCAACAAGGACTGCCTTTGTCAGTGGTAAGAAATATGGTCTTGTCATAGTAGACGATTACACTAGATGGACATTTGTTATGTTCCTAACTCACAAGGATGGGTCTTTTAAGGTCTTTTCTATATTCTGCAAACGTGTACAGAATGAAAAAGGCATGTGTATCACTTCAATCAGAAGTGACCATGGGGGAGAGTTTGAAAATGAGCTATTTCATAAGTTTTGTGAAGAGAGTGGTATCCTTCACAACTTCTCAATACCTAGAACACCACAGTAAAACGGTGTGGTAGAGAGAAAGAACAGATCTCTTCAAGAGATGGCTAGGACTATGCTCAATGACAACTCTGTCCCTAGACACTTCTGGGCTGAAGTCATATATCTTGCTGCTACATTCTGCAATGTAATATACATTAGATCTATCCCGGAATAAGACTCCTTATGAATTGTGTAAAGGACGAAAACCCAACATATCTTATTTTCACCCTTTTGGTTGTAAATGCTATATACTGAATACTAAAGATCAACTTGGTAAGTTTGATGCTAAAACAGATAATGGAATACTATTAGGATATTCTGAAACATCTAAAGGCTTTATAGTTTATAATTCTAGGACTCTGATAGTAGAGGAAAGTATTCATGTCAAGTTTGATGACAAACAGCCTGAAAAAAAATTATCAGAGCCAAATGAAACCTTTGCAGATCTTGATCTAAACATTCCAGGAGACTCACCTGAGATAAAAGTTGATGATCAAGCAGATGACGCCACTCAACAACCAGAAACTTCCACTTCTCAACATGGTACAGTTCAAAAATCTTGGTACTTCAAGAATTATCATCCACAAGATCAGATCATTGGAAACCCAATGACAAGCTAAGAACCAGATCAACCTTCAGAGAACAAGATATTTCTGCACTAGTCTCTGAGTTGGAACCAAAGACAGTAGACAAGGCTCTACTAGATGATGGTTGGATTCTAGCCATGCAAGAAGAACTCAATCAGTTTGAAAGAAGTGATGTTTGGACTCCGGTTCCCTTGCCCGAAGACAAATCAGGGATTGAAACAAAGTGGGTTTACAGAAACAAACTTGATGAAAATGGTAAGGTAATAAGAAACAAAGCAAAACTTGTTGCTCAAGGTTTCACTCAAGAAAAAGGTATAGATTATACTGAAACTTTTGCACCTGTTGCTAGATTAGAAGTTATTAGAATTCTACTTTCATTCGATGCACATCATAGTATTATGCTTTTTTAGATGGATGTTAAAAGTGCTTTTCTTAATGGTTTTATTAATGAAGAAGTCTATGTTATGCAACCTCCGGGTTTTGAGTGTGAAACCCATCCTGAATATGTATACAAGCTTAAGAAAGCTTTGTACGGTCTTAAGCAAGCTCCTAGAGCTTGGTATGACAGACTAAGTTCCTTTCTTATGGAAAATGGATTCAATAGAAGAAAGGTTGACACAACCTTATTTAGAAAATCCATTAAGTCTAATTTCATAGTTGTACAGATATATGTTGATGATATTATTTTTGGTGGTACTAATGAGTCTCTATGCAAAGAATTCTCTAAGTTAATGCAGAAAGCGTTTGAAATGAACATGATGGGAGAACTCAAATTCTTCCTTGGACTTCAAGTAAAACAAACCATGGACGAGGTGCTCATCCACCAAACCAAGTATACAAAAGAGCTTCTGAAGAAGTTTAAGATGGATAATTGTAAACCAATGAATACTCCTATACATCCCACTTCCATACTGAACAAAGATGATAAAGAGAAAAAGGAAGACCAAAAGGTATACAGAGGTATGATAGGATCTCTCTTATATCTTACTGCGTCTAGGCCTGATATTATATTCAGATATGTTTATGTGCTCGATTTCAATATGATCATAGAGAATCTCACTTATCAACAGTTAAGAGAATTTTTAGATATTTAAAAGGTACTACTAATCTTGGTTTGTGCCTTAAGAAAAATGAAGATTACAGATTAGTTGGTTTCTGTGATGCTGACTATGCTGGAGATAGAATTGAAAGAAAAAGCACTAGTGGAGGATGTCACTTCATTGGAGCTAATCTTGTCTCATGGTCAAGCAAAAGACAAAGTACCATTGCCTTATCAACCGTTGAAGCTGAGTATATATCAGCTGCAAGTTACTGCTCACAACTTCTCTGGATCAAACATCGATTGGAGGACTACAATATGCTTGTAAGTAGTATTCCGCTTATGTGTGATAATACTATTGCAATAAATCTATCTAAAAATCCAATTTTACATTCTAGAGCTAAGCATATAGAAATTAAACATCATTTTATCAGGGATTATGTGCAAAAAGGTCTGTTTGATATTCAATTTGTAGATACTGACCATCAATGGGCAGATATCTTTACTAAACCTCTTTCAGAGGACATATTTATCTTTAAGGAAGCATCTTAATATGATATGTGTGGATTAATTTAGGTGTCCAGCCTTGAAAAATTTTGTTTTGTTAATCTTGCGTCTACTACCTATGCACGTCTAATACCTATTAAAAGTTGTGCGTCTATTGTGTTGCACGTCCATATGACGCGTCCACTGTTACTGGTTACCGCGGCCATTGTATAGTTTCAGACGAGTCCACATCTGCCAATGCTTAAGCATATTTTTTTAATGTGTTAATAAATGCATTTATTTTGTCTCAATGACAAATTTATCTTTTTTTCTCTTTGCTGAGTCAGTACTTCCACCAATCTCATCAAAACCTTTTTATAGTTCTAAGTTACCAATGCCATTTTATCATAATGACATGTCATGTCAAAAGGTTTTTTAACCTTTGAGATTCAAAATTCCTTTATAAGTAATATTTTTCTCTCTAAGAAAAACTTTACACTTCTCTAACCTCTCGAGCTATCTCTCTCTCTGCTTTCAACTCTAAACTCCCTGATCACCTAAAATGACTTCTTCTCCAACCTTTAACGTGGACACGCTCAACTTGGCAATTGAGCATCATTTCAACCTTGGAGTGCTGCAAGACTACAACTTAGACATAAGCAAATATGTTAATGCAGCTGGGTGGGGAGGACTCTTCACTGAGAAGGTCTCTGTCTTTCCCAACCTGATTAGAGATTTCTGGAGAAATGTTCAAGTGATTGATACTGACTTCTTCTATACGGTGTTAAGAAAGAAGATTGTAGTCTCGGAAAAAGACTATTGCGATGCTATTTTATGTGCTCATAAGGGTTTGATTTTTACCGAGTCATGGGAAGAGGACTTGGGTGGTTCTGAGACCATTGAAGTCTGTCTCATGAAAGAAGATACAGTCAGAAATGAAGGACAACCTCTCCTCCCTGCACAAATTCTGCCTCTGCCATCTTCTCATAGAAACGAAGATCAATCTTCCAATAACTCTGTACGGAAGATTTAGATATGTTGTGATGAACAAGAAAAGACTCTCAGCATTTCCTTATTGCCATATTCTTTCCAAGATTTTCAAGGCTAAAGGAATTCATGAGATTCTTGCTGCAAGGACTCCTGAGGAGCAAGCTAGGATCTTAACTGAAAAACCAATGTCGACTATAGACTTTGGTAAAATGAATATAGCTAACATGAACCTCAGTACCTATGTTGTTGCTGCAATGGCCAAGGCTGAGGAGTTGATGAAAACTAAAGAAGAAATGGTGGAACAAAACAATGCTGAAGTCCTAGGAGTAAAAAGAGTAACTAGGCAAAAGACCACTGCAACAAGGAAGCCTGCCCCCAAGAAACCAGCAGGTGGCATTGTTATCAGGGAACCTTCTGATGCTCCTGCTGCAAAGAAGCAAAGAAGAGTTATCTTCTCACACAATAATGATGAGGAAGCTGATGAGGACAGCGTTCCTATCAGTACAATCTTGAAGAAGCAGAAGACTTCTGTTGCTGATGCTGAGGCCTCGGTGCCTGTTACAACAAAACCTAGAAGGCAACCAACAAGAAAAACCAGAACAACTAAGACTTCTAAGGTAACCATCTCTGCTAGTGATCATGTTCAAATAGCAGTAGATGCCTTAGTGTCTAGTTTAGAAACTAGAATTGATGATGTGTTGATAGTATGATTTTACATCATGTTTTATGTATACTTTTGCTTGCATTTTTCGTATAGATTAGGCATTCTTTATTTGATTTTAGTTGGTTTTTCCATTGGAACGGGTGAAGCGGTTTCTTGGTGTTGTTTTGCAGGAATTAATGTAAAAATGATCAAAATCAGCCATGATGGAGCCTGGATGAAACAAAGCTTGAAAAGTGAAGAATATGAGCCAAACAGAGCCCATCACGGCCATGATCAAGCAGAGCAGAAGGCAAAAGTCAGAAGCAATTTTGGGAATTCTCGCCCCGCGAGAGGCTACTCGCCTCGCAAGACTGAAGACTAGCCTGTGCCAGAAATGTCATCTTCTCTGCCTCGCCACGCGAGACTGTGGACCAGAAGCCATCACGCCCAGGCCCTGATTCTCATCACGGGCGTATTTTGGAAGACCCTTACTATCTCGCATCGCGAGAGATCTAGTCTCTGAAACAGCAGATTTTTAACATTCGCCTCGCGAGACATGTCTCGCCTCGCGAGCGCGCGCAGAGTCTGGTTGGTATAAATTGTTGTTTTAGGGCAGAATGAGGGGGTGGAGAGTTTGGAGAGGGGGACGCACTTGGAGGCTGGGAAGAGGGTTTCAACCCTAGAAGGGAGTTACTGAGAGGGGCTGCTGTGACAACGGTGGAAAGCTCCCATGGAGCCTCTTCTCTCCTCTTCTCCTATTTCTCTGGTTTGGCTTTCTCTGTAATTATGACTAGCTAATCCCAGTTTGTTGGGATTAGATGTAACTAAACTAAACTTCATGTGTTTATCTTGACTGATTAATCTATGTTTATGCTTCTCTGTTAGTGATTATTTTTCTGTACTTAATGCTTGTTGTGGCTAGCACCCCCATGACTCGATTTGTGTTTTGATATGCAGTTGGGAAATTTGTATTAGAACCGGAATTGAATTTAATCACCTAGTAACCCTTGCGTCTAGGAATGGAGTTTGGTTTACTAGTAATCGTGTAATCCCTAATCTTAATGCAAATTCATTAATCTAGGCCACCTAAGGAATTAGGGTCTATTAGTGGATTTAGGCTCTTGCCATCCGAGGAATCGGGGTTTGAGTAATTTAGTGGATTGATTTTAATATTTGAAGCATGAATGGGAGGTATCTAGTCCTGGTATTGCATGAGGTAGAGGTTTGGTGAAGTCTAGTCCTAACATATCCCTTTCGCACTCCAAGTGTTCGATAGAAATCCTCAAAGAAATTTTCCTTTTCTTTTGTTTGTTTTGATTTCTCTTCTTAGTCTAGATAGTTGCTGAGTGATGAGTGTGATTCCACCTCATCTCTGTCCATCATTTTGCATGCATTTTCATGTAGTTTAGGCATATTTTTATTAGATTTTAGGTTAATTCTCCTTTGGAACGGGTAAGGCGGTTTTCGTGTGTTGTTTTGCAGATATCAAGGGTAAATTGCTCAAGATCAACCATGATGGAGTTTGGATGAAGATAGGGCTTTAAAAGTGAAGAAAATGAGCCAAACAGAGTCTATCACGGCCTAGCCGTGATGCCCATCACGGCCATGATCGAGCAAAACTGAAAAAGAACAAAGGTCAAGTCGAGTCTATCACGGCCTGGCCGTGATAGCCATCACGGCCCTGACCCAAAATCACCACAAGTCGAGCACATCACGGCCACGCCGTGAAATTCATCACGGGCCATGAAGCTGAGGGCTCGCGTCGCGAAACATATATCGCGTCGCGAGAAATTGAATTTTCCAGAATTGGCAGAAGCAGAGACCGTCACGGCCTGGCCGTGATAGCCATCACGGCCGTGACGCACATTACTTGGACCTGAAGAAACCGAAATAGATCAGATTTTGAGTTGGTTTGGGACTCTAACTTCCCCATTTCTATAAATATGGACCAAGGCATCAGATACATAAGAGACAACACATTGGATGATCCATAACAACTAGGACTTAGGCATAGATCTCTCTTCTTCTCCTCTTATCTTCTCTTTTCTGATTTTTCTATTATGTTGTCAACCCAGCTTGTCATCTCCATGGCAAGACTGGAGTAGTAGTTAGTTTCTAGGGACTAGGGCTCTGCCCGAGGTTTGTAAATGATGTTGATTTGATGTAAAATCGTTGTTGATTTCGTTATTGTTTTAGATCTGATTTCTAGCGTGTTAATCACTCATAAATTTAGGCAACCGTTTATTTACGTGACGTAGACGTTCTAAGGAGGAACCTAGCGGTGAACTTAGGATTTCTAGGGTGTTTCACTCGTAAAGCCCAGCGGCCACTGGTTTGTGAGATGTGAATGATCCAAGGAGGAACCTAGCGGTGAACTTAGGTTATTCGCATGACTGAGACATTATAAGGAGGAACCTAGCGGTGAACTTAGGTGTCGGACCTATAGAAGTCAGACTTGGGACTGAAATCACGAGAGTTAGAAGCCGTCCCTCGAGGAGCAACGAGTTGTCACGGAACGCAAAGGGTCCAATCTGGGATCGACTACCACGAGAGTAGGGGTCGGGTCAATTGGGCACGGCTTTTGTAACCCGAGAGGGAGCTTAAGCTATCAGAGGATAAACTCGCCTTCAAGGCAATTTCGGTAATCAACAAAGGTAAATCAGATTAGCAACATAAACAGCCTCAAAGGTAACCCAAATCCCTAGGAATCCGTTTAAATCGAAAACCCCAAAAACATTTGTTTTCTGCTCATCTATCTTTTAATTTCGAATTCAAAAATCCTTTTCACTCAAAATATAAAAACCCTTTTTACAAAGTCCAGATCTAATCGATTCGAAAACCGATTGCGATTCGGGAACACAGTCTCTGTGGGTTCGATATCTTTTATTACTTGACGGCAGTCCGGTACACTTGCCGGAATCGCACGCGCGCGTCGACTGACGCGACATCAAGTTTTTGGCGCCGTTGCCGGGGACTGTGCCTTTTCGAATTTCAATTAGTTTTTAAATTGATTTTCTGGACCCTTTTCTTTTTATTTGATTTTTGTTTCTGAAATATAAAAAAAAAAAAATCAAAATTTTCTTTTCCTTCTATTGTATCCATCTCTCTGTGAGTTATATGCAAAGATCCCTAAGTCTTGGGAGCCTTAGTGAGATTGATCCGGAGATCGAGAGGACCTTCCACAGACGTAGAAGACTACAAAGAGAGGGAGAAAGGTTGACCCCCATTCCACTCATGGCGAATCAACCGGATACAAAACCTTTGAAGGACTACGCAGCCCCAAATGCGAGAGGCTTGCGAACTGGGATTGCAAGGCCAGAGATTGAGGCGGAAAACTATACCATACCGCCCATGCTAATCAACATGATTAGGCAACATCAATTCGGAGGATTGCCTTCGGAGGACCCGACCGATCACATAGAGACATTCTTAGAGTTCACCGATGCAATCAGGATTAATGGAGCTTCAGTCGATGTTGTACGTTTGAGACTGTTCCCCTCATCTCTCACTGGAAAGGCGAAGGCCTGGCTTAAGCAAATCCCCGCTAACACTTTGACTACTTGGGACCAACTGGAGCAGGCGTTCTTGGAGAAATTCTTCCCTCCATCCAAGACGGCCTACATAAGGACCCAGATCACCGGCTTCTTCCAAAAAGACGGAGAATCATTATCGGAAGCTTGGGATCGATACAAGGGACTGCTGGAGTCGTGCCCACATCACGGACTCGAGAGGTGGTTAATAGTGCACACCTTCTATAACGGGTTGGACTACTCTTCGAAGGTGTCACTAGATTCTGCAGCCGGTGGAGCGTTTATGAATAGGCCTCTCACTGAGGCATTCAACATCATCGAGAATGTCGCCACCAACTACCACCAATGGGGATCCGAAAGAGGTAATAACCCGAACAAGATTTCGGGGGGTAAGTTTGAGGTAAATAGCACAGATCTTATTATGTCAAAGATAGACTCACTTAATAAACGTTTTGATCGGCTGGAAAGAGCTAATGTGAGTGCATTGGGTGCTACTAACCTTGTTTGTGAGATTTGTGGAATGTAGGGACATGACATGATGGAATGCCCTCGTGGCATCGCACATGGATCCGGCGCTTCGGGTGAGCAAGTGAACTCTTGTAACAACTACTATGATACGAACCCGAAGCTGCCCAACTATGCTCCCCCAAATCCCTACAACCAAAGAAGAAACAACCCTTACCTCTCCTACGGCAACTACAGCAACACGCTTAATCATGAGTTCCAAGAGGGTCAAGGTAATAAGAGAGCAGCACCGGGGTATCCTCAGGTACAAAGATCTAAACTCGAGACTTTATTTGAAAGTTTTGTCGAAACTCAGACAAAACAGAATGAGGAGTTTAGACAACAAGGAAGGGCAGTGAGTGAAGCAATAAAGGATCTAGCATCTAAGGTAGACAACTTAGCAACTCATAACAAGATGCTAGAAACCCAGATTGCCCAACAAGCCAGTACGTACTCGAGACCTAAGGGTGCATTCCCGGGGCAACCCGAAGCAAATCCCAATGAGCATTGCAATGTCATACACTTGAGGGATGATAAGCTTGGGGTGGGGGTAGCTGAAATGGACGTGGAACCGGAGGAGGACACAAGCGAAAAAGAAGAGCCGGAACCGAAATATGTCCCTCCACCACCGTACCAACCCCCGATACCTTTCCCACAGAGGTTGGTCAGGAAAAAGCAAGTAGATGTAGAGACTAAAATGCCTACTAAACTGAAAGACCCAGGTAGTTTCTCCATCGCTTGCTCGATTGAAAAAGTGCAAATAGACCGAGCCTTGTGTGACTTAGGGGCTAGTGCAAGCTTGATGCCCCTCACTATCATGGAAAGGTTGGAAATCAAAAAGTTGAGTCCGTTCAAATTCTCCTTACAATTTGCGGATGGCTCAACTAGGACTCCTCTAGGCATACTAGAGAATGTCCCTGTGAAGGTAGGGAAATTCTTCATCCCTACCGACTTCCTGGTATTAGACATGAAAGGGAATTCTGAATTCCCCATCATTTTAGGAAGGCCATTCTTGGCAACTGCTGGAGCAGTAATAGACGTAAGGAATGGGAAGCTCTCTCTAACTGTAGAGGAGGGTAGGATCGATTTTCAATTGACTAACTCTTATAACAACCCTCCTTTTGAGAGCCATGTGTGCAGAATTGATACAACGTCTCCAGTGGTAGAGAAAGAACTTAGCATGGAAGCAACCCCAAAGATATGCATGGTTGAAGATGCACCCAGTGGTGAAGTTGGAGTTGCTGTCCATGCAGAAACAAAACTTCCGCCAGGAGAAAGGAAGGCTAGGAAGCTCCGAGAGAAAAGAGCAAAGCGGAAGCGTTATTGGCCGTATGAGCAGAAACGGCTTTTTGAAGGAGTTCCTTGGAAAAGAAGTGTGCCTGCACTTCTACGCCCAGCCGACCCCGGTTGATTAAAGGAAGTATGGTCAAGCTTAAGACCATAAATAAGCGCTTCTTGGGAGGCAACCCAAGTTTTCTTTCCCTTTTTCCTTTTGTTTTTGATTTAACCTCTTGAATAATTTGAGAAGATCAAGAGGCAAAAATATCATTAATAGGTTTGTCTAGTATTTTCAGGTTGAGAAAGAGAAGAAGAGCATAAAAAAGATAAAGTCAGAGGCCATCACGCCCGGCCGTGACAAAGGGTCACGGCCGTGATGAAATAAACAAGAGCATAGAAAGGAACACGGCCTAGCCGTGACAACCATCACGGGCGTGATGAGTAGGATGCCAAGATCAGAGAGCATCACGGCCTAGCCGTGATGTAGATCACGGCCGTGACAGGGCAACTCCTGAGGACCAGAAATGATCACGGCCTGCCCGTGATGAGCCTCACGGCCGTGATAAAATTTCCACCCAAGTTTTGACTGGAATGTAAAGCCAACACCCGCTACCGATTCGGTAAGTTGTTCCATTTTTCTCCTCTCTCCGACTTGATTATTTACATTGGAGACAATGTAAGTAATCAAGCTTGGGGTAGGGGTATTTATTTTTGCATTTGCATTGTTGCATTCACATAGGCATAGATTGGTATGATCACATTCTCTAGATTGCCCCTCACTTAGAACATGCATCCGATTGTGAGAACTTGGAGCCAAATGAATTGAGGTAGTGAATTTTGAACCCAATTTTTCATTATTCTTGTGATATGGCTAAAAATAAAAAAAATTTTGAGATAGTCATTTGATAGTTGATAATTAGCATGTGGTTCCTTAAACTTGTGTACCTCACTGATTTTTGAACTACTAAATGTAAGATTTTGAGCCAAAAGGGGTATTCACTAAATCTACCCCATTTCTTGTGATAGAGTGTTGTAATTCCTCATGGACTGTATTTTCTAGAACTTGACTTGAAACCATTTCAAAACTTAAAAATTTTTGAAAACATTTTTGGAAATGATTGAGGCACTAGGTATTTTTCCGGCCTCCCGAGCTTTGAATGATAAATGCTACCCCTTAGTTGCCCAATTTTGAGCCTAAAGATAAAATACTTTTATTGGTACCTTGAATTACTTTGATAAATAATGCTTGGTATGGCACCTTTTAAAGTATTACAAAAAGGGTAATTGGTAGTTGGAAAAAGTATGGGAAGAAAAAGCTAGAAAGTAATTTCTCTTGAGCTATAAATCTCCCCTTCTCCAAACAAGTAAAAATGAAATAAACACACAGAAAAAAAAATGGAGAAGGGGATGACAAAGAAAGTGAGAAATGAAAAAGAAAGGAAAAAAAAATATAGAAGGAAGAAAGGTGGAAAAGTAAACCAAAGCCCAAAAAAGGGGTATTTTAGAAGCTGTCATACTTTGTAATGTTTGATAATCTGTCTAGCCTTCTTGAAATTCCCTTTCCTTGATTTTCCCACCTTACAATAAATCCCAAGGCCACATTACAACCAAAGGAAAAGACCTCTTGATTCTTAAGTGTTTTCATAAATAAAGTAGAGATTTGGTTAATAGTCAAGCCTATGGTAAAATACTTTCCTTGAGGAAATTGAGTGAATTGTCAATAAACCCTAAAACACTTGAGTGAGGTGAGATGAGTGCCCAAATCAATGATAACATGAACTAGAAGAACCTAAGCTTCTAATTGGACTTGAACTTGATTATCTCTTGAGTGCTTATTAAAAATGCCTATTACTTGGATTAGCTTCTAGGGTTCTTGGTTCACTATCCATGCTTTAATTGATTTATCTTATGGCCTGAGTAATTGCTTGAGGACAAGCAAAGTTTTAAGCTTGGGGTGATTTGATGAGTGTGATTCCACCTCATCTCTGTCCATCATTTTGCATGCATTTTCATGTAGTTTAGGCATATTTTTATTAGATTTTAGGTTAATTCTCCTTTGGAACGGGTAAGGCGGTTTTCGTGTGTTGTTTTGCAGATATCAAGGGTAAATTGCTCAAGATCAACCATGATGGAGTTTGGATGAAGATAGGGCTTTAAAAGTGAAGAAAATGAGCCAAACAGAGTCTATCACGGCCTAGCCGTGATGCCCATCACGGCCATGATCGAGCAAAACTGAAAAAGAACAAAGGTCAAGTCGAGTCATCACGGCCTGGCGTGATAGCCATCACGGCCGTGACCCAAAATCACCACAAGTCGAGCACATCACGCCAAGCCGTGAAATTCATCACGGGCCATGAAGCTGAGGGCTCGCGTTGCGAGAAATTGAATTTTCCAGAATTGGCAGAAGCAGAGACCGTCACGGCCTGGCCGTGATAGCCATCACGGCCGTGACGCGCATTACTTGGACCTGAAGAAACCGAAATAGATCAGATTTTGAGTTGGTTTGGGACTCTAACTTCCCCATTTCTATAAATATGGACCAAGGCATCAGATACATAAGAGACAACACATTGGATGATCCATTACAACTAGGACTTAGGCATAGATCTCTCTTCTTCTCCTCTTATCTTCTCTTTTCTGATTTTTCTATTATGTTGTCAACCCAGCTTGTCATCTCCATGGCAAGACTGGAGTAGCAGTTAGTTTCTAGGGACTAGGGCTCTGCCCGAGGTTTGTAAATGATGTTGATTTGATGTAAAATCGTTGTTGATTTCGTTATTGTTTTAGATCTGATTTCTAGCGTGTTAATCACTCATAAATTTAGGCAACCGTTTATTTACGTGACGTAGACGTTCTAAGGAGGAACCTAGCGGTGAACTTAGGATTTCTAGGGTGTTTCACTCGTAAAGCCCAGCGGCCACTGGTTTGTGAGATGTGAATGATCCAAGGAGGAACCTAGCGGTGAACTTAGGTTATTCGCATGACTGAGACATTATAAGGAGGAACCTAGCGGTGAACTTAGGTGTCGGACCTATAGAAGTCAGACTTGGGACTGAAATCACGAGAGTTAGAAGCCGTCCCTCGAGGAGCAACGAGTTGTCACGGAACGCAAAGGGTCCAATCTGGGATCGACTACCACGAGAGTAGGGGTCGGGTCAATTGGGCACGGCTTTTGTAACCCGAGAGGGAGCTTAAGCTATCAGAGGATAAACTCGCCTTCAAGGCAATTTCGGTAATCAACAAAGGTAAATCAGATTAGCAACATAAACAGCCTCAAAGGTAACCCAAATCCCTAGGAATCCGTTTAAATCGAAAACCCCAAAAACATTTGTTTTATGCTCATCTATCTTTTAATTTCGAATTCAAAAATCCTTTTCACTCAAAATATAAAAACCCTTTTTACAAAGTCCAGATCTAATCGATTCGAAAACCGATTGCGATTCGGGAACACAGTCTCTGTGGGTTCGATATCTTTTATTACTTGACGGCAGTCCGGTACACTTGCCGGAATCGCACGCGCGCGTCGACTGACGCGACATCACTGAGTTTGTGAATTGGTACTTGACATCCAATCCCCGTGGATACGATAACCGGTCTCACCACCGTATTACTTGCACGACTGGGTATACTTGCCCAGAATCGTCCAACATGTGCCTGTTGATAACAACATTGCTGTCTCAACTCCACATGATGTGTACATTCCCACACCTCTTTCACCCCAACCAACACAAATAGCCACTCCACAATTTCAACCTATTATCCCTACCGATGATCCCTGGTTCAATCAACCAGATGATGGCATTTCCCCTGATGCTCCTTTCCCCAAACCCTTGAGAACCTTATTTCCCTTCACCCCAACTTCCATTCTTTATGATGGCAAATATGAGGATTGGGCCAAGATAAAAAGAGAATGGAGAGTTCTGTTTCACACTCAGTAACCTGACCCCGAACACATTCCCAACAGATGGTATCCTCTACCTGAGTATGAGGAAGAAGTTAGCCCACCTGTTGAACCCATTTACCTACCTCATCCTGACTGTAAATTAATCAAAAATGTGCCTTCACAAATGCACAGTAACTTAGGACCATTAGTCACCCACCTACCTCCCCCCCCCCCCCCGAAAAATTTACCCTGACCTTGTCATAACTCATCCTTTCATACCCCTCACTGATGGAGTTGAGAGGCATATCATACCTGTTTGGGAGACTGACCCCAATAGAAAAAATCCTTCTACCATCCCTGAGCAAAGAGCAAGGTCCTCAAAGCATGTTCCCATGATCATGCCAAGGGACACAAAATGGGTGTCTTTTGAGCATCCCGGAGTCTATGGGAGGGCCTCTGATTTCTTCCTGGATCAGCTCATCTATGAAATGCTGAAGTGGGAATTCAATCATTTCAGAGTTGATAGAGCCGCGCATTTTGTCCCTCCATCCTGTCTGAAACATAATGAAGCAACCAGAGCTGGAATCATGCCTTACAGGATCTGTCCAAGACTGCCAATGGTAGATCTGAATAAGGACAAAGACAAGAAAAACAGTAGATTCAAAGGAGTCATGCCTGAAGTTGAATCAGCAATACTTGATCTACATCAAGAAACTTTTGACTACTCAATGCTAGATTTCTTTTTGCATAATGAATCCATTGAGTTGATCAATGAACATCGAGCTGCAGATTTCTAGAAATCTCATATTAGTCACTGCACAAGAGAGGCATCTTCCTCTGGACTGACTGAAGAAGAGAATAAGGAAATTCCTAAGGCCAGAGGGAGGTGTGGTCTTTCAAATTTTAGATATATGATCTATAAGGACCTTTGGGAACTTCCTATAAATTATAAAAATGTGGAATTCATCTACCCCATCAGATGGGCAAAAGAAGTCTCAGTGATCCCTCCACCTACTTCAGAGCCTATCACAGATGAACCTGTTGTTGAAGAACCTGATCAAAATGCCACTGTTGTTGGCTTAGAAGATATAGCTGAATTCATTCACAGTCAGAGCTCATCAGAAAAACACTCTTCTCAACCATTAACTCTAGTTGTGATGCGCCCTTCAGATCATTCAAGAACACTAAGCATATTTCAAGAGTCTGCTGAAAGCTTAAGGCAACAGGCTTTACCACCTAATCTTGAAGAGGTTCTTGGAAAAATAGTTGATGACAGAGTTGGCAAGTTAGTTGATGAGAAGGTTGAGAAGATGACTAAGAAAATAAAGGAGGATGTCCAACAGTAAGTTCAAACTTCAATGGCTCCAACCTTAGAGGTTGTGAATAAAATGCTGGAATTCCTCATGGACTTCAAGAAAAGTCAGACTCATAACCCTCCACCTCCACCACCTCCTCCTGCTTAACCTTTACCTTTTATCTTTTTTCTCTTATACTAACAATGATGGTCCTCTCCTTTTACCTTTTTGGCTGATGACAAAAAAGGGGAGAAAGAAAAGAAAAGAGATTTGTTTATATTTATATAAAAAGTCAGTTTTGAAAAGCTCATAGTTGTCTGCATATGCATGTTCTTTTCTACTTGCTAACTGCTCTGATACTTATGTTTGCTTATTTGCTTTGATATCTGCTGACTATGCTTATTTATTCCTTCATATATACTGTAAGTATGATAAGCTGTTGCACCTATCTGTTACCTTATATGTAGTTGTTCTTCATATGCTTTTTCTTCTTAAATATTTGAATGCTTTGTCTTAGGGGGAGCTCTGCAAACTCTCTTAGACTTTGCTTTTCAAATTTAATTAGTTTTGTCATCATCAAAAAGGAGGAGATTGTTGGAACCAAAGTGATTTTGGATTAAATAATCTCTAAGTTTTGATGCTAACAAAAGGATTAAATTTGCTTGGTAAAGTGTTAGTTGAGATCTAACATGTGGTTTCAGCTATGCAGGAATATTTAAATATAAGTAAAAGAAACATGGGATAAGTTCTCATTGAAAAATACGCGTCCACCATTGTAAACGGGCTGCTCGAATATTTTGGTAAAGTTACTTATTTATTTAATTAAGTAGACTAGTTTACTTAAGTAGACGAGGCTTTAAGTGTTTGCTAGACGAATACCAAAATAACGTGTTAGATACAGCAAGTCCAAAGACTTGCTAATAAGCGCGTCCATCTTGCCACATAAGCAGACGGAAGTAATTAGTAGAAGTAAATGAACTGAAAAATAAAGTAATCTAGTAGACGAGCTCTAACTGCCACGTCACTAGACGGAGATATTTGAGAAATAGCACGTCCAAAGACTTGATAGACAAGAGGATATGCCATGTCATCAGACGAGCAAAATAAAATATTGAACAGACTTTGATCCGCTGTCGCACACGGGTCAAAAACGAGTTATTACAAAAAACTGTAGTTAGGGCACGACAACTCGAGTATCGTATCTCAAGGACTCCTTGATTGTTATCAACCTACAAGTCGATCGGGGGGGTGGGGGTGGGTGGGTGGGGGTGGATTTGAAGATTCAATTAAGAAAACAATGCAATTAAGTGATTATCAATAAGCTAGAACGATTAATCTACTGTTTCGGTTTCCCAACTATCATTGATTCACATAAATTCCATGCCCTAAGCGGATTCTAATCTCTTTTCGATTGTAGCAGCAATTAGACAAGCGCAATTGACACTACGAGATATATGTTCCTAACTTCCGAATTAAGCAAACGGATTGAAGCTCTCGTGAATTAAGTAAACACGACAAACACATGCGAATTAAGCAAACGCGATTAAGGTGTAGGAACATAGAATCATCGAAATTAATCAATATTTACTCTATACAACTTGAATTAAGCAAACAAGGCATATAGCATAATATTGAAAGAGATAAGTAAACTGATCGGGAATTATGGAACCTCAAGTGTCGGCGAAAACCGATTACAGCAGACAAATCCCTGGTGATTAGTTCTCCATCACAAACATAATACAAACCCTAGGAATAAACTGTAAGCAGTGAAAATTCTGTATCTTTTGCGTCTGCCCTAATGTCTTTTTATAGATCAGGATTCGCGTCACGGCCGTGACGCATTCTGCCAAGGGCGCGCATTCAAATTTCAGTTTGTCACGGCCGTGATTCCAATCACGGCCAGGCCGTGATCAATTCTGTCCATGGGTGCTGATCTGTCACGGCCGTGACCTCTATCACGGCTAGGCCGTGATCAATGCTGATCTTCAGGGTCTTCTCATCACGCCTATGATGGGCATCACGTCTGGGCCGTGATGCTTTCTGACTTCCAGGGTCTTCTCATCACGCCCGTGATGGGCATCACGACTGGGCCGTGATGCTCTCTGTTATTCATCGGTAGCTCATCACGGCCGTGACCAGTGTCACGGCCTGGCCGTGATGGCTTCTGCTTGAGTGTCCTTCCCTTTTTGCTCTTCTTATTAACCTGAAAATATGAAATAGCAGTAAATGCTTTATTTGACTCAAAGTTAACTAAAATATCCTAAAACTACTTAAGAGACTCAAAATGTTGCTTGAGGACAATTAAATCCAAATTTGGGCGAAAACGAGGTTAAACTTGGGTAATTAGTACAAAAGCCATGGTCTTACTAGTTATAAAACTAGTCGAGCCAGAGGCTTATCAAAATACCCCAAACTTAAACCTTGCTTGTCACCAAGCAAACTAAAACTCAAAAAGACTCAAACTTGGCAAGCTTAAAGGATTCAACCAATTTCGCACAAATTTCATGCAATTTCAACAAAACAATTTTTTCTTCAATGTTTTCCCCCTTGCAAAAATGTAATCCCCACATTCATTTACTTTAAATAATTGATAATTCCATCATTCATGCAATCAGTAATCTGAGTTGAGGATCCAAGTTACACACAAAAGGGAGATCACCAATTTCAAACAATTACCTTCCTCACAAGGGCATTTAATATTTCACTCAATCGCTCAATTTGTCTAGGCTATCAACTTTTCACTCAATTTCACATTTCTAGAGCACTTCCCATGAATTTGATTTTTGTCTCAAACAAAGTTCCCACGAAAACATAAATGCAACATCAAAAGGTCTTTTAAAGGTTGTAATGGGGCCTGGCTAAGGGTAGGATATTCAAAGGTACTAGGCTTAAGTCCCTAGGAACTAAGAGAGCATGAGCATTTTGACGCATTGAACTTCCACTCAAATTCCTTTTTCCATTTTTCTTTTTGCTTTGGGTGACTACAGCCTTTTTCTTCTAATACCCTTTTTTTTTGACATTTTTTTCTTTTCTTTTTTTTTATTTTCTTTTTCCTTTGCCTTTGGTTCCAACCTTTATTTTTCTTTTTCTCAACCCAGAATGACATATCGAACCTTGTAGCCACCCCAAACTTAGTTTCTTACAACCCTTGTCTTGCTAAGCATCCATGCTCTCCTAATCCTAAGATTGGGTTAACATGGTTTTTGCAGATTTTTGGCTTATAGCATAAGGTCATCAAGAAACAATAGGCTTATTAGGCTCAATGTGGCTAACTAGGGAACATGCATTAGGGATGGTTCTTTTAGGCCAAGTAGTTATTTCAAAGAAAATTGCCTAAATCATTTGATGCAACCACATAAGCATGCAAACCATGAAGAGATTCAAGCAAATTCGGGAAAGTGCAACTTAAAAGTGATTCACACAATTAAAAAAAACATGTTGGAGGCTCAAGTCCTCACCTGGACATTTTTCGCAAATTGTTTGACCGAGATTCAATCCCTAGTGTGTGCATCCCTTCACCCCAAACTTATCATAAATCATGCAATCACAATAGAATATCTCAAAGTTCAATTTTCAATTTTTTCACATGGGGATCAATTTTCAATTATCAAAACCTAGGGGGAAATCATCAACAGTCAACAAATATCATGCAATCAATCTATGCTAGATTTAATTAGAATCCATTCAAGCTTACCGACAGAAGACTCGCACACAAACGACTCAAAGCAACACAAACAAGGAAAACAAAACAAAAACAAAACAATTGGTTCCCTCCCCCACACTTAAGACATACATTGTCCTCAATGAAAGAACATAAATATAAAATAAGAGTGAGGGAAAGGAGAAGGTGCTCCCTGATCAAGTTGTAGTGTAGGTGGGCTCTTCCAAGGAGAGTTCTTCAACGGTTGCGTCTTCAGGCACCGAGCTCTCATGGAATAGCTTCAAGCGCTGCCCATTAACCTTAAAAACCTTGTTGCCACCTACACTTTTTAACCTACACTTTTTATTTCTACCGCACCATGAGGGAAAACATCAGTAACAATAAATGGGCCAATCCACTTGGATCGAAGTTTCCCAACCATCACCTTCAGGCGGGAGTTAAACAATAAAACCTGTTGGCCCACAGAGAATTCCTTCCTAGAAATCATCTTATCATGGAAGTGCTTAGTTTTCTCTTTATAAATTCGGGAGCTTTCATAGGCTTCTAACCTAAGCTCTTCAAGCTGCTGTAATTGGAGTTTCCTTTCAATGCCGGCTTTTTGCATTTCCAAATTACAACTTTTGATCGCCCAATAAGCACGATGCTCAATCTCTACAGGAAGATGACATGCCTTACCGAACACAAGTCTATAGGGAGACATCCCTATTGGTGTCTTGAAAGCTGTTCTTTGAGCCCAAAGTGCGTCTTCTAGACGGCGGCTCCAGTCCTTCCTATTTGGCTGCACCACTTTCTCTAAGATCTGTTTGAGATCTCAGCTTGCCCATTAGTTTGGGGATTATATGTAGTGGAGACCCTGTGCACAACTCCATACTTTCAGAGTAAAGCATCCATGGTGCGGTTACAGAAATGAGTGCCTTGGTCACTTATGATAGCACGAGGTATTCCGAACCTGCAGAAAATATTGGACCTGACAAAATTTGCAACAACTCTAGAATCATTAGTCCTAGTAGGGACAACTTCCACCCACTTTGAAACATAATCAACAGCAAGTAGAATATAGAGAAAAACAAAAGATGCAGGGAAAGGACCCATAAAGTCAATTCCCCACACATCAAACACCTCACAGAAAAGCATAGGTTGCTGAGGCATTTCACTCTTACGAGTGATGGTTGTACCTGCTGTCTGACACTCTTTACAAGTGCGGTAAATCTCATAAGCATCTTTAAAAATGGTGGGCCAATAAAAACCTGAATCTAGGATTTTTCTTGCAGTCCTCTATGGCCCAAAATGTCCCCCTACTTGAGAAGCATGAGAAAAATGCAAAATAGATTCAATCTCATAATCGGGGACACATCTAATTACCTGATCACTACCAAATTTCCATAGATATGGATCATCCCAAACATAATATTTGGCATCACTCTTGAGTTTGTGAATTTGTGACCTAGTTGCACCTGTTGGAAAAACACCAGCAACAAGCACTAGTGGAAAATATACATTAGACGGGAAAGGTTTACGTCAGTTAACCAAAAGCTAGACGTTAAAAAGGAGGCGGTGGCAGTTTTGTAAATATCAGACTTCATTAATTCAATTTTAACGCCAGTTGTTGTAAGGACTGACGTTAAAAGTTAAGTGACTCACTTTTAACGTCAGTTCAATAAACAACAGACGTTAAAAGTGAACCTTTTAATGTTAGTTGTTTATTGAACTGACGTTAAAAATGAGTCACTTAACTTTTAACGTCTGTTCATTCATCAACAGACGTTAAAGGTTATTTTAATAATTTTTTTTAGCTAGTATACGTACCCTTCCGCATTGCCTTCCTCAAAGTTTCAGTTTCACTTGCTTTTATGTTTTGTGATTCTGTTTTGAAAACTAAAATATATGTGCAAAGTAAAAATGCTATAAGTTGAATCAATAACCCAAACCAGATCTCATTCATGAAGTGTATCAATAATACAATTACAAGATGCATTCAAAATTTTAAAATCCTATAAAAAGTTACATTGAAAGGGTTTAAAATCCTAAACATTTGTTGAGGCTTCGTTCCCTTCACGGGTGAGCAAGAGAGGAGAGTCGAGTGACTAAGTTTTCCAGAGCGGCTGAGCAAGGGTGCACTCGATCTGTTTCAGCAATGATCTTGGAACAGTCACTTGCTTCCAAAGCTGAGGTTTTGGAGCTGTAGTTGCCGATTCTCCTGAAGGATGATAAGGTGAGCAACTCACATTATGCGATTTACACAACCTTATCACCCATGTTATGTGATTTACACAACCTCATGAAGTTAATCTCCATGGCAGAGCCATATTGTGAAGCAGAAAAATAAAAGGAAGGAAGGAAGCTATTTATAGGAGCAGGGGATGAAGTTACTAGGTGTCGTAAGTTGCTAAAAAATTAAGTTGATCATTAAGAGCATTAGGTTCCAAGGCGCATTGGGAGTTGGCAGGCATATATTATAAACGTGCAGAATGAATAGTGATTTTAACACTTTTAACGTCAGTTGTTTATACAACTGACGTTAAATGTGTGATTTTTACGGCAGTTAAATAAATAACTGACGTAAATAATTATGAAACTCATTTCTTTCGATGTAATCATCTCCCTGTTGTCACTCTTAACGCAGATCACTCCATATAGTGCAGTTTATTTCTAAACATTTTTTTAAACAAGTTTATTTTTAATGTTAATTAATTAGCTTGAATTAGTAAACAAATTCTTGTGCAAATTAAAATAAATAAACACTTAACATAAAACAAGTTATATATGTATAATCAAATCGTATCTCATTGAAGCGATATTCATAAGTTACAATTACATGATTAAAAGATAAAAAATTTCTGCAACATAGCACTAAAATATAAAAAAGTTTCTGCTTCAACATCATTTTATTCTCAGTCCTGTCCTCGATCAGAAACTCCAATGGATGCATCTCCTCCCTTACTTGAATTCCTTGATACTCCATCTGATGAATCCACTGTCACTTTGGAGCCAAAGCAGAGTGAAGGGATGGGATGAAATAAGGTGAGGGAATCACATTACGTGATTCACCCAACCTTACCATCCATGTTACGTGATTTACTCAACCTCAGAAGTTTTTTGACCATTAAACAAAGACCTTTAAGTCTAGGTATAGGAAGAAATAACAAAAGTCTCAGAGCCATTTTGTGAAGGAATAGAAAACACACGAAATATAGAGGAAAAGAAGAGGTTGTATTACAGGCTGATACAGAAGAATGGTACTTTATATAGAGAAGAGAGACTAGTTGATTTTCTAGAAAACTGATCTATAAACTTAATGCTCATTAAGAGGATTATAGGTTACAATGTGCATGGGTAAGTAGCACAACAGTCATGGGTAAGTAGCAAAGTAGTCAAAGGAATGAATGTTTTTCTAGACACTTTTAACGTCAGTTGTTTAAATTTGAAATAATTTTTAAACGCCTTGGATATATGTTTTGTATATCTACAGAACCTATCTAGTTATGGATCGTAGTTGGATGGTTTGTAAGCGCACTAGTGCTGAGTATTTGAAGGGGGTGGGAGAATTTATAGAATTTGCTCAAAGGAATGTTCCTAATAGTAATGGAATGTTCTGTTGTCCTTGTGTCAAGTGTTTGAATACGAGGAAATGTAGGTGAAGTATATACGTACTCATTTGATTTATGAAGGGATTTGCCTGACTTATACAAGATGGATATGGCATGGTGATGTGTTGTTGAGTAGTACGGCAAGTGTCTCCCAAAGTGAGGACGTTGAAGTAGATATGGAGGATGATCGAGTAGAGGACATGATCCGTGATATTGGACAAGAATCTTTTCAACGAGCTCATGTGTATGATAGGTTGTGCGGTGATGCGGATAAGCCTTTATATCCAGGGTGTATTACTCATACACGGTTGTCGTCAGTGCTAAAATTGGTTTGTGTGAAGGCGAGAAATGGTTGGACCGATAAAAGCTTCACGGAATTGCTTGAAGTGTTGAAAGACTTGCTTCCGGAGGACAACACATTGCCTGACCGTAACTATGAGGCCAAGAAGGTATTGTGTCCGATGGGTATGGAGTATAAGAAGATATACGCATGCCCCAATGATTGCATATTGTACACCGGTGTTCATGAAGACAATCACGATTGCCCCAAATGTGGGTTATCACGATACAAAGTGAAGGGTGGTGGTGATGATGATGATCTTGAAGATTTGAGAAAAAAGGGTCCTCCTGCGAAGGTGTTGTGGTATCTTCCAATAATTCCAAGGTTCAATCGATTGTTTGCCAATACGAAAGATGCGAAGAATCTTAGATGGCATAATGATGAGAGGAAACGTGATGGAAAGGTTCGTCATCCTGCTGATTCTATGCAATGGAAGAATATTGATACTATGTTTCCGGATTTCGCCGATGAGCCAAGAAACCTAAGGCTTGGACTTGCTACGGATGGAATGAATCCTTATGGTAACATGAGTAGTATTCATAGTTCATGGCCTGTTCTGTTGATAATTTACAACCTGACCCCTTGGTTGTGCATGAAGCACAAATACATGATGTTGTCTATGATGATTTCAGGCCCAAAGCAACCGGGAAATTACTTAGATGTTTATCTAAGTCCCTTGATTGAAGACTTGAAAACGCTGTGGGTGGAAGGTGTTGATGTAGTTGACGGGTATTCTCACGAGACTTTCAAGCTTCGTGCCATGTTATTTTGCACCATCAACGGCTTTCCAGCATACGGTAACTTGTCCGGGTACAGTGTCAAGGGGCATAAAGCATGCCCTATATGTGAAGAAGGCACATTCTACACTCAGTTGCATCATGGAAAGAAGACGGTTTACCTTGGGCATCAGAGATTTCTTAGACGTGATCACCCATATCGTAAGATGAAAAAAGCTTTTAATGGATGCCAAGAGACAGAAGATGCTTCGGCGGCCTTAATTGGAGAGCAGGTTTATCATAGGGTAAAGGGCATCGATGTTATATTCGACAAGTCCAAAAAGAAAGGAAAAGCTTCTGAGAAAAACATATGGAAGAAGAGGTCGATATTCTTTGATCTTCCATACTGGTGCAAGCTTGATGTCAGACACTGCATTGATGTGATGCATATGGAGAAAAATGTGTGTGATAGTGTGATCGGGACGCTTCTCAACATTCAGGGCAAGACAAAGGATGGTGTCAATACTCGTCTCGACCTCGTTGCTATGGGTATACGAGAGCAGTTAGCTCCAGTTGTTGAGGATGGTAAGCGGACTTATTTGCCGCCAGCATGTCATACTTTGTCAAAAAAAAAGAGAGAAAGTTTCTGCGGGTGTCTTCAGGGCATCAAAGTTCCACATGGTTACTCTTCAAATATGAAGAGGCTTGTCTCTAGTGATCTTAAATTGGTTGGCTTAAAGTCTCATGATTGTCACATCTTGATGCAACAACTTCTGCCCGTTGCTATTCATGGTATTGTTCCAAAAAATGTGAGACATGTCATTACTCGGTTGTGCTTATTCTTCAATTCTATATGTAGCAAAGTCGTTGACCCCCGTATGTTGGATGACTTGGAAGTTGAGGCTGCTACAATCTTATGCCAATTGGAGATGTATTTTCCTCCTTCCTTTTTCGACATAATGGTTCACTTAATTGTTCATTTGGTGAGGGAGATCAGATTATGTGGGCCGGTTTTTCTGAGATGGATGTACCCAGTTGAGCGCTACATGAAGATCTTGAAAGGGTACGTGAAGAATCCTCATCGTCCGGAAGCATCTATTGTTCAAAGGTATGTTGCAGAAGAAGCTATTGAGTTTTATTCGGACTACCTTCATAACACGGATCCTATAGGGGTTCCTAAGCCTCGGCATGATGAGATCAAATGTCAAGGTAGGGTACACATGGCTTAAGAATTAATAGCAAGGGTAGGGAGGAAGTGCTTCAAGCACATTTGTATGTATTGAACAACATCGATTGTGTTCAGCCTTTCTTATTTGAACATAAAATAAAATTCAATCAAGAAAACCCTCGAATGAGCGAAAGGTGGTTGTTGAACAAGCATAATAAGACTTTCTTACCATGGTTCAAGGAAGAAATGCTGAAGGATGGTAGTACTGCTTCTGATGACGTAAGATGGCTAACATGTGGGCCTAGCTTCAACGTCATATGTTGGAGCGGATATGACATAAATAACTTTTCCTTTTATACAAAGGAACAAGATAACAAGAGTACCATGCAAAATAGTGGGGTTATGATCATGGCCGAAGCAATGCACTTCTCTAGTGCAAAGGACACAAAACCCCTTAAAGCACCGAGACCTTACTTTGGATATATTGAAGATATTTGGGTGATCGATTACACTAAGCTCATGGTGCCGGTTTTTAAATGTAAGTGGGTTGATAGTAATGGTGGTGTACAAACCGACGAATTGGGGTTCACATTGGTAGACCTCAACAAGTTAGGTCATATAAATGAGCCTTTCATAATGGCTTCCCAAGCAAAACAAGTGTTCTACATCACTGATCCTTCTAACAAAAGGTTGTCCGTGGTTCTCCAAGGAAAAAGCATGTATAATGGTAGTGATGAAAATCAAGATTCAAATCTTGATATTCCTGAGACTTCTTCTTTTTCAACAAACATGCCTACTATAATCGAGGAGACACAGGTGGACGATGTACATGCCACTCGTGGTGATCATCACGAAGGGATATTGATATAGGTTGTTTAAACTTTGTATACATTTATTTTTATTTATACTTCTGTATTTATTTTGAGTTATAACTTATGTTAATAAATATATATTGTTTCTGAACAGGCATACATATGGATCAGTCGGATAGCCCACATGCACGGGATAGCTGAATTCTTCTTCAAGTATGCGGCTAAAAAAGGAATTGACAAGATACCTCCGCAATACTTAGATGAATAGTTTTTTTGTTAGACTTTAGAAACTAATTAATAACATGTATATATATATCCTTAGATTGGTAGTTTTGTTTTTAGACATTAGAGACTAAAATTTATATATATATATACTTGTAGATAGTTATGTTTTTCCTATACATGGGTTTTGGTTTTAAGTCCCCCCATTGTTCCTTTGTATATAATTTCTTTTCTTTTTGTTAATATTGAAATTTAAGGGCAGTGTTTGTAATTCTGTAATGTGTGTGATATTCTGTGTTACTGGGATATTTACTGAATGCAGGGATAGCTGAGGGGAGTGATATTATAAAACTGAATTTAAAAAAAAATCTATTAACATCAGTTGTATCAAACAACTGACGTTAATAGTATTTTATAAAATATACAGTACACTATTAACGTCAGTTGTATTAGGAAACTGACGTTAAAAATAAAACCTTTAACGTCAGTTCTTTAACACAACTTACGTTAGTTTGAACAATATTAACGTCAGTTGTGTTAAAGAACTGACGTTAATATCCTTATATTTAACGTCAGTTGTTTAAACAACTGACGTTAAAATATTAACTATTAACGTCATCTGTATTTACGTCAGACAATATTCTGACATATAAAATCAATTTTAACTGACGTAAAAAGTACTTATTGCACTAGTGAAGATAATTAACAATATCAGCAAACCAAGGAGTTACCCCATGTAACTGTAAAAGCTGCTCATCAGGAAAGTCATCCTGAATGGGAGAAGGATCTTCATCCCTCTCTATTCTGCTCAAGTGATCAGCCACTAAATTCTCAGCTCCACTCTTATCTTTAATCTCCACACTAAACTCTTGGAGCAGCAACATCCACCGGACCAATCTCGGTTTTGCTTTTGGTTTCTTCAACAAGTACTTTAAAGCTGCATGGTCAGTGAAAACAACAACCTTGGAACCTAGCAGATATGATCTGAATTTATCAAGAGCAAAAACAATAGCTAGAAGTTCCTTTTCAGTAGTGGTGTAATTAGCCTGTGCAGCATCCAAAGTTCTAGAAGCAAAATAAATCACATGGGCAGCCTTGCCCACCCTTTGTGCAAGGACCACCCCCACGGCATAGTTAGAAGCATCACACATAATCTCAAACGGGAGGGTCCAGTCAGGAGGCTGGATGATGGGAGTGGAGGTCAATGCCGTCTTCAAGAAATCAAACGCCTTTTTGCAGTTGTCATCAAAGTTGAAAATGACATCATTCTTCAACAAGTTTGACTGAGGAAGGGCTATCTTGCTGAAATCCTTTATGAAGCGCCTGTAAAAACCTGGATGACCAAGAAAAGAGCGAATCTCGCGAACGCAAGATGGGTAAGGCAGTGTAGAAATCACCTCAATCTTAGCAGGATCTACTGAAATACCCTTTTCAGAAATAATATGCCCCAAATCAATTCCCTGTTCAACCATAAAATGACATTTTTCATAATTCAAAACAAGGTCAGTTTCAATGCATCTCTCCAAAACCAGATTCAAAATATTCAAGCATGCATCAAATGAAGAGCCATAAACAGTGAAATTATCCATAAACACTTCTATGCAATTCTCAATATATTCAGTGAAAATACTAATCATGCATCTCTGGAATGTGCCAGGAGCATTGCAAAGGCCAAATGGCATCCTCCTGTAAGCAAAAGTGCCGAAAGGGCACGTGAAGGTTGTCTTTTCTTGATCCTCTGGTGCAATATGGATCTGAAAATAACCTGAGAAACCATCAAGAAAACAATAGTGTGATTACCAGCTAGCCGTTCAAGCATCTGATCGATGAACGGCAAAGGGAAGTGATCCTTCCTAGTAGCCTGGTTCAATCTCCTGTAATCAATACAAACTCTCCAGCTATTCTGAACTCTAGTGGGGACAAGTTCATTGTTTTCATTTTTTACCACTGTGAGTCCAGATTTCTTAGGTACAACTTGCACTGGACTCACCCAATTGCTGTCAGAGATAGGATATATGATACCTGCATGCAAGAGTTTTGTCACCTCCTTCTTCACAACATCAAGAATCAAGGGATTAAGCCGCCTTTGGGGCTGCCTAACTGTTTTATCCCCATCCTCCAACAGAATCCTATGCATACACCTAGATGGGCTAATACCTGGTATGTCGGCCAAGGTCCACCCAATCGCCTTCTTATGCTTCTTCAAAACCTACAAGAGCTTAGTTTCCTGGTCAAGATCAAGGTTAGAGGAAATTATAACCGGAAGTTTTTCATTCCTCTCTAAATAAGCATATTTCAGATTTTCAGGAAGTGGCTTAAGCTCTAAGGAGGGTGGTTGCTCAATAGATGGTATGTTTGGGGCAGCCGTGCTGTCAAGAACTTCAGCTGAATAAATAGCTTCATTTACACTGTCACCCTGCAAGGCAGCATCAATTTCAGCACAAACAGCACAAGGGTCAGTGTTAGTGCAATCAGCACATGAGTAAACATCATCAAAAACCAGAAACAGATGGGAAATCAGCAGCTGCAACCAAGTCATAATAAGTGTCATCAACAATTTCAGATAGCAACTCTATTTGAAAAACAGAGTGCTCTTCCAAGGGATGCTTCATAGCATCGAAAATGTTGAATTTCGCAACAATGTCACCAAATTCCATGGACGTGGTTCCATCGTCAACATCAATCTTTGTCTTCGTCGTTTTCATGAACAGTCTGCCCATAATGATTGGTGATCTGCTTGAATTCGTTTCCCCTGCCATGTCCAGGATGTAAAAATCAGCAGGGAAAATCAGGTCATTGACTTGAACAAGCACATCTTCTACTACTCCAATGGGGCGAGCATTGGTCATGTTTGCCAACTGAATAGTAAGACTTGTATGCTCCAAGGGACCAAGATCATGATTGTTGAAAATAGAAGTAGGCATGACATTAATAGAAGCTCCTAAATCCAACATGCAATTGTCGAATTTACTATCCCCAATGGTACATGGAATAGCAAAAGTTCCCGGATCCTTGCATTTCTGTGGCATCGCCTGAGTGAGGGCAGAAACGGTAACCTTTTCAGGTGCAGGCTTAGGTTGAATGAGGACTGAAACATTTCGCCCCAAATTGACTCTCTCATTACCCTTCAACCTCCTCTTGTGTGTGCACAAATCCTTCAGAAACTTTGCGTATTTCGGAACCTGCTTAATCGCATCAAGAAGCGGAATGTTTACCGCCACCTTTCTGAACACATCCAGAATCTCCCCCTCCTTGTCTTCCTCATCAATCTTTTTATTTTTTAGTCCTCTTTGCGGTAAGGGAATTGGTGGCACATACTCTTTCTCGGCCTCAACAACAACAGAAGGTTCAGGTGCTACCTCAACAAATTTCTTACTTTCAGGGGCTGGTTCTGCAATCTTCCCGGATCTCAAAGTAATTGCACTCACATTAGGATTCGGGACATTAGGATTCATTACTGTTTGTGCAGGTAGTTGGTTCGATCCTTGAGCTTGCTGCATGGCATTCATCGACGTGGCAAGGTTTCCAATCTGTGTCTGCAAAGTATGAATACTAGAATCCGTTCACTGCTGGAACTGGAGATTGTTTGCAGCCATTTGCTTGACAAGGTCCTCTAGTGAAGGTCCGGAAGGTGCAAAGGTGGTCACTTGGGTAGAGTTCTGTGGTGGTGTCATCAGCTGTTGTTGGTGCGTGGATGGGTTTCCATACCGAAGGTTTGGATGGTTTCTCCAGTTGGGGTGGTACTTATTAGTGGAAAGGTCAGGAATGTTGTACCTGTTCTGATTGTTGCCTTGATTGTAAAGATTGGCTGCATATGCTTGAGGCAAATCAGTGACCGACTCATCTTTCAGAATGGGACATGTATCGGTCAGGTGTTCAGGAGAAGTACAAATACCACACAACCTTGTTGTTTGAGATTTATCCACTGCCAACTGCTTCACTAAAGAAGTAAGCTCATCAAATCTGGTTTCAAGGGCTTTGTGGGAAGAAGAAACATGGACCTCATTCACACCCCTTGTTTCGACAGAATTGTTTCTGGTTGTGAACTGTTGGGAGTTGAGTGACATGTTCTCAATCAATGATTTGGCGACAGCTGGAGTCTTATCAACAAGTGCTCCCCCGCTAGCAGCATCCAAAATGTTTGTCCATTGGTAGCAATCCCTCATAAAAGTACTGAATAAGCAGTTGCTCGGAAATCTGGTGCTGAGGACAACTGGACACCAACTTCTTAAATCTCTCCCAATACTCGGCCAATGATTCATTGCCTTGTCTAATGCCACATATCTCTTTTCTGATTGATGCAGCTCTGGAGGCAGGGAAGTATCTCTCTAGGAAGACTTTCTTCAAATCATTCCAAGTTGTAACGGAATTCGGCTCAAGATAATACAACCAATCCTTCGCAGCACCTTGAAGTGAGAATGGGAAGGCTCTCAGCTTGATATGGTCTTCTGTTATTCCTTCAGGTCTCAAAGGTGTAGAACAAACAACCTGGAATTCATTCAGATGCTTATGCGGATCCTCACCTACAAGATCACTAAACCTTGGCAACAAGTGTATTAAACCAGATTTTAATTCAAAAGGAGCAACGACATCAGCATATTCAATACATAAACCATTATAATTAACATCAGGAGCAGCAAGCTGTCTTAATGTTCTTTGATCATCCATGTTATCAAAAACAAGTTCAGAATCAGAATCACTATTGGTTGGTGAACTAGTGCTAGCCTGAATTGCCCTACGGAGTGTGTGAAAGGTTCTCTCAATTTCAGGATCCAAATCAAACAGGTCAGAACAACCAGACCTAGTAGCCAGAACTAATTCAGAAATTAATCAACAAATCTGTTAATAACAACAAGAGTCCCCGGCAACGGCACCAATTTTGATCCACTGTCGCACACGGGTCAAAAACGAGTGATTACAAAAAACTGTAGTTAGGGCACGACAACTCGAGTATCGTATCTCAAGGACTCCTTGATTGTTATCAACCTACAAGTCGATCGGGGGGGGGGGGGGATTTGAAGATTCAATTAAGAAAACAATGCAATTAAGTGATTATCAATAAGCTAGAACGATTAATCTACTATTTCGGTTTCCCAACTATCATTGATTCACATAAATTCCATGCCCTAAGCGGATTCTAATCTCTTTTCGATTGTAGTAGCAATTAGACAAGCGCAATTGACACTACGAGATATATGTTCCTAACTTCCGAATTAAGCAAACGGATTGAAGCTCTCGTGAATTAAGCAAACACGACAAACACACGCGAATTAAGCAAACGCGATTAAGGTGTAGGAACATAGAATCATCGAAATTAATCAATACTTACTCTATACAACTTGAATTATGCAAACAAGGCATATAGCATAATATTGAAAGAGATAAGTAAACTGATCGGGAATTATGGAACCTCAAGTGTCGGCGGAAACCGATTACAGCAGACAAATCCCTGGTGATTAGTTCTCCATCACAAACATAATACAAACCCTAGGAATAAAGTGTAAACAGTGAAAATTATGTATCTTTTACGTCCGCCCTGATGTCTTTTTATAGATCAGGATTCCCATCACGGCCGTGATGGCCATCACGGCCAGGCCGTGACGCATTCTGCCAAGGGCGCGCATTCAAACTCCAGTCTGTCACGGTCGTGATTCCAATCACGGTCAGGTCGTGATCAATTCTATCCATGGGTACTGATCTGTCACGGCCGTGACCTCTATCACGGCTAGGCCGTGATCAATTCTGATCTTCAGGGTCTTCTCATCACGCCCGTGATGGGCATCACGTCTGGGCCGTGATGCTTTCTGACTTCCAGGGTCTTCTCATCACGCCCGTGATGGGCATCATGGCTGGGCCGTGATGCTCTCTGTTCTTCATCGGTAGCTCATCACGGCCATGACCAGTGTCACGGCCTGGCCGTGATGGCTTCTGCTTGAGTGTCCTTCCCTTTTTGCTCTTCTTATTAACCTGAAAATATGAAATAGCAGTAAATGCTTTATTTGACTCAAAATTAACTAAAATATCCTAAAACTACTTAAGAGACTCAAAATGTTTCTTGAGGACAATTAAATCCAAATTTGGGCAAAAACGAGGTTAAACTCGGGTAATTAGTACAAAAGCCATGGTCTTACTAGTTATAAAACTAGTCGAGCCAGAGGCTTATCAAATGAATTAAATGCAATCCGAATCTCTTGAATTTTTTTCAAATGATTGATATTTATTTCAATAGAATATTTGTTATTCACATCTGTTTTATCTGCTTTAATGTTTTACCTTGTTGTTAAAGAAACATAGCACCATTAAGAAATGCAAAAAGCAGAATCGTACAATGAGATACTGTAAAACGATCTGTACGATGACATCTTTATTACTGAAAAGGCTGGATTATACACAAAGGAGGAACAACAAGTTCTCAGGCTGCAATATTCAGAGCAGTAAGCCTCCAATTTCATGCTACCTCAATAACCAAGAGTACTGTTTAGCGTGCCACAATCAAGCTATCTGTCACAATGGATATCATGCATTAAATGCTATTTCTAAATGGGATTATTCAAAATAACCGTTGAAGAAATACAAGTGAAGAAGAAGGTCACTATAAATAGAAGACCTGAGATACTGAAGAAAAACTCTTGACTGCACAACCTTGCAAGCTCAACTTTTTCCAATCAACAATCGATCATTCTTATATTCTTTAAAAAGCAAGAGTCTGTATTGTTAGTTTGAATTTTGTGAAAATATTCATCTGATCTTAAACTGTCATATCCTCACACATAGTGAGTTAAGAAGATCAAACATTAAATCTCTTTGTTAGAGTTAGAGCCTGAAGAGGCTTGGTATGAAAGAAATACTTGTAGCCTGGAGAGGTGTTGAATACTTGGTTGTAATCTATTCGGGAAATAGTGGAGAAAATCCTTCAAGTAGAAAGGACTGGAAGTAGCTCTTGGTTGGAAGAGAGTGAACCATGATGAAAACATCTTGTGTGATTCTTCTATCTCAACTTTTACAGCTTTATTTGTTTCTTACTAACCGAGGGGTTTTGATATTGCTTGTGTTAAAGTCTTTTAAGAAGGATCTATTTCTTTGTGCTTGCTCTTTTTCTAATCTCCTTGCGTGCAAACTTTGTTTTAAAGGTTGTTTTCGAAAATTATTAACAAACACAATTCAACCCTCCTTCTTGTGTTTGCCTGTGTCAACTTCAAAAGCAGGTTTTCATTTTGTATGTGAGAGAAATCCACAGGTCACGGTGGCTGAGAGATTGAGGGAGGAAGAGAGAGAGAAGTGAAAGAGAAGAAGATGGGGTAAAGTTTTTTAAATTTGAAAAGTTTAAAGATTGTAAAATAATAATTAAAATTACATTAATACCCACGTTCATGATGAGAGGCATGTTAAGCTCTCTCACCCTAGAATTTGCCCAAGTTCCGCCACCATCTTTAAGTTACTAGAAATACAAGGGTTTGAGTCCTTTTTGTTTTTCTGCCTTTAAGTGATGAACTCAGGAACTTTTGGTAGGTTTGATAGTAGATGTATCTTACAATTACAATAGTTTAAAAGTGCTTAATTGGATTTAAAGGTTGATTTACATGAATGTATTATTATGTAGGATTTAATTGTAATTTATGGTTAGTGTAAATAATTTTTATATTGTCAATCAATTATATATTGTCATATTATTAAAAATATTGACTATTATAGCAATTATCTTAAGTCACATATGGGTGGTATTTGATTGATAATGCAAACAGTGTATTAAATTAAATTCTATTACCTATCTATTTCCATCCTAAAAATTATACTCTCTATTCAAGTTTATAGAGGAGGTTGGTACTTTCAATGATGAAAATGATAAACCTTTTTGAAGGTGATGGTGAATTGAGCATGGTATTTGACTTTTTACTATGATATTTTGGGATCTGGATTCCGTGCAGGTAAGGACTCCCTAAAGTCATTGTAGTCAGAGAATCTTGTTAAGTCTCTAAAATGTCTGATGTGCATTTCCCTAAGTTTTGATGAACATTTTTTAATGATTTAATTAACCTCTGTATTGGTTGCTAACCTGTCTATCCACTGTGCAGATCAAAATAGTAAGAAGTCACTTTCTCACCTGTCTGCTCTCATAGATGACCACCTGCTTGAAGAAGCAAAAGTCAACCTGTCTGCTAACTAGGATTATTGACTTTCTACAGTAATGTTTCAACTTGTCTTCTGATGAGTTCTTATGCCTGTCTGAGGTCCTTCGATAGGGAGCTCAAGTACAAAGCTTTTGGAAGTTGTCCCCTCATGTAGAAGACTTTGAAGCTTTCTCACGCTTATCAAGAAAAGTCAGAAGTAATTCTCACAAGCAACCTAGGAAATCAGAGATGAAGTCCAGTTAAAGATTGTTTCCAACATGCTTTATTCCCTAGTACTCTTGGTTATTACACGAAAAGGGAAATGTGCTCTGCAGAGTACAAAAGCATTTTGCACAACTCTGATTTGGCTACTGCACGATGCATAAAGCCATGATCCTTCATGTTAGAGTACAACCAACGTTCCTATTGCATGAATGGCTGCCCAGAACGACTCTATTGCATTTAATGGAGCTCTACTTTAAGCCGACATTTGAAGGAATGCCTCTAACGGATCTTAAATGCTTGAAGGCTATAAATACATAAGTCGTTGAAGATGAAGACAGACAACATACACAGCATTAAAAGAGTCATTACTCTGTGCATTTATTTCTTTATTCTTTCAATCTATATTCTTCAATCATTTAAAGTTATTACGCAATATTTCCTAAGCTTACATTTAATCCACTCTCTGAGTGTTAGTGAAAGAACTGTCTGTTTGATTGTATTTATTACAAACAAACTTCTCAAACAAACCTGAGTGAGCCTGAAGAGGCTAGGTGTGCAAACAATACTTGTCTTGGAGCTTGAAGAGGCTAGGTGTGCAAACAATACTTGCAGTCTATAACCTGATCAGTTATAGTGGATAAAACTTGGTGCTGCCAAGGACTGACGTAGCTCTTTGTGTTGAAGAGTGGACCAGGATAAATAGCTGTGTTAATCTATCTTCCTTTAAACTCTTTAGTTGCTTTGATTATATTATCTGCTTTCTAACTAAAGGGGTTATAGTGTGTATATCGAGCTTGTTTTCAAGTTGTATGCTTGTGTGTTTTTATGTTAAAGTCTCATCAGACAGGTCACCTGTCTGTGCTGTGTTTTCCCACTTATCTGAACCTAGCTTCTGTGTGCGAAAAGTTTTCAACTTTGTTTTAAATTACGATAAACACAATTCAACCCACCTTCTCGTGTTTATAGTTGTCTATTTCAGTTGGTATTAGAGCTCAGCCTCTAGGTTGAGCATCTAACAGTGTAGAGGTAAAGGTCATGAAGAATAGACATGACTGGTGGAGCTAGTTCAAGTGGAAGTCACCAGACTGAAGGAGCTTCCCTAACCAGACCTCCATTCTTCAATGGAGAAAACTACAACTATTGGAAAAATAGATTTCAATGGCTCATTCTATCTGCAAACTCTGATATCTGGGATGTCATCACTGATGGTCCATTCATTTCTAAAAATGATGACAACACTGACAAGTCAAAAGGTCAGTGGACCCCTATAGAAAAGACAAAATGGGAGTTGAACCACAAAGACAGATACAACATCATTTGTGCTCTCAGTCCTGAAGAATTCGAAAAGGTTTGTGCCCGTGATTCTACTAGAGAAATATGGGATACTTTAGCTATCACACATGAAGGAACAGCTAAAGTCAAAGAATCAAAAGTTGCCATACTTGTCAGAAAGTATGAACTGTTTGTCATGGAGGAAGGAGAATCTGTTGCTCAGATGATAGGAATATTCCAAACTATCATCAATAGTCTAAAATCTCTTGGAAATATTTATACTAATGCTGAGAAAGTCGAAAAGATACTAAGGAGTCTACCTAAGCAGTGGAGACCTTTGGTCACTGCTATTTCCCAAGCCAAGGATATCACTACCTTGACTATGGATGAACTTCTTGGTACTCTCACCGTTCATGAGCAAGAACTTGGAGATGACATTGCAACAAAGAAAGGTAAGTCAATTGCTTTGAAGGCTGATCAAAAGTCAGCAAAAGCTTCCAAGGTTCTAAAGGCAGACGAGTCATCCAGTGATGTTGACCTATCTGAACCCGAGGATTCTAAAAGTGATGAAGAGTTGTCTCTCCTAACCAGGAAGATAAAGCTTCTCTTACAGAAAAAGAAGTCAAGAAAAGATAAGCCATTCAGAAGGTTCAACAAGGATAAGAACTTCAAAGAATCCACTTCAACAGACAAGAATTCAATTGTCTGCTATGAGTGCAAGAAGCCTGGTCTTATCAAAGCTGAATGTCCTCAACTTAAGAAAGCCCCTTTTAAGAAGTTCTTCAAAAAGAAGAAGAAAGGGATGATGGCTACTTGGGAGGATCTGGAGTCAACATCTTCTGATGAAGAGACGGGAAGAAGCTAATCTTTGTCTGATGGCCAACACCGACTCAGATTTAGATGATGAGGTCTATTCTGACTATGAGGAATTACTTGATGCCTGTGAAGAGTTGCTAGAGGAATCCAACTGCTTATCTAAGGCCTTCAAATCCCTCAAGAGAGAATATGTAAAGCTCATTTGTGAGCATAAGCAGAAATTTCAAGAGTGTGAGAAGCTGACCAAAGAGAACAGTGAGCTGAAGACTGAAAAGTCTGATGAAGCTAAGATCTCGAGTGAAGCATCACAATGTGAAGAAGTTGAAAAACTTCAACAGAAAGTGGAAGAGCTCACTTCTGATCTTGCCAAATTTGCTAATGTCAGAAATAATCTGACTAAGTTGCTTGGCTGTCAAAGACACTCCCTTAACAAAGAAGGTATTTGATATGTCCATCAGACACATCATAAAGTATCAACTAACACTTCTAAAATATCTGTTAAGTCAACAATAATTAAATCCGTACCTGTCTGTAACTTCTATGGAAATACTGGACATGTAATGTCTAAGTGTATCCATAAGAAGAGAAGGAAGTTTTCACAGACTCCTAGAACTAACAGAAAAGGACCCAAAAAATTATGGGTACCTAAAGACCAAATAATTTATGTTGCAGATGTCCTTAATAGGACAAAAAAAACATCACTGCTGGTACCTGGACAGTGGTTGCTCGCGACACATGACAAAAAAAAGGTCTATGTCCGTAGACCTCCAACTTAAGAAATGAGGATATGTTGCCTTTGGAGGGAATCAGAAAGGGAAGGTCATAGGCATTGGTACTATTGGTGGTAAACCCCCTCTTCCCTCTATATCTAATGTTCTTATGGTGGAAGGATTAAGACACAATTTGCTTAGAATAAGTCAATTATGTGACAGTGGATTTGATGTCTCATTTATCAAGGATTTATGCATAGTTAAAGACACTAGTGGCAAAACCCTCTTTTCATCTAAAAGGCAACAAAATCTGTATAAGATTGAACTGACTGATCACTCAGATCAAAGTGTAACCTGTCTGATGTCTAAAGAGGATGAAAGATGGTTATGGCATAAGAAACTAGGACATACTAGTATGAAACTAATTTCTAAACTGAAAAAGGATAACCTTGTGAAAGGATTGCCTGATATTAGTTTTAACAAAAATATCTTATGTGATGCATGTTAGACAGGTAAACAAATAAAATCGAGTTTCAAATCTAAAAACCAAGTATCAACCTCTAGACTTCTTCAGTTGTTACACATGGATCTGTTTGGACCAGTTAGTGTTGCTAGCCTGGTTGGAAGAAAATATGGATTTGTCATAGTTGATGACTACTCTAGATTTACATAGGTACTCTTCTTAACCCACAAGGATGAGTCTTTTAAGGCTTTCTCAGTATTCTGCAAAAGAGTACAAAATGAACAGGGTTTCTGTATCTTTACCCTTAGAAGTGACCATAGGGTAGAATTTGAAAATGAGCAGTGTAGACAGTTCTGTGAGGAGAATGGGATCGCTCACAATTTCTCTGCACCTAGAACTCCATAGAAAAATAGAGTGGTTGAGAGAAAGAACAGATCTCTGCAAGAGATGGCTAGATCTATGCTCAATGAGAATAATCTCCCTAAGTACTTCTAGGCAGAAGCAGTAAACATTGCATGTTATGTACAAAACAGAATACTTATTAGGCCTTTTCTAAAGATGACACCTTATGAATTGTGGAAAGGTAAAAGCCTCAACATACCTTATTTTCATGCATTTGGTTGTGAATGCTTCATTCTGAATACTAAGGATCAACTTGGAAAGTTTGATTCCAAAGTAGATAAAGGTATTTTTGTGGGATATTCTGAAATGTCTAAAGCCTTTAGAATTTACAATTCCAGAACTTTTGTTATTGAAGAATCTGTTCATGTTAAGTTCAATGATGGTTTAAAGACTGATAATGAATTATCAGATCTAGAAAATGATCTTGCAGGTCTTGATATAAACAAGTCAGAAAGTCAAAAACCTGATCTGACCAAGACAGAACCTGTGATTGAGCCAGGAAGACAAGTGGAGCAGACAAGTCAAGATCTTCATGATGATATCAAAAGGGACTGGAAGTTCAAAACTCATCATCCTAAGGATCTTATTATTGGAAATCCCTCAGAAGGAGTAACAACCAGATCTACTTTAAGATAATCAAGCAATGTGGACTTTATATCAGAAATAGAGCCAAAACGCATTGAAGAAGCTCTTGAAGATGAAATCTGGATTCTTGCTATGCAAGAAGAACTCAACCAGTTTACCAGAAATGACGTCTAGACACTTGTCTCCAAACCCAAAAACAAATTTGTTATTGGAACAAGATGGGTCTTGAGAAACAAATTGGATGAGGATGGCAAAGTTGTCAGAAATAAGGCAAGGTTAGTAGCTCAAGGCTATAACCAACAAGAAGGTATTGATTATACTAAAACCTTTGCACCTGAAGCTAGAATAGAAGCTATCAGCATATTAATGTCATATGCTGCACAACACCAAATCACTCTTTTTCAAATGGATGTAAAAAGTGTTTTTATAAATGGTATAATTGAAGAAGAAATGTATGTTAAACAACCCCCTGGTTTTGAAGATACTGATAAACCAAGTCATGTTTTAAAACTTAAAAAGGCATTATATGGTTTAAAACAAGCACCTAGAGCATGATATGATAGACTTAGTTCTTTCTCATGCATAATGGATTTACTAGAGGACAAGTAGATACTGCCTTGTTTAAGAAAAGTTCTAAAGAGAACTTTATTTTAGTCCAAATATATGTTGATGATATTATTTTTTGAACAACTAATGAAAAGCTGGCCAAGGAATTTTCCAAGCTAATGTAAGCAGAATTTGAGATGAACATTGAGACACCCCATTGTGCCCCGGTGTTTTATTAGATTAATTACCTTCTTAAATCAATTCTTAATAGCGTGCTTATCGTGAAAATACGTAAAAATTAAAACTTATTTAATTATCATATAACTTCTACAAATTTAAAACACAACAACTTTAACATATGTAAATACACACCTAATTGTTCATTATAATGCCAAAACACTGTTGAGGGTATCCTCTCAGTAGGATCCCTCACAGGCATAAACTTAATGACAGACATACTTAGCGGAAATATAAAAATGCTCCTTAAACACACTGGCCATAATGTCTATACTCTAATCGCCATGGATCACAGCTCGGCCCCCAGCGTCTGGTTCATAAGGAGTTCCATCCAACTCCTCAGCAATCTCCGTTTCATACAGAGTTTCGTCCAGCTCCTCTGCAACATAACCCTCCATCGGGTCTTCTCACGTAAACCAAAGTAACCAACAAAAATACAGAAACATAGGGGATAAGAAGCAGTTCTATCACCAAAAAGTGGAAAAGAGTCGTAGTAAATTATACAGTAATTGTCACAGACAATCAACACACATAACTAACGAATCATCCTCAAGTTAATATATATCATCCTCTACCCTTACTCTCAGGCAATCTAACACTTTATTTTAACGTAACCTGCCTAATCTTGTCACCATGTCTTTACGTTATCGTGGCCACTACCACTCTTGTCACCATCCCTCATTTGCATCGGGGCACATCCTCATTCCCATTAGGATGTTCCACCTAGTGCACACCTCCATTCCCGTTAAGGTGTTCCACCCCCATTCCCGTTAAGGGGGAAGTGGTCTCGCGAGAACTCTCGATTACGGTGTATTATATTACCAATACACATGTTTTACGTGTATTATATTACCAATACATGGTGTATTATATTACCAATACACAGATGTCCTTGCGTATTATATTACCAATACACTTTTGTCTTTGGGTATTATATTACCAATACACCTTTGTCCTTGTGTATTATATTACCAATACAAGGTTGTGGACAACAACACTTATACTTGAATCTCACCAACTCGTTTTAACAGCATCCTAGTGCTTTAACCTTCCATTAGAACTTGACACATATTCTATGTCATAACACCTCATCTAAGTTAGGAACCTCTAAATCATCATTATCCTCACACCCAAAACAATCATCTCTTAGACAACATATATATCTTTGCTTAAAATCCATTAAGCATAATAATGAAAACCAGGAAGATCATGCATAACACAATATCAATCAAAATATTCTCATATCTCCAACATAGCACAAAATCAATTCAATAAAGGAAATAAATCAAATCAACCATCAACAATATAAAATAAACCTAATATCGATCAACCTACAATACCCGAATCACCATTGGTTTTTCAGAAAAGGTTTCCAATGTGATTTTGGTCTTGTCGATTACTCGACTACTAATAAGGTTTAGGTCGCCCTACACAATTATTATATAATCTACTACTTATCCATTCCGACGATAGGTTGGTTCTTTCCCCCACCTGGGTTATAACCGAACTCCCGAACTCGAATCTCCTCGTTGTCACACCACAAAGTACTAACTCCACCTTCTGTGAAGGTAAGGAGATTAGATGCTCGAAGAGGTATACCACGAACGTCCTTGTCTCCTTCGCGATGGAAGTCTAAGGTTATGAACACAAAATCACAAGTTAAACTCAAACAAGAACACTAAACCACAAGGTATAGGTTCGGCCAAGACTAGTTCTTAGGGTTAGAGATTCCTGAAAATTATACAACTCATGGATTTATGATCCTTAAGTTTTAGGAGTTCATAAACAATGATCATTTATCAAAGTTGAATTAAAATCCCACTAAGTTATAAACTTAGGGTATTCGGCCAAGGCTAGTAAAATAGGCTAGCATTTACTAAACTTTCCAATCTCTTAGGTTTAGCATCCATATGTATTAAGGAGCTCAAACCATGATCATTTTGGAAAAATAAGAACAAAGTATCCTAGGTCCATAACCTTCTAGGTTCGGCCTTCATAGGATTTATAGGTTAGAAATCTTTAAACTTTCCAATCTCTTAGACTTAGCATCCAAATATCTTATGGAGCTCAAGTTCATGATCATTTTGGAAAACAGTGGAAATTTAAACATTCCAATCTCTTAGACTTAGCATCCAATATCTTATGGATCTCAAGTCCATGATCATCTTGGAAAAATGAAAGTAATACATCCTAGCTTTAATAACATAGAATAAACAAGTTAGAAATCCTTAAACTTTCCAATCTCAGACTTAGCTTCCAAATATCTTATGGAGCTTAAGTCCATGATCATTTTGGAAAAATAAAAACTCAAACATCCTAGCACCTAAACACTAAGTTTCAGACATCATAGGATGGTGAGGAAAATATTCTTTGTTTAACAATAACTCTTAGGTTTAGAATCACAAGGTATTAAGAGTTCTAAATCCATGATAATACTTGGAAAGTTGAAACATAGTATCCTAGGCTTACTTATTCATATTTTCAGCCATCATAGGAACAAGCTATCAAAACTTCCAAGATTTATAGATTTATGATTAATGGATAGTTAGAAACTCAAACACATGACCATATTCCAAAAGTTGAAACAAAAACCTCCTAGGTCACAAATGCAAGCATTCGGCCTTCATTGGAAGAGATAGGTAGAGATTTTTGTTTTACACAACCTCTTAGTATGTGAAAACATAAGTTAATACAAGACTATAGAAAGTGGTTTCAACTCAAAAGGAGTTTCCTACCATTTTAGAGAGATTTTAGAAGTTTAAAGCATATAAAGAACACATAAAGCAAACTAAGAAATAAAATATGAAACTTGCAAAAAGATTCAAATGAGAGCATTACCCTTAGTATAAGGAAGAACTTTAGTGAAGAACTCAAGTAGAAAAGATGAATAAAAACTAAAGCTTTAAGAGCTTGAACTTTTAAAAGAAAAGGAAGAAGATGAAGTTTTAATGGAGTTTTGAAGAAGGAAAGTGATGAAGTGAAAAAAATGAGAGGTGTATATACAGAGAAGGGAGAGATTGGCACGAAATTGAGGAGAGAGGAATGAGCTTGTAGAGCAAGTTTTGACCTTGTGCCTTGTTTGGTTTGAGAAGAGAGAGAAAAATAGGTTTTTAGAATATAATATGTTATAATTTGAAAAGTATGATGATTACACTTTTGGAGTGTGTCATAACCCATTTCCATCAAGTCACTTCACTTCTTTTGTGCTCCCTAATCTGTTCCATTTCGTACCCGGTTGTATTTTCCGATCGTAATTCTTCCGACGTTTTCACTCGAATAAAATATTATATTCTATTTTTGAATGAAAATTTTCAAAATAACCAAAGTTGAAGGAAATATATTAAAAACACTAACCGTCTCGTTCACGGGTTAAAATTAGGTTTTCTGCACAGTAAACTTGTACCGACAGTGAAAATGCAGACCGGCTTGCGTCTGAATTTTCAACCAAAAATTTTACCGTAACCCTCTACCATAAAGTAGATTATGAATATGATTTTATTTTAATCAAAAACACTTTATAACTCTCAAATTAAAATATAATTAATTATATTTTAACCGGTTGAACAACATAATTAAAATCAGGCTATTACAAGCATGATGGGAGAATTAAAGTTCTTCCTTAGATTATAAATCAAACAGACAAATGATGGAATCTACATCTATCAACAAAAGTATACCAAGGAGATACTCAAAACGTACAAGATGGAAAGTGCCAAACTCATGAAAACTCTCATGCAACCCAATGCAAAATTAAGCAAAGGTGATGAAGGTAAAAAGGTAGACCAAACTATCTACAGAGGTATGATTGGTTGTCTACTGTACTTAACTTCAAATAGACCTGACATTCAGTTTAGTGTCTGTATTGTGCTAGATTCCAATCTGACCCAAGAGAATCTCATCTTAAAGCTGTTAAAAGAATATTTAGATATTTGCTTAGGACTACTAATCTTGGTTTGCTGTATCTTAGATCAAAAGAATACAGATTAGTGGGATTCTGTGAAGCTGATTTTACTGGAGACAGAATAGAAAGAAAAAGCATCAGTGGAGGATGTCACTTCATGGGAGCAAGCTTATTCTAATGTTCAAGCAAAATGCAGACAAGCTGTTGCCTTGTCTCTCTTTGAGGCGAATACATCTCAGCTGCTAGTTGCTGCTCTCAACTCTTATGGGTAAAATATCAACTTGAGGATTACTCTATTTATGAGCATAATATATTTGTGTGGTGTGATAATTCTAGTGCCTTATGCTTAACTAAAAATCAAATTCAGCATTCGAAGGCTAAGCATATTGAAATCAAACATCACTTTATAAGGGATTATGTTCAAAAATGGATCTTTGATATTAAGTTTGTTAAAACTGAAAATCAATTGACTAATATTTTCACTAAACCATTAGTAGAAGAAAGTTTTTATTTATTAGAGATAATCTAAACATGCATTGCATTGTTGAATGACATGTCTGATTGTTAACATGTCTATGCTACTTGTCTTATGTTTTTATATCACCTGTCTATGTTACCTGTCTGACCATACCGAGTCACAATGCTAGAACTCAACAGTCTTTGGTAAAACAATTATTAATTATTTAATACCATTTATTAATCTGAAGCTAATCACGTTCACGACAGTTTCTATACTGAAACCATGTTTTCATAATGTCTAAAGTGGGCGCTATAGTTTCCAACGTAAATCGTGCCGTTTTAAAATTAAAAATGTTTTATTTCTCTCTCCTGCCTTAATGACTATAAAAGGCAAAGAGTCGGAAAGGTTCAATCTTAACGCTTTCAATCCCTAAAAATCTCCCTGTCTTCATCTTCTCCTCTGTCAAACCCTTCTATCTTCCAAAACCCTAGAAACTCATTCTCTCTGAAATGGCACCTTCAAAGCATCTTTCTTCAAAAGAGATTGCTGATAAGTACAACATGAGGCTCTCTGATATGGAGAAAATCTTGGCTGGGAAGACTGTGGACCTCCAACAGATGAAGAAATGGGGAATGAATGTCATAGAGGAGTTGGAATACTCCAAGTGGACCTCTTTCTTTGACCTAAAAGAGATGGTTCTTCCCAAGTTTGTCAGAGACTTCTGGACAAGTGTTGTGGTTCTCACCAGCAAGCTTGATGGAACCAAGAGCTTTTGTGCTAGAGTAATGGATACCATTCTTCTCTTCCCCATCAACTCTTTGGAGCTCGTCACCAAATGCCCTAGAATTGGCACTGCTTTCAGATCTGAGTGGGAAGATGAGGTGGGAAAGGAGAATGTTAACATTGTTCTGTATGGTATTCCCAACCCTGAGAACTTGAAGCCTGTGTGCATGGTGGTGAAGTGCAGATTCATGCACATGCTGCTGCTGGAATGGGTGATGCCTAGGAAAGGATCACGAGACAGTGTGACCAAGATGGACAGGTTTGCCCTGTACCACTTGATTCACAAAAATTAAGGTGGACATCAATGACCTCATCTACATCTACCTTGAATCACTGATCAAGAGGACCAACATGCCAATGTTGACAAGACTCTTCAGGAACAAGCTGTTTGTTCCCAGTGATGCTCACTTCATAGACATGTCTATTCCTATTTACAGGAAGAACATGTCTATGATGAACATAGAGGGTATCCCTCTGGAAGATGAGGAAGAGGAAAACAAGGAAAAGAAGAAAAGGAAGAAGAAGCCTGCTGCTAAGCAGAAGCTGAAAGAAGAACCAGTGATCTCCACTGATGAGTCGGAGATGCCCATCTCTGAAAGGATCTGGAAGCCTAATGGAAAGGTGGCCAGATAAGACCAGAGGCCTGCTTTGGAGAAGCCATCAGTCTCTGCTGAGAAAGTTGAGCTTCTGAGGTTCAAGCTGAAGAAGCCCTATCCCAAGAGGAATACAAGAGATGTTGTGGCATCAGAAGCTGAGTCTGCACAGCCCAGCAAAAGGAGAAGGTCAGTGAAGACCTTTTCCAAGGTCAGACAAGTGGAGTCTGCACCTAGGGTATTATTACGTAACATGTGCGGAAGTAAATTAAAAAGATAATTTGCTGGTTGCTTTCGGAAATTTGTTTTCTTTTAAGTCAGAAAACTGGGGTATAAAATTTTTCTTCAAGGATAACTCTGAAATCCATAATACATACATTTAAAGCATAAAGTCACATTCGTAACCAAGTTACCATGACATACAACATTTCTCTAAGTTTCCATTTTCGAAAGAAAAAGTTTACACTACAGATGGATGTATATAACACTACATTTACCGACCTCTTTAGATATACAACCCAACTCAGACTCCTAAGCTGGTCATTCTATCAAATATTCATTGGAGAGACCCCCAATCAGAAAACTTTCCCAACCTCTAACACTAGGTCTTCAAGTGACTTATAAAGGCTCCTCTGCAACATCGGTACTAGAGTACCAAGGTACTACAGCAAAACCCGAAGAGACCTGGTATAACTATAAGAGTGAGACACCAACAAATGGATATATCATACAACAACCATATACATGATACATACAACACATTGGCATATTAGCATTTAAGCATTATTCATAGATAAAACAACAAGTGTCATATCAGTGGGTCTCATACCCGAATCAAACAGTTTTGTGAAGATAATGCATGACACTTCAATCATCAGGCTCTAAACCTAATCTCATCAGATACCATCATCGTTTTATCATCAAGAAAGAAAGAGTTGATCAGGCTCGTACGCCACATTTGGCAAGTTGTCTCCATCACCTCATGCACCTGGATCAACATCATCACGAATCCCTTATAACGGCCATTCGGATGTATACCTCATCAAATACCACATCTTAAGCGGGTATTCGGTTAACTCAAGCACGTCTGCTAAGAGGAAATGCATATGAATAAAAGACTTTTCATTATCGAGACTTTTATTTGTGTTCACTCTTTTCCGTTGTCGAAGCCCAAAGCTAACGACTATTCATAATTTTCATTACTTAAAAATCAATAACACAGGACACGCAGTCCGAGTGCTCAATCACAACACCTTAGACCGATGCTGCAGTCCAAGGTTGTGGTCGTAGAAACAATTACAATTTTATCCATGTTTTATTTCAACCTGATAAGGACTCCTATCCCATAAAAACGAAATTAGGACACACAGTCCTCAATTCCAAAATTAGGACTCCTAGCCCATAATATTACGATTAGGACCCTTGGTCCATAATTCTTGACACGGATCCCAGATCACGTACATAAACTGAATACTAGAGGCAACATCTCGCGAACTAGTATTCTCTTTCACATGTGCTTACTTTTCGCTCAGTGAAAAATCAAAAACCAAAACAAAACCTCGGTCACTTATCCAAGTAACCGGAACGTTTCTAAATCATTTAGGAGAAAATCTTTTCCTTTACAAAGTCTTTTATAAAACATTTGGAAATTCGTTTGCTTTCGAAATCCTTGATGGAATAAAGCCAAATATTTTCAAAGGGGTTTTTCCTTTATAAAACACATAGTTCGAAAAAGGTTTTCTCTCGTACAAACTTTGGATCATAAAAAGGTAATTTCTATTGACTTAAAAACACTTCAACGTTTCTTTTCAAAACTAGAATCTCATTCTCTTGAAGTAAGCGTTTTAAACCAAGAACTTTTATAAATGAAACCAATACTTTCAAAGTTCTATTCAAGGCTTATTAAGGCTTTTAATCCTTATAATCATTGTGCACAGACTCAAGTCCGACTTCTCAAATTTCAATCAATAGTAATATATTCTCAACAATAATATCACAGTTAATGACAGTTCATCACATATATACAACTCGCAATACTTTAAGGCAAGTAATAATCAACTTCAAGTAATAATCACAATAGTTCAAGTAAACAAGTCGTTCAAGTATTTGCTCCATATCATAATAATATTCAAATCACTCAAGTAAACACATACACACATGCATATAGTCATTGAATATCCCTAGGCAATCCTCTCTTACCTTCTATGAAGGTAAGGAGATTAGATGCTCGAAGAGGTATACCACGAACGTCCTTGTTTCCTCCGCGATGGAAGTCTAAGGTTATGAACACAAAATCACAAGTTAAAATGAAACAAGAACACTAAACCACAATGTATAGGTTCGGCCAAGACTAGTTCTTAGGGTTAGAGATTCCCGAAAATTATACAACTCATGGATTTATGATCCTTAAGTGTTAGGAGTTCATAAACAATGATCATTTAACAAAGTTGAATTAAAATCCCACTAAGTTATAAACTTAGGGTATTCGGCCAAGGCTAGTAAAATAGGCTAGCATTTACTAAAATTTCCAATCTCTTAGGTTTAGCATCCATATGTATTAAGGAGCTCAAAACCATGATCATTTTGGAAAAATAAGAACAAAGTATCCTAGGTCCATAACCTTCTAGGTTCGGCCTTCATAGGATTTATAGGCTAGAAATCTTTAAACTTTCCAATATCTTAGACTTGGCATCCAAATATCTTATGGAGCTCAAGTCCATGATCATCTTAGAAAACAATGGAAACTTAAACATTCAAATCTCTTAGACTTAGCATCCAAATATCTTATGGAGCTCAAGTCCATGATCATCTTGGAAAACAATGGAAACTTAAACATTCCAATCTCTTAGACTTAGCATCCAAATATCTTATGGAGCTCAAGTCCATGAACATCTTGGAAAAATGAAAGTAATACATACTAGTTTTAATAACATAGAATAAACAAGTTACAAATCCTTAAACTTTACGATCTCGTAGACTTCGCATCCAAATATCTTATGGAGCTCAAGTCCATGATCATTTTGGGAAAAAAAAAAACTCAAACATCCTAGCACCTAAACTCTAAGTTTCGGCCATCATAGGATGATGAGGAAAATATTCTTTGTTTAGCAATAACTTAGGTTTAGAATCACAAGGTATTAAGAGTTCTAAATCCATGATCATGCTTGGAAAGTTGAAACATAGTATCCTAGGCTTACTTATTCATATTTTCGGCCATCATAGGAACAAGCTATAAAAACTTCCAAGATTTATAGGTTCGGGATAGTTAGAAACTCAAACACATGATCATATTCCAAAAGTTGAAACAAAAACTTCCTAGGTCACAAATGCAAGTATTCGGCCGTCATTGGAAGAGATGGGTAGAGATTTTTGTTTTACACAACCTCTTAGTATGTGAATATATAAGTTAATACAAGACTATAGAAAGTGGTTTCAACTCAAAAGGAGTTTTTTACCATTTTAGAGAGATTTTAGAAGTTAAAGCATATAAAGAACACATAAAGAAAACTAAGAAATAAAAGATGAAACTTGCAAAAAGATTCATATGAGAGCATTACCCTTAGTATAAGGAAGAACTTTAATGAAGAACTCAAGTAGAAAAGATGAATAAAAACTAAAGCTTTAAGAGCTTGAACTTTTAAAAGAAAGGAAGAAGATGAAGGTTTAATGGAGTTTGAAGAAGGAAGATGATGAAGTGAAAATGAGAGGGATATATATAGAGAGGGAAGAGAGTGACACGAAATTGAGGAGAGAGGAATGAGCTTGGAGAGCAAGTTTTGACCTTGTGCCTTGTTTGGTTTAAGAAGAGAGAGAAAAATGAGTTTTTAGAATATAATATGTTATATTTCAAAAAGTGCCATCATGACCACTTTTTAGGAGGTAGCTTAGGCCATACCTCTAGTGAGTCACCTCACTCCCTCATCCCACCTCAAGCCTTTTATGTCTCCTATTCTGCTCCATTTCGTACCCGGTAGCATTTCCGATTGTAATTCTTCCGACGTTTTCGCCCGAATAAAATATGATATTTTATTTCCGAACTCAAATTTTCGAAAATTTCCAATATCCTACAAAACATCATAAAAACAATAACATTTTCGTTCACGGGTCAAAATTAGGTTTTCTGCTCAGTAAACTTGTACCAGCAGTGAAAATACAGACCGGCTTCCGTCTGAATTTTCAACCGAAATTTTTACCGTAACTTCATATGATATAACAACAAAATAAAATGATTTTAGTTTAATTAAAATCATCCTCTGAGTTTAACCTAAAATAAACACATTTAAATATGTATTTACTGCTACAAAAAGCATAGAAAAAACAGGGTGTTAGAAAGTGCACTTGTCTGCACAACCATTCTGCCTAAGAAAATTTCAACTTGTCTGAATCTTGTTATTTCTTCTGTTGATATTTTCTAAGGTTCATTAAATCATCTGAATGTTTGTCATCATCAAAAAGTGGGAGATTGTTAAGTCTCTAAAATGTCTGATATGCATTTCCCTAAGTTTTGATGAAAACAAAACATTTGTTAATGATTTAATTAACCTCTGCATTGGTTGATAACCTGTTTATCCAGTGTGCAGATCAAAATAGTAAGAAGTCACTTTCTCACCTGTCTGCCCTCATAGATGACCACCTGTCTGAAGAAGCAAAAGTCAACATGTCTGCTGACTAGGATTATTGACTTTCTGCAGTAATGTTTCAACTTGTCTTCTGGTGAGTTCTTATGCCTATCTGAAGTTCTTCGATAGGGAGCTCAAGTACAAAGCTTTTGGAAGTTGTCCCCTCTTGAAGAAGACTCTGAAGCTTTCTCACGCTTATCAAGAAAAGTCAGAATTCATTCTCACAAGCAACCTAGGAAATCAGAGATGAAGTCCAGTTAAAGAATGTTTCAAACATGCTTTATTATCTAGTACTCTTGGTTATTACACGAAAAGGGAAATGTGCTCTGCAAAGTACAAAAGCATTTTGTACAACTCTGATTTGGCTACTGCACGATGCATAAAGCCATGATCCTTCATGTTAGAGTACAACCAACGTTCCTATTGCATTAATGGCTACCCAGAACGACTCTATTGCATTTAATGGAGCTCTGCTTTAAGCCAACATTTGAAGGAATGTTTCTAACGGATCTTAAATGCTTGAAGGTTATAAATACAGAAGTCATTGAAGATGAAGACGGACAACATACACAGCATTAAAAGAGCCATTACTCTGCATTTATTTCTTCATTCTTTCAATCTGTATTCTTCAATCATTTAAAATTATTACGCTGTCTTTCCTAAGCTTACATTTAATCCAGAGTGTTAGTGAAAGAATTGTCTGTCTGATTGTATTTATTACAAACAAACTTCTCAAACAAACCTGAGTGAGCCTGAAGAGGCTAGGTGTGCAAACAATACTTGGAGTCTGTAACCTGATCAGTTATAGTGGATAAAACTTGGTGCTGCCAAGGACTGAATGTAGCTCTTTGTGTTGAAGAGTGGACCAGGATAAATAGCTATGTTAATCTCTCTTCCTGTAAACTCTTTAGTTGCTTTGATTATATTATCTGCTTTCTAACTAAAGGGATTATAGTATGTTTATCGAGCTTGTTTCCAAGTTGTGTGCTTGTATGTTTTTCTGTTAAAGTCTCATCAAACAGGTCACATGTCTGTGCTGTGTTTTCCCACTTGTCTGAACCTAGCTTCTGTATGCGAAAAATTTTCAACTTTGTTTTAAATTCCGATAAACACAATTCAACCCCCCTTCTCGTGTTTATAGTTGTCTATTTCAAATCTAATGGTTATAAATTGATTGAGTCATTTTTATATTAATTTTTTTAAATACAAAGAATAATGTATGACTAGGATCTCTTGCACTTAATTTTTTTTTACCATAGAGAATTCATTTCTGATATATTGTGCTTGAGATGTAGCACTAACTACTTTCTTCTAAAAACTAATCCTCTCCCACGTTTCTTTGGTTTGCAAATTGTAATGTATCTATATAAATTATGATTGTTAATTTTTCATAATATTTACTAATATAGAAGTTGAGATGCATTTTTATTGCATATGCATGTAAGCCCATGCACTCACATGTATGTTGCATAAACGTGGCATTCTTTTCATATTTCCTTTTATCCACTTCGTTGTTCACTTGTTCCACTTATGAGCCTTTGGTAATTTTATAAAGAGTTGACTCGTTCACCCTAGAGCCTATCCAAAAAAATGGTTGCTGAATTTGAGGACAGAAATTATATTTTTAGAAGGAATAAAGACTCATTTTGGTCCCTGAGAAAAACATCGGGTTTATTTTAGTTCCTGACAAATTAAAGTTTCAAATTAGTCCCTCACAATTTTAAACTAGGGAGACGTTAGTCCCTTCGTCAACCCCTGTTAGTTTGGGTTCGTTAAGTCGATGACGTGTTCTGTTTTCTTGCCTAGGTGTACTGTTATATGATATTTACAATCTACACTATATAAATTGGTTATTAAACATTTATTTAAATGTCCAAAATTACACCATTTTGAACACATACGATAAAAAGAAATTGGTCCCTTAAGCAACCAAAAACGCAACTTAAATGTCCAAAGTGAGACCTCATCGACGTCACTCCAATTTTTGTCTGGAATTAGCAGTTGTGGAACCCTAATCCACAAAGAGAACAAGTGGTGGCTAATGGGATCAAACGGAGGAACTAACGTGTCCCTAGTTTGAAATTGTGAGGGACTAATTAGGTACTTTATTTTTGTCAGGGATTAAAACGGACCCCTATTTTTTCTCAGGGATCAAAATGGTTTTTTCTTTTCTTTTTAGGAGTGTATTGGCTTATGGGCAATGCTACATATTGGCTCTTTTCCATTAAATTAGAGGTAGTTTTGATCATTAGTTACTTGTTTGCATGTATCTCTCTTTTTTTAATGGATAAATGTTAGTGTTAATGTTAGTATTTTGTTAGTTTATAGGATTTGAATCCTCTCATTTCTTATCACTTCACTTCTTAATTCTCTCATCCCAATAACTAAGTCAACCTTATAACCATTGTTTGCATGTATCCCTTGATTCATAATGCAATAGTTGCGTATTGTCTGGTGCAATTAATCCACATAACCGGCCATTTGGTCATCATGTTTATTGGAGTTAAGGTATAAGGACCAAAATGAAAGTGATTCTCATATGTAGGGATCGAATTGAAAATTTTTTGTCCCAATATATGATAATAATTTTTACTTTAATTCTTATACGACATAATCATTTTCAATTTGATCCTGATACCTTAACACAAATAAAAAATGACAAAGAACAAATAAAAAATAATTATACATATAATAACTAATTTCAAAAAAATTTATGTATAAAGACTAAATTGAGTAAATCCTCAATTTAGTCTCTAAAATTGTAAAACATTATCAACTTCATCCCTGACATTAACAAATTTCAAAAGCTTCTTTGAAGTTATCAAATGTTAATCAATTTAGTTCATCCGTTGGTAATCGTATGAACTAAGTTGATATTAAGTTAGTATTATTAGAGACTTAATTGATTTTAAATGAGTAAAACGATAGACTAAATTGATACTAATTTATCATTTGTGGATATTTTCAAAATTTCATTAATTTTAGAGTTGAAATCCATACGATTTTACAAATTGAGAACCAAATTGAGGACTAAATTTATCACATGTGGTAAGGGTGAACATGAAACGAGTTGGGATGTGTTATGCTCAATGTTTTAAAAACTGGACCGGTCGTTAAATCAGTGAAGGCACTGGTTCATGGTTCACTGGTCCAATCATGATCCAATCGTGGTTGAACCGATTTTAATTAAATAAATATTTTTTTTAAAATCATATATTTTAATCATAAAACAATGAACTAAATGGGTTGGCCTGCTTCTTTCTTCTATTTATTACTATTAATAAGAATAAAATTTAGGCAAAATAGATAAATTGGTCACATTCATTTATTTTAATTTTCAAATCTGTCCTATATATATTTTTTCCTTTAAATTGGTCTCATACATTTTAAAACGTTTTCACATAAGTCCTATACGTTTTGGAGTTTTTTAAACAAGTCCTATACATTTTTAAGTTTTTTTAAATAAGTCTTATATGTTTTGAAATTTTTCAAATAAATCATACACATTTTGAAAATATTCAAATGTGATCATGTATGTTTTGACAATATTAAACACATGGTTGAGAAACAGGAAGGACTAATGTGAAAACGTTTCAAAGCGTATGGGATCAATTTGAAGAATATATATATATATATATATATATATATATATGACCGATTTGAAAATTAAAATAAACGTACAAGACCAACTTAACTATTTTTGCCTAAAATTTACTATTTTACTATTAACAATACAATTCCCCCAAAATTGTACGTCAGTCTCGCTGGGTTTGTTCCCTCTTGCCTATGCTACTTCTTCAGACATAATTAAGATAAATAAGAAGAAGAAGAGTGTGTTTGGAAAAGATTATTTTTTTTCAGTTTCAGTTATTTTTTAGCTAAAAAATTGTTTCATAGATAATTTATCATGTTTGTATTTTTCGTAAATTTACAAAAAAGTTTTTTTTAGGAAAAAATTATGTTTTATGCCGTTATCAAATTGATTATCTATCATGTTTGGTATTTTACTTATATAATTTTTTTAGCTTAAGATTGTTGTGATTTGATTACTTTTCATTCTCAAAACTCTCTTCCTTGTTTATCGCTGCAAAACTAATTTCTAAACAAATATTATTATATTATACAAATAACTTCATACCATTTTTCGTAATTTATTATATAAAAGTGATTTTTTTGTATCACCCAAACAAAATAGATTATCTTAAAATCGTTATTCTGCAAACAGACCCAAACAAAATCAGATTTTGATTATAATTGATTATCACAATAATCGATTATACAAAAATTGATCATTAACATATTTTTTTTTTCAGCTTTCCTAAATCCATTCTAATTTTATCAAAAAACAAATAAATAATAAATTACTCACTTTACTTTTCTTACTGACAACAACTTCCCTTTTATTTATCACTTCTATCTTTTTCTTTTTCATACTTTGGGCTCGTATTCTTTCTAAAAATATTTCCCCTTTTTATTTTCTAAAATTTATATTGATTTTAAATTGTTAACAAGAAGATAGAAGAAAAGATCATAAACATTGTGACAAAAAAGATAAAATTTTAGTTAAGAAGAATATATTTCTAAAAATAATAAAAATATTTTTTGACATTTTCAAAATTTCTGAAAATAGTAAATCTGGTTTAAAAAATTGAAAAGGAATATGATGAGAGAACACTAAAATAATTACACAATTTAGAAAATGAAAAATGAAAATGATTTTAAAAAGCAAACATGCCCTTCACCTTCTTGTTTACTTTCTTTCTCTTTCCTGATCTTCTTTCATCTCTCATTTTTTTCTACACAAAAAAGCTAGCTTTTCTCGTGGAGAAAAAACAGTAGTTTTTGCTTGTCACTGAGTTGTCTGTTCGTCGCATGTTTTGCCATTTCTTTCTTCTTCTTTTTTGTTTTTATATTTGAAAAATGGGTTTTATTAGAACCGAGTGAACCACCGGTTTTTATGGATCGGATCGGTTGAATCGGTCGAACCGATCGGTCCGGTTTTCAAAATCATGGTTATACTTGTCTCTTACTCAACCCTAAATATTGATAAGGACAGTTATTTGAACTCGAACCCATCCCTAAATCCGAAGAAAGTCGATTATATGCGAGTTGATTTAAGATCAGGTCTAAATAGGACGAGACCGGGTTGACCAAAAATTAAATAGATTCTTTGTAAACTAAATTTCCGTGAGTTGGAAAAATATTATTTTTTTTATAAGCCAAAATATCAGTAAACGATGCTATCGAAAAATCACCAATTGATCTTATGTCGCCAAATAGATTTAAAACTGGATGTTACAAAATATCAACAAATAGGTCGTTTTGCTAGATACTCTCTTGATGCTCGTGTTACTAAAACCACATTCTTAAAAACAGGAACTTTCATCAAACATAATTATTTCAATATTACAAAAGCCACAAAATATATCAAATGTGAAACGTAAGTTAGGGAGAGATAAAAATAAAAACAGATTTTTATTATATGGGACGGGTCGGGTAACCCGAAAGTCAATCCAGACACGTCCCTGGTCTGACATTGGGTCACTAATTGGGTTGCGGGTTCGTCGCTTCTCTTTTGTGGGTTAGGATCATACCTGACCCAAATACTACAGATTGAGAAGAGTTCTAAGGCTGGATGGGGTTTTGCACACCCTGCATGGACTAGCATGGTTTGAATAGGGTGATTTTGGGGAGAAAAGGGAAAGTAGATGTGTTTGGATGTGGAGAGAAAATAGGTGAGAAAGAAAAAAGATAGGTTGGATCCACACAAAATAAAATCTCTCCAAAAGTGGAGACAGAACTTATGGAAGTGGGAGCAAAATTTGAAATCCCAATCTTATCCTTTTATTTTTAACAATGATATAAAATTAATATCATTGTTATAATTGTATTAAAATTCAACTTTTCTCTATCCTTTGCCTTTTTTTTTTTTTTATCTCAATTCAAATAATCTAAAAGTCTAGTTATTGTCTCTCCGACTTCTCTCATCCCTGCTTCTCTCGTTACCGGAAGAAAGAAAGCATAAAAGAAAAAAAAAGAACAAATGAATCAGAGGAGATCGTGACCGAACAGAACACTCAGAAACAGAAAAGGGATATAGGGATTCCAAATTTTGGATTTCTGCCGAGCTTCCCCCTACGCCGCGCCAAACTCCGTCCGCCGTCCGGTCACCTTCCCCCTACGCCGCCGCGCAGTGCAGCCATTCTCTCCCCCTTCCTCCGCGCGAGATCTGGTAACCTTTGAGCTTTGAGATGATGATTCTAATTCATTGTTGATGATGATATGTTGATTCTTGTACTACTGTTCCTGTGATGTCTGATTTGCTTTCCAATACATGTCTGATTCTAATACATTCTAATGCAACTGTTCTTGTACTACTGTTCCTGTGATGATTCTAATACATTGTCTACTATCACTATGATTCCACAAAAAGGCGGAGGAAGCTTATAGTATCACTGATTCTCGTTTACTTTCCCAGCACATCTTTTATCTCGTTATCTATCTATGCCACTTTAGCCCTTCTTTGACTCTGATATCATCAAACACCTCCAAGGCTTCAACAAACATAATTTCATCTTTCAACTTCTCGTACTATTAATGCAATAAAAAAAGCACAGTACCCTGTACACTAACTAAAATTAATAGTTGTAAATATAATAGTGAGCATCAGAATGGAGAAGCTAGTGTAGAGTGTAGACATTTTACAAACTTCCACGTTTTTGTGAATGAGTACATGCTACATACCGCATTACTGCTTATTCTATCTCGTTGTCTTTTTTTTTTTTTTTTTGCCGTCCTAGTCCACTTGTGAATCTTTTGATTTGTTGTATTATGCTTTGATTTGTTGTGACTTGTGAGTGCTATTGTATTGTTATTTAGTCTGAGACGTCTTCTTGGTGGTTTGTTTGTGTGTTGAACTTATTTGTGACCTTGTGTTGTGATAAAACCTTGATTGTTATTCGATTAATTAGGTACTTGTGTGATGGTGATGGTTTTGAACTTGAAAGTATGGACTGATTAAATTATGTTAGCTAATGTTATGAATTTTTTTTAATATATTGAGTCATCCGGTTCAACCAGTGACTTACCGGTTCGACCAGTGATCCATTGACCTATTGCCCTGATCAAGTCAATGACCGATCCGAGTTTTGTAACATTAGTTTCTATGTTTCTCTACGAGTTTCTTTTATTTAATTTATTTTATAACCTTGGTTTCTCTATCTTTGTATGGAATATGATTTGTTTAAACTTTTTAAATAATATCCTACTTTCAAAAGATTTAATATGGTTCTTTAAAAATGCTTTTATTTTTCAAAAAAACTTGATTTTTATGAATTATAATTCGAATGTTGTAGCGGGCTGCTGTTGGTCTTATCTTTCATTTGTGTAGGGACATGCAGTAGAATTGAAATGCATTTGGAAGACCTCAATAAATTGATTGTTTCTGTGACTCTTTTTGCGTCAATTCTATCTATTGTTTTTCATTTGATCATGGAGATTTAGGTGTTGAACTGCTTGTGTTTCTTCATTTGTAGCTCTCTGGAGTTTTTGAAGATCATATCTTCTTTCTTTCTTTAATGTTCCACAACAACAATAACAGCGTATCGATCTCTGTATCGGATGATGAATCTGATGAATTGGGTCGGATGCGGGTTCGTGCGCGACGGAAGCGTAAGAAGCTTGGCCACAAACGATTGCTGAGGAAGCTTCTACTCAAATACTGGATGCTACTCATCATTATTCCAGCCGCAGGTTTGCTTGTATTCGAGGTCACTAGTATTGGTCGAAAGCCTAATTTGAAGCTAAACTCCGAAACAAGAACACATGAATCTAGACCTGCATTGGTTAAGGAGTCTCACGGCAACTTGAATCGCCTTGATCCCACTACCCATGTTGTTGCTGGTGTTAGAGAACGTAAGTCCTCTCTCTCCCCCAACCCCAATTCTTTCCTTTCATTTTTACTGATGAATGAGGTTTTTGATTTTTTTTTTTTTCTTATTCGACAGTCAGAACCTTTGATAGAACCTTTTAAGATGTATACGATATTTATGGAGGTGTTTGTATGAGCTAGTTTATTTGGGTTTACGAGAAGCTTATGAAAATAAACTCTTTTTAACTTATTTCAAAACATCTTATTGTTTAACTGCTTAATTAAGATGTTGAAGGATGAGAAGTTCTCAGCTTCCGAGAGTAATTTAAAATCTATTAAAGGTCTGGTTAAGAAATAAAAAAAGTGGTAAATTTTTATTGCAAAAGTAAATACATCATTTTTCAAGACATTAAATGTATCACTTCTTAATAAAAATATATCTTTTTTAATTCCTTAACCAATGTTATTTACCTTTATTGAAAACAATACTTTGAATCTAATCCAATTAAGCAGTTTAACCCCAAGGGATCAGCCTAGCGGTTGACGGGCATGTGACATGAGAATAGGCACAAGTTGGAAATCTAGTTATGTCAATTCATGGGGCCAGGGTGTTAGGACTAGTGAGGTAGATTATAATACCTAAAAAAGACAGAGACACAAACAGCACCTGATCATAATACGTAAAAAAGAAAGGAAAAACCAATTAAGCAGTTTATGTGTTATGTTTCTATTAGATTGAGTAGAGTACCAATGTACTATCAAATACAAGAACTTCTCTTGGAGACCCGTATGATGACATGTGATTTAATCCTATCAGGTTGTTTGAAGCTCCTACCACCTGAAAAGCTTGAGCAGCTGGATATTCCTGCAGAAGAAGAATCTAGTAGCCCTATTGATAAAGTTTTATACATAACATCAGAGAGTGATACATCCGTTGTAGGAGGGAATACTGCCTTGTCTCAATTGCGTACAGAAGACACAAGATTTAATTTATTTACTGGAAATCAAACATTTGAGGAGAGAGATAAAAGTTTTGAGGTAATTAGGCTGCTTCTTGGTAGTATTTTTTTACTGATCTAGGATGATTACTCTCAATGTACCTGGGTTCTGTTTGATTTCTCTTAAAGTAGTAGCAAATGTTTGATTCACATTTTTGGCTACTTTCACTACTTGGTATGCTTGGGTGTAGTTACATACCCTTTGTCTTCATATAGGTGAAAAAAGCTGTGATGGTGCATTGTGGGTTCTACAGTGTAAATGGGGGGTTTAAGATATCTGATGAAGATAAAAGTTACATGCAAGCTTGCAAAGTCGTGGTTTCTACTTGTGCATTTGGTGGCGGAGATGATCTCTATCAACCGATCGGAATGTCAGAGGCTTCGCTTAACAAGGTTATTTAAGTGGTATAAGAATTTATTATAATTTAGCGTAGAAAAGTCACCAATCTTATTTGTGAAATCTATTTAGTGGTATGCAGGTTTGCTATGTGGCATTCTGGGATGAAATCACTCTAAAAGCGCAGGAATTAGTGGAGCGCAGAATTGGAGAAAATGGATTTATTGGGAAATGGCGTGTTGTTGTTGTTCGGGATCTTCCTTTTACTGATCAAAGGCTGAATGGTAAAATTCCTAAGGTATTAAATCTTAAGTGGTTCCCCTTTCCCCCAATTTTCTTCCTCTAGGCATTTGCTATTTCCTGGCAATGTTTGAAGTCCACAATCAACATGTAGCTGCACTTGGTTCCCTGTTCCATCCAATTGTTCTCCTGAGTTTATTATATTTTCATCCATTTATATGTAAATACATGTACCAAATGTTTGTTATATTCATTAACTTCAGGTTTGTCCATATCGACACATACTTTATTTGTCAAGGATTCTCTACTTATTTTTGGGGGGTATTTTCCTCTGATAAAAACTTACCTTTATGTTTCCTTTTTCAACCATGTGTGCACTTATATATCTTTCAGATGTTAAGCCATCGCCTCTTTCCTCAAGCAAAATACTCTATTTGGGTAGACTCCAAGTCCCAATTTAGGAGGGACCCACTAGGTGTGTTAGAAGCACTACTTTGGCGCCCGAATGCTGTACTTGCCATATCAGAACATGGAGCTCGCAGTAGTGTCTATGATGAGGCTAAGGCTGTTGTCAGGAAAAACAAAGCCAAGCCGGAGGAAGTTGAAGTGCAATTGAGCCAATACAGAAAGGATGGTTTGCCTGAAGACAAGAGATTTGATGGAAAGAAAGGTACGCAGAGATTGCATTTTTCTTCTGTTTTCATCTAAAGATTCTGCTGTCATTTTTGTTACTAAGAATGTATGTCAATAGTATGCCAATCCTCTCATTGAACTTGTTACCAAAGTTTGTGAAATGTTCAATGAAAATTTGTTCTGTGCAGCTCTATGCGAAGCCTCTGTTATTGTGAGGAAGCATACATCCCTAACTAATCTATTGATGTGCATCTGGTTTAATGAGGTGGTTCGCTTCACTTCTAGGGATCAGCTCAGCTTCCCATACGTCTTGTGGCGGCTGAAAGCATTCAAAAACGTCAACACGTTCCCTGTCTGTACCCGCAAGGATCTTGTCAATAGCATGGGACACATCCGCAAGGCCAAACCTTTGCAAAGCTGATTTAGTTAAATTGGTTGAAACTTGAAAGCAATGCCTAGTGCCTACCTCCAATTATCTAACTCATTCTTTATTTCGCTAGTATCTTTACCCTATCCAAATTAGTTCATGTATTGTTTTTCTAGCCCTGCCCCACTCTTCCTCATATCCAGTATACGGTTATAATTTGTATTTGCTATTTACTGTGAGCTAAGGGCTCAGATTAGTGGTTTAATTTCTTCAGTGAATTTTTGTCTTAATTTCTATGGATTGATTGTGATGTCTCAAATTGAATTGTGTAGCTGTTCTTTTGCAGTGTAGTGTCTGCTAATTATCTCACGTAAACTTCTGCATATACTAACCTTTGTCCATAATTTGGTGATCTCAACCTGGATTTTGAAATATTGGAAGGTCTATAATTAGTGAACGCTACCTGAATTCTGAACTATTGGAATTGTTTTTATGTTTATAAATTTATTTTAGCATGCATTGACCCACCATGATTGATCATAGGGCTCACTAGTTACATTTTAAAAACTTTGTATCTTTCTCTTTCCAACATGAGTCTTTTTTTTTTTTTTGGAAATTGGAGAGAATTTAAATCCTTTTGTTTTGGTTTGTTTTGTTTGACTTCGTTCTCAGTTCTCCCTGACTTGGTAGTTCAATTTGGTGTTTTCAAGTCCGGGTTCTTTTGTATCAAGTGTCGTCAGATATACTATTTTTATTTTTTCGTACAATAAGTTAAATGGAGCGTGGAGACAAAGTCAGATAAACAGAGACTCGTCATGGCAGATTAAATTATAGTAGTGTTACAATAGGGGAGCATATAAATCCCTAAAAAGTACGGTTCTATACGATGATATCAATTGCAGTGACCTACTTATTCAATTCATTTGATGAGCTCTATCTGCTTTTACTTTTCATGACTTTGATTGCGAGGCATAAAATTGATCTGTGTAACCTTTCTGCAGCTTATTTGTGCCGCGTTTTGCCCTCATAATTCGGTGACCTCCACCTAGATTATGAATTCTTTCATCTCTTTTGGATAATTAACAGTCTTTCTTGTGTGTTTTTTTTGTTGTCCATGATCTCTATATCTATCTATACCTCTTTATAGGGACGAGAATTGATGGGTGTGAGCCTGGCTGTGGAAATAGTCGTCGAGAGTATTGACGACCATTTGACCTTATGCTATGTTTGGAAGGATTAGATGGGAGGATTAGTAATGGAGTGGAATGGTAAAAATCTCTTGACCAATTGTTTGGAAGTTTTTTGTACAATAGAGTGGAATGAATGGGGATGGGAAGCCAAACCACTCCAATCCAAATCATCCAAAGCCTCTATTTTTCTTATCCTCCAATTTGGGGTTTGGGAGGGAACACTTCCCTCTTTTTTATTATTAAATACAAATTTATAATTTTAACCCTTCTAAACAAAATATGGTTGAACAATGAAAAATAAAAAAGGTACTATTGAAAATAAAGTTTATAATCCACTTCACTCCATTACTTACTATTGTGAGTTTCAAATAATGGAGTGAGATGTCCATCCATTCTTTCATTAAAACTCTCAAATAATGGAGTGATATACTTTTACCACACCATTCTACTCTAAACCACTCAATTGCTGATCATTCCACTCCATCATCTCCAAAACTCTCAAACATAGCCTAGGTTTTGTTACTAATACAAATGACTTCATCCCTTTTTCTTCTTTTTTTTTGTATTTCTGGATTCGCTGTCTTCTTTTGAGGGGGTGTCTGTATTTGGCTATGTGAACAGTGTATAGTAATCTGGCAGTATCGGAGTTGTTTTGTTTTTGCATGTTAGGAACCATATATGATTTCTAAGATGCAACAGTTTGCTTCTTTTTGGAGATTCTCGCGTTACTTTGCCTTGGCAATAGAGGAACTATGCGATGATTCTTTATGATTTTGTTTTGTGTCACGGTTAGCTAACCAAAGCTAAATACCAAAGTTAGTTATTCAGTTACTTAACTAGATATAGCTATAGTTAGTTAGTTAAAATCAGTTAGTTTTCCCTCCTTTTCTTTGTGCATATATAGAACATCATAGCTAAATTGTAATTACTGATTCATTCAATGAGGAGATCAATTCTCTCTTTCAGGAAATCCTCTCCTCCCTCTATGTTTTTCACTTTCCACATGGTATCATTGTTCTTCATTTCTTTGCTCAAGCCTGAAGCAGATAATGTGATGTTCAAACCCTAGGATCGATGCAACACAATGGTTCTTTCTTGGTTGCATAGTTCAATTGATGCTTCAATCTTGGACACCATCTTGTGGATTGACACGACTTATGAAGTCTGGAACACTTTGAAATAGAGGTATTTCCAAGGTGATATCTTTCGTATATCTGATTTACAAGAGGAAATTTTCATGTGTAAGCAGGGAGATAGATCAATTACTTCTTACTTTACCAATTTGAAGGGTTTATGGCAAGAGTTACATAATTTTAGGCCTATTCCTTCATGCACCTGTGCTATACAATGCACTTGTAACCTTGTTCCCACACTTGAATCTTATAGAGATACAAATCATGTCATTAGATTTTTGAAAGGTCAATAAGCAATATGTTGCAGTGAGGTCACAAATAATGCTTATGAAACCACTTCCTGATACTGATGAAGTGTTTTAAATGTTGATCCAACAAGAAAGACAGATGAATGGTAGTCTTCTTGAGGATGCCAAAGTCCTAGCAAATTATGCTGATCACACTCAGATGGGAAGAGGTAGATGCAGAAGAGGAGGTAGATCTTCCTCTGGTGGAAGAGGTAGTGGAGGACGAGGCCAAAGTTCCAAGATGTGCATATTTTGTCACAAATCTGTACATACAGTGGAAACATGCTACAAGAAGCATGGTTATCCACCTAACTACTTCAAGAATGGTGCTATCAACAATTGCTCAGCAGAAGAGGGCCTGACTTCTGATGATGATGGCAAAAGCATAGTCTCTCATGCTTCTCAAAGGGAAAGGAATGAGAGTTCAAGTTTGACCTTGACTCCTGACCAACATAAGGCACTGCTAGCCTTATTGCACCAAGGTTCTGGATCACAATTCCATGCTACCAACCAGATAGCATCTAATACCAATCATTCTTCCATTCATAAACCCTCAGGTACAATTTGTGCATTACCCAATATTTCAAAACCAAAGTGTTTAATTCTTGATACAGGAGCCACAGATCATGTGTGTTACTCCTTATCTGAATTCCAAACTTTCAAGAAAATTAAACCAATTCCAGTTAGCCTACCTGATGGCAGTAAGATCACTACAAACATATCAGGAACTATCATTTTTTTCTAATGAACTATACATTTCTGATGTGTTGTATATTCCCAATTTTAGTTTCAAATTAGTTTCTGTTTCAAAACTGACAGCTTATTTACCCTGCACACTTACCTTTTCTCATGATATTTGTCAGATAAAGGACATTCATACTTTGAGGACGATTGGTGCAGCTAGACTCAAACATGGACTATGTGCAATGCTTTCATCTTCAAGTGTGTTGGTACCTTCACAACCTGCTGTGAATTCTTTCAGGACCTCCACATTTAATCTCTGGCACAAACGCCTTGGACACCCCTCACATGAGAAGTTAGTCATCATGAAGGATATACATTCATTCATTGATTCTGTAAATGTAGAAAAACATTGTGAAGTTTGTCATTTTGCTAAACAAAAACACTTACCATTTTGTAATAGTAATAGTACTCTTATGCCATTTGAAATAATATATGTAGACATTTGGGGTCCCATTTCTATCCCCTCTATGTTCGGCCATAGATACTTTTTAACTATTGTTGATGATTTCAATAGACACACTTGGTTGTTTCTAATGAAATCAAAGTCTGAAACTGCTTCTCACATTCAAGCCTTTGCTGCAATGATTGAGACTCAATTTGATTCCAAACTGAAATGTATTAGGTCAGATAATGGAAAGGAATTTTTACTTAATGATTTTTCCAAGTCAAAAGGAATTTTGCATCAAACAACATGTGTGGAAACTCCACAGTAAAATGGCATAGTTGAAAGAAAGCATCAACATATCCTGTCAGTTGCTAGAGTCTTGATTTTTAAGGCTTCATTGCCAAAATGCTTTTGGAGTTTTGCTTTGACACATGCAGTGTATTTGATAAATAGACAATCATCTTCTTCTATTTCAAACAAATATCCCTATCACACATTGCACAATCAAGTCCCTGACATTTCATCTCTGAAAATCTTTGGTTGTCTATGTTATGCAAGTACACTGTTGTCACATAGAAAGAAATTAGACCCTAGGGCTCGCCAATGTATATTTTTGGGTTTCAAAACTGGAACTAAAGGATGTGTCCTATTTGATCTAAAAACTAGAGAAACATTTTTGTCTAGGAATGTTGTTTTTCAGGAAGACATCTTCCCATATGCTTCTCATAGTGCTGCTACTAGCAATGCTCAAACTGAGCATGTCACACCAGTATATAATAACCATCCATTCCTTGACTTTCCATCCATCTTGCCACACAATCCACACATAAACACCACCAACAACAACACAAATCCACCCATACAAACAGACTTCTCTCCTCAACCAGATTCTTTACTTCATAGTGCCAACAATTCATCTCAGTCACCATCAGGACAAGCAAATGATCCATCTCAGCCACCATCAGGACAGCCTGCTCCCTCACCAATTCCACAACCACCCAGCAGAGCTCGAAGAACACCAACATACTTGCAAGATTACCATTGTACTTCAGTCACTTCCACAGTTGCACCATCGAATTCAAAGGTAAAATATCCAATCTCCAAATATCTCTCATACAATAAACTTTCCCCTTCCCATAGACACCATGCATTAGCCATTACTTCTGCCATAGAACCTAACACATGCTGAGGCTGTGATCCATTACTGTTGGCAAAAGGCTATCATTACTAAACTGTTGGCACTTGAAAAGAATCAAACTTGGACTCTCACTCCTCTTCCTGATGGGAAGCATACAATTGGGTGCAAGTGGGTGTTTAAAATAAAGCACAAGGCAGATGGTTCAGTGGAAAGACACAAGGCCAGGCTTGTAGCCAAGGGCTATAGCCAAACTGAAGGGATAAACTACCTTGAGACATTCAGTCCACTGGATAAAATGACTACAATCCAGGTTCTTCTATCCCTTGCAGCTGCAAATAATTGGCATGTCCATCAATTGGATGTCAATACAACATATTTACATGGAGACCTCAATGAAGAGGTTTACATGAAAGCTCCTCCTGGCTTGAAAACTGTTAATCCCTCACTAGTATGCAAGCTGCAGAAGTCACTATATGGCCTGAAACAAGCAAGCCGGCAGTGGAATACCAAACTCATTGAGGTTTTGCTAAAATCTGGCTATGTTCAATCCAAATCCGACTATTTTCTGTTTACAAAGACCAATCAACAACAATTCACAGCTATTCTTGTATATGTTGATTATTTGGTCTTGATTGGGAGTGACATTGCAGAGATAGACAATATGAAGCAACTGCTGGACACCCGGTTCAGCATCAAGGATCTTGGTCCTTTGAATTATTTCTTGGGTTTGGAAATTTCAAGATCAAAGAGAGGTATCAGCTTATGCCAATGCAAGTATGCACTTGATTTGCTCCAAGACACTGGTCTATTATGAGTTAAGCCTAGCTCCACTCCCATGGATAGCAAATACAAATTACACAAAGGTTCTGGTGCTGCACTCCCTGATCCCATTGTGTATAGATGCCTTGTTGGGAGACTTTTATACTTAACTCATACAAGAGCTGACATCTCATTTACTGTTAGCAACTTGAGTCAGTTCTTAGACTCTCCCACAATAAAGCATCACCAAGCTGCCCTTCGAGTTCTAAGATACATCAAATGGTCTCCAGGACAGGGCTTGTTTTTCTCCTCGGACTCCACCCTGTAACTCAAAGGTTTTGCAGATTCAGGTTGGGGAATTAACCTGCCCCAACACAAGAAGATCTATCTCTGGTTTTTGTTTCTTCTTGGGAGCATCCCTTGTTTCCTGGAAAACCAAAACGCATACCACAGTTTCGAGGTCATCTTCAGAGGTTGAATATCGAGCCTTGGCACAAGCAACATGTGAAGCACAATGGCTCATCTATCTACTTCAGGACTTTGGCATATCATCATGCACTCCAGCCATCATATATTGTGACAAACGTTCTGCTTTACACATTGCAGCAAACCCCGTTTTTCACGAATGCACGAAACATATGGAGATTGACTGTCATCTGGTGCGAGAAAAGATTCAACTTGGGATACTACACTTACTTCTCATCTCCACTCATTCTCAAATAACTGAAATCCTTACTAAGCCTCTAGCTAGAGGTCCCTTTCAGCTCTTACATTCCAAGCTAGGAATGCTTGACATTAGGGCTGGACAGAAAAGTACACCCGACCGGAACCCGAGAAATCCGAATGACCCACTGATATTTCGGGCGGGTTAAGACGGGTGTCGGGTTCAATTTTGAAAAGAAACGAGTTAAGACCGGATTTATTCGGGCGGGTTCGGTTCTGTAAAATTAAACCCAACGGTACCCGAACCCGCCCGAACAAGAGCATAAATTTGTGACAGTTGTGACTTATATTGCTTTACAGCTGTGGCTCACTCATCAATGTGTCTTAATTATCGTGCATCTCTCTCTTTTATCACATCATTCACGTGCATCAAGGATATTGATGAGTAATAAAATCTTTTTTAATCAGTCTTGCTTCTCTCCTCTCTCTCAGTCTTTTACTCTTTTTTATCGTGCATCTCTTCCCTTTAATTATCAGAGTATCACCCTCATTCACAATTCACTCATCAATACCCTTCTCTATCTAGCCTCTCACCTCCACACTCTCATCAGTTCAGCAGTTCCATTCTTTCAACCTCTCTGATTCAGTGATTCTCAGCCATTGTGAATCCATCGCACCACCATCATCGTGCCACCGCCATCACTTCACCGCCATCAACCACGTCATCGCGCCACCGTCATCAACCACCCCCAAGATCTGCTTTTGTCTCCCGCGTTCTGCCTTTCCAAGATCTGTGATATCCTTTGCAGTTTGCAAGACCAAGCCTTTGCAAGATCTGATGTCACGCGAGTTTTGCTTCCGACCTGTTTTCTGTCTTCATTTTTTTTAATTGTTTCCTTCTATTCTGGTCTCTGGAAGCTTCTCCATCGTCGCCATCTCCTTCTCCGGACACCAACCCGTGAAAATCCGCCCGATGCACCGGTCACCCGAACCACCCAGCAACCGACCAAACCGTGCAAGCGAACGGACAGAAATGGGTGGCCTTTTAACGTTCTCGGTTTATCTCGGTTTGGGGTTTTTCAGCCCGAAACCAACCGAACCCGACCGTTGTCCACCCCTACTTGACATACACATTCCAGCTTGCGAGGGGGCGTCACAGTTAGCTAACCAAAGCTAACTACCGAAGTTAGTTATTCAGTTATTTAACTAGTTAAAGCTTTAGTTAGTTAGTTGTAAAATCAGTTAGTTTTCCCTCATTTTCTTTGTGCATATATAGAACATCATAGCTAAATTGTAATTACTGATTCATTCAATGAAGAGATCAATTCTCTCTTTCAGTAAATCCTCTCCTCCCTCTATGTTTTTCACTTTCCACATTTTGTAATTGCATTTAGTTTTAGATGGAGTTTGTTGTATATTGCATTTGCTTGGTATTACAGGATGATGAAGCAGCCACATATGCAAGCAGTTAGTTAGGGCAGTTATTCTATTAGTTACTTTTATCAGTTAGTACTCAATCATATAAATAGAGCTCCTTGTACCCTCTGAATTCAATCATTACAATCAATTGTAGAGATGCTTCATTTCTTTCTCAGTTTTCTCTGTTTACTGTGATGGTATCAGAGCACATTCATTCATCTCATTGAGCTCTGTTGCCTATCTGATACTCTACCCATTTGCTCCTTTTTAGTATTTTTTTTTTAGTTTTTAGTTTGAATTTTTAGTTTGAATTTTAGTATTTTTTCCAACTAATTAAATAAAATAATCCAACATTAATTTTATGTCACAAAGGATTAGTCAAGCCAGCAACTCCCGATAAGTATTGAATTGTAGGTTGACGGTAGGATCTGAGACACCCCGCTGTGCCCCATTGTATTATTAAATTAGAACCTTATTATTTATTTACTTAATCGCACGCTTATCGTTGAAAATACGTAAAAATTAAAACTTAATTAATAATCATATAACTTCTACAAATATAAAACACACCAAACTATATTACATAAATACACACATGTTTATTTATTACATTACCAAAACACATTGAGGGTACCTCTCTCAGTGGGGATCCCTCACAGGGCATAAACCGCACTACTGAGACATACTTAGCGGAAATATAAATACTCCTTAGACACACTGCCATACTGTCTATACTCTAATCGCCTTGAATCACAGGCTCGACCTCCAAAGCATCTGGTTCGTAAGGAGTTCCATCTAACCCCTCGGATTTGGTTCCTCCATCGGGTCTTCTCGCATGCGATCACATCGAAAATAAAACACAACACACGTAAAGATATAGGGAATAAGAAACAGTTCTATCATCAAAAAGCGGAAAAGAGTAATAGTAAATTATACAGTAATTGTCACAGACACACATCATTCAAAATCAACAATCATCCTCAATTCACTATTTCATCCTCTACCCTCAACCCATGCAACTAAAACTTAATAATGATATAGCACTCTTCACTCCTGTCACATTAGTCAATGAGTCCGAACGGTCCAAGTACCAATAACTTTCAAACGCATCAAAGACTAAACACTTATTAGTCTAAAATGGTCGATGCCTATACGAACTCGTCAAGGAACATCCTTCCATAACGGTCCAGTGCCAAGAACATTCGAACTCGTCAAGGAACATCCTTCCATAACGGTTCAGTGCCAATAACATTCGAACTCGTCAAGGAACATCCTTCCAAAACGGTCCAGTGCCAAGAACATACGAACTCGTCAAGGAACATCCTTCCATAACGGTTCGATGCCAATAACATTCGAACTCGTCAAGGAACATCCTTCCAAAACGGTCCAATGCCAAAGAACATACGAACTCGTTAAGGAATATCATTCCATAACGGTCCGAGTGCCAAGAACTCGTCAAGAACTAAAGAGTATTACGGTAGTCTACCTCGGCATCCCCATCCGTAGGGCACTCACCCGTAATATCCGATATCCCCAAAATAGGATATCCTCGACCCCGTGTGTTCCACTCACACTGGCTGTGACTAACAATACCTCGATAAATGAATCTCCCTAATTTAAATCAATAACAACCTAGTGCCTCAACCTTCCATCAAAGTCTCAACACCTTTTTCCTCTTAGATAAAACCACTTAATTAGGCTAGGCACCTCTAAATCACCTTTATTCTCTCACCCAAACAATCATCTCCCGAACAACACATATCCTTACTTAAAATCAACTAGGCATAGTATTAAAAACCAGGCAGATCATGCATAACACAATATCAGAAAATAATTCAAATACCACAAAATATCACATAAGCAATGAAATAATAATAATAAATTCAATCAACCTCAGATAAGATAAAATCATCCTAATGTCGATAAACCTACAATCCCCAAATCACTATTGGTTTTACAGAAAAGGTTTCCAATATGATTTTGGTCTTGTCGATTACTCAACTACTAGTAGGGTTTAGGTCGCCCTACACAATTATCATATAATCTACTACTTATCGATTCCGACGATAGGTTGATTCTTTTCCCCACCTGGGTTTTCACCGGAAACACGTACACGACGATCCTCGTTATCCCGCCACGAGTTAACACAAACACCTTCAACCAAACAACATAACTATAATTAATCAACTAACAACCATCTATGACACTTTAGGGCTAGGTTCGGTCAAGACTTAGAAAATAGGTTTAGGATTATCTTCTTAATGATATCTTTTGGATCCTAGTTACTAGAGTCTTAACTAACATAGATTACTTATTACAAGACTAAAATTTGAAACAAAATCCTCTAACCTTTAGGGTTAGGGTTTCGGCCCATATTAGGAAAATAGGATAGGAAATTTAGTTGGATTCAAGCTCTTGGATAATGAAAGTGGAAGACATCACAAGATCATAGAAATTGGTTTCACATCAAAAGGATTTTTCTACAATTTTCTAGAATTATTTGAAGTTCTAGATCTAGGAATGGAAAAATATGATTCATGGCATAAACATGATAAATACATGAATATGAAAGCTTATATGATCAAGGAGATGAGATTTTACCTCTTGAAGATTGAAGAAATGAAGAAAATGATCAACCTTCACTAAGCTGAAATTTGGACAGCTTGAGGGTGTGATGGTATTGTGAGTGTATCTCACAATATACTCATCCGAAAATCACGAACTTTGGCTTGATAGAAAGATAAGAAGAAAAGGAACAACTTTGGTTTTGAAGGTTTCATTTGGTTCGGATCATAACAGGGGTGAAATGGGACTTCTTTCTGCTGTTTCGTGGGTTGCTGAGAATTCTGGGCAGTTTCTGTATTTTGAGCCTTTCTCCCAATCCACTTATCCTTTTTTGATGATCTTTAGCTTGTTGGAAAGAAGAGAGAAAGAGGAACAACTTTTATGTTGAGTGTTTTTCGAGTTTCAGAAAGTAAGAGGGTCATATGTTTGGTGGAAATTCGGTGTTCTTAGGGTTTTGTAACTTAGTTGGTGGGGAAGATGAAGAGAATGAAGAAGATGAGTGAAATGGTGAGGGAGGCCACGGTTTTGGGGTATTTATAGGAGTAATTTTATGCCTTGTTTGGTTAAAAGGAATTGGTTTAATGGGTTTTGTGATTATTAAATTAATATAAGCTTAACTAAGGTTATAATTAACTTAACTAAGGTTATAATTAACTTAACTAAGGTTATTTTGGCTAACCATGGTTAATAATATGTGGCTCACATTTGATGGAGGTGTGGCTGATTTTGGGCCACACAAAATGACTCACCAATGAGTCATCGATCTTATCCATTAGCGGTTCCCTTAAATTCGTATCGTTCCGCTCGTTTACCCGATTTCGGTTTTTGAGAGGAAAATAATGAAACGAAAGCAAAATGAAATAGGTAAGATTTATTGGAGGTGGATGCACGAAATTGGAGGGATGTGGGAGGTTTTCAACCACGTAAAATGAGTGGTTAAGAGTGTGTAGATGCGTCTTGTTAATACCCGCAAAGCTTGGGGGTATTTTGGTCTTTTTACCTAAATGTCATGATTACTTGCATTTAATGCTCATAAATGCTTGGTGACTCATCCTCCATGAGTCATCATGTATGACTCGTTGTCCCGATCCCTTGACGGGTCTCTGCGATTCCGTTTTGACTCAGTCGGCTCCCCGATTAGGGTTTTACGCCCGTATAAAAGCGTAATATTTCGTTTTCGATCAAAATTTTCAAACTAATCAAACTCGTTGGAAATATGATTTAAATATAAACCATTTCGTTCACGAGTCAAAATTAGGTTTTCGATCATTAAAATCTTCTTTGTCGGTGAAAACACCGATCGCTTTTTCGTCCGAACTTTTACCAAAATTCGTCCAAATAAACATAATATTTTATTTCCGATCGGAAATTTGGAAAGTAGACTTCCTCACGGACAAAATATAAAAAATCTACAAATTTCATTTTTCGGGTCAAATTAGGGTTTTACGTCAAGTATAAAATTATACTTGTCCGTTAAAAATGCGATCGGCCCGTCTGAATTTTCAACCCAAAATTTCACCGTAACCTTCTACCATAAGAGAGACTATGAATATGATTTTAACTTATTTAAAATCACTTTCTAACTCTCAGATTAAAATATAATTAATTATATTTTAACCGATTAAACAGCGTAATTAAAAATCAGGCTGTTACAGGATCAGATTTGTTCAGTTTTGAAATTAGAGGGACTTGATTTGAGCAATTGAAATTATAGCAACCAAAATCACTCGTGTGAAACTATAGGGATCAAAACTGTAATTAAGTCAAAAGTTATTTATTGGATTTTTTTTATTTCTCTTTTTAAATATTTTTTACTTTGAGAATAATAATCTATGAAACTAATATTTACCAAAAAAAAATATTCACAAAATGATTGATTTCTATATTTCCTTGCATTCATTTGAAAATAAAATTCTCTTTTTATTTTATTATTTTTTAATTGACATATTAAACCTTACTCTAAAAAAAGAATTAGGGCACAAATTTAATCTAAACTTATACATTATGTCAGATTTGACATTTATAACGCATATTTAATAACGATTTTGAGGGAAAAAAAATGTTTTAAAAAAATGTGCGGAGGTTTCTAACAACGCTCCTCAAGGACACGTTATTAAAAGATATACCTTTAATAGTGTTTCCTCCATATTATATATAAAAAAATGTGATCAAACATTAATAGCTTCAATAGCGTTTTCTCGAATAAGTGTTATTGAAGTTGTAACTATCATAGCGCTTGCTAGAGGAAACGCTATCTTTCTCTCGTATTAAAACAAAACATTCTAGGTGACCAACTATTAGCACGTCAGTTGACACAGTACACGAACGTACAATAAACATCTGCACAGAAAACCCGATATTTAACATTCAATATATAGAAAAATATCTATTATCGATTCTTCCTTATTAGTTATTGAACCAACACAATTAAATCCTTAACCAAACTCTCCTATGAAATAACTCTCCGCTATATTCTTATATGTTTCCTTATGTGATCAAGTAGAATACTTGGTAGTTCTGCGATTGTGTTCTGCGACTTCTGCCTTCAAGCAGTGTGGCACTATGGTGCAGAATTTATTTCTGTTTAGGAAATGAGCCACATCTATGTTGACATCATACTTGGTAGTTCTTGTTCTCCCATGTGTGTAGGCATCAGCATTCTGAAGACGATTGCAGTACCACTAGTTTTACACCTGTGATAAATACAAGTAATTAATAAAGGGAATGATATAGTTTGTATCAAATAAGAATATTTTAACATCTAATGGTACTTACCGGTGCCAATTCTAATTTACTTGGTGCAAGATGCTGGTCTTTATGAAGATATCACTGTCATATGCTCTTGTGGGATAAAATATAGATTTATCATTTATGTCAAGTGCCCATTCATTCATGCTTCATTGCTGATCTCAAATATGTGAGCAATGGCAATTAAGGGACACATGCCGTGGCCTAGTATCTTCAACGGCCTAAGGCCCATAAATAAACTCAGTTTGTTGTGCCCATATAAGCTTATACCCGTTTTCAGACCTAAAACAAAAAAACTTGTACCCTTTTATGTCACATGTATGGATTTTCTCCTTTCTTTAAACCAAAATAATGCAATATAACTGAGACAACATCCAGGTTTGACATCCCTACTAATCAGTTCGCAAACAGGATTAAGCACATGATTGAAACCCCCACAAAAAATAATTAAAAATGTAATGCTATTCAGACAAGAAAAATTGAAGATTTCAGCAAATGAAAAATAAAATCTTTGATTTTCTTATCAAGTTGTCACCAGAAATCTCCACAAGAGCACAAACCATTCCTGAAATGGTGGAAGCGATTACGATCCCTCACCACAATGTCTCGGTTATAAACCTTAGATATGAACTTAGTAGCAGAATGACAATCTTCACAAACGCGCAAGTTCTTCACAATTCTAATGGGTGTTCCAGGCTTAGTATTCAAAAGAGCAAAAGCTATAGCAAGCTTTTCACTGTGTCTGTGCAAAGCATCTTCTTTGTCTTCTTCATCAATATCAAGCAATACCTGTGATGTTGTAGGCACATATCCTGCCCTCTTTATTTCCCTTCCCATCTCATCCACCATCTCATATATTTCTTTGTACTGATTATGCGACTTATCTCCGGCAACAAACTCGTGCATTTCATTATTTAGTTCAATCATGGTGCTCCCTGGAATCTTCTTCATCCCTTTCATATCCATCATCTCTCTAACCTTGGTCTTTTTCTCCCATCGTAGCAATTTCGCATAAATGTTCGAAAGCAACACATAATTAGATTCGCGCATCGGCTCACTTCTGATAAGCTCTTTCGAGATGCTCTCCCCAAGCTTGAATTCGCCACGGGCATGGCAAGCAGTAATTATGCTTCTCCATATGATTTGGTTTGGTTCAATAGGCATCTTTTGAACAAATTCCATTGCCTCTTTGACAAGTCCAGCTCTACTCAACAAATCTACCATGCATCCATAGTGTTCTATCTTTGGCACAATGCCAAAACTCCTCTCCATTGAATCAAAATAGTAACGTCCTTTCTCAACTAACCCAGAGTGACTGCATGCAGAGAGCACCCCAATGAAAGCTACATCATCAGGGACAACCTCTTGTTCAACCATCTCATCAAACAAGGAAACAGCTTCCAAGCCGCGACCATGCATCGCAAGACCATCAATCACTGAAGTCCACGAAACTATGGTTCGCGTGCTCATTTGTCTAAAATTCTCCATAGCTTTGCCAACATCACCACACTTTGCAAACATGTCTATGAGTGCATTACACAGCTCCAAAGACTTTGATATGTTCTTCCTCTCAACATAAGATTCCAACCACTTCCCTAACTCAAGTGCACCTAAATCACTACAAGCCGATAAAACCGAAACCATGGTGATCTCATCAGCACAAACTCCCATTACCTGCATTTCCCTAAACAACTCAATAGCCTCAGCAGAATGTCCCAAACGTGCATACCCTCCAATCATCGCACTCCACGTCACAGAATCCGTCTTAGGACTTTCACCAAACACCTTCCTAGCAATCTCAACCCCTTCCCCACCACAACAACAATACATGTGAATCATGGTGTTTTGAACATGAAGATCGTCCTCAAAACCAAACTTCACCACAAACCCATGAACCGATTTACCCAGATTCAAATCCCCAAGGCCAGCACAGGCCTTGAGAACAAAAGGGTATGTGAATTTATTAGGCAGGACCCCATAATGGAGCATGGTTTGGTAAAAATGCAAAGCCTTTGACTTTGAATTGGGGTCAACGGTTTGAGCATAGGCTCTAATAACAGTGTTGAAGAGGAAGGCGTCGTAGAATGGTTGGTTAGGGGCAATATGGTCATATGAGAATAGAAACGAGGAAGCATAGTTTATGGCATTCAAGTTTGAGGAAGTGCATGCGAATTTGGTGAGAACTAATGGGTTGTTTCGAAGGCCCAATTTGAGAACAAGAGCGTGGATTTGTGTGAGGTTTGTGAAAGAGTTGCAGGAGTGAAGGAGAGTTAAACAGGTTTGTTCTGCGACTCTTGCTTTGGTGGTTGATGGAGGGAGTTGGAGGGTTAAGGTGGTGATTGCACGAGATAGATTGATTTTCAATGATAGGGAATTGCATTGGTTCATTTCAAAACTCGTTAAGGGATGGAAGCATCTGTTCGACGAACAGGACCTCACACCAATTCATCGTCCTCTTTCTTCTTGGTATTTGTCCTGTCTCAGGTTAAGGTACTAGTCGGTTTCGACTTTGGAGGAGCGTCATATCTGGCAATTTTCAAATGGAAATCACACTTTTTTGGTTTGGCACCCACCGAAGTTACTTTTTGGGATTGGACGAGCCCTCGAAGTATACCACGATTTAGATCCTTTTGATTTGTTATAAGATTAATCTCCGAGTCGATCGTACGGTTAGTAAAGCCTGATCAATGGTTGTTGCATACCCAATGATCGAACTTGGGTAGAGCCCGAACGATTTATCCTTAAATAGCAGTGCGTTAATCACTTCTACTCAACCACTTGGTTTGGAAAACACACTTTGAACAAGAGAAATGTTATTTCAACGTGAAAATGAGACCACAAAATTCCACAACAATTTCATAAAAAAGTGGTTAACGAAGTGTTGAATTTAGTTAATTAATATATATGGTTTCATAACTCACTAACCATCCAATGAACGTCATTAACCACGATTTTGAGGTGTTCAAATATACATGCAGTATATTATATTTGAACACCTGAGAATCATGGTTAATGACATTTAAAATGTGGTTAATAAAGTTTAGTTGATGGTTAATAAGTTGCGACACATTGATATATCCATTAACCAAATTCAACGAATCATTAATCACATTTTTTAACTGCATTAATCAGGTAAATTGTGCCGAATTTTATTGTCCATTTTGATGTTCAAATAACACAATTGTTTGAACAAGAGATAAACACCTCAACTTAGCAGTAACAATGCATAAAATTATTAATAGATAAAATTTATGCTTAATTAATATAGGTCATGTGTGATTTTGATTTGTTCATATATAGGCCTAGAAGTACTCAGATGATCAGGTCCCATGGCCGATGCAAAGCCCAAGATGCTTGAAGGCACAGTTAAGCACATGGCATAAATAAGAGAAGGAGACATATCGCAGATCCTTCAGAAGACAATCAGCCATGATAGACACACAGTGGGGGCCAAATTGTTCGCAGAAGAAATACAAAGCTCCGAGCATGACTACTATGAGCGACTAGAAAAATGAACCTATCTAGGGTTAGCTCTAGGCCTAGCTTTTATAGTAGATGATACGAATGACCTAAAAATGTCCAAATTATGTCGATGTCTCCGAGTGTCTATCATTGCTTATTGTCCTCCAAAGGATCCAGGATCTGTCTTCTTCTATGATTTGCATCATGTGCTTAATCGTATCTTCGAGTATTGTGGGCTTGGAATGAGACCGAATCACACGTCAAGCATGTATTTGATAAATGGGCCGAGTACTTCTCGGCCTATACACGAATTTTTTATAATTTTTTTTATCATATTTGATTCTCCTATATTTTTAATGTTATAAATTTGATTGATCATTTCATCCAATATCTATCAATTTTTTCAATAAGAAATAGAGAGGAACTATTATTTAAACACATGAAACCTTGGCACATGACCAATAATAAAACCAAAAGTGCAATTTAAGTGACTGAGTGTCAGCCCATTCTAATTTTTTCGTACTAAAAAGCATCAATGCTGAGTTTGGAATTCCCCACTACAAATTGTATCCCATTCCCCCATTATTGATCTACCGAAAAAAGACACCGTGTGCCATCACATTAATGTGGAGTCCCTTCTTTGAGTTTTTTTAGGTTAAAGTAATATTTTAGTCCTACACTTAACACAAATTTTTGATTTGGTCAATATACATAAAAAATTATTAAAATGGTCCCTATATATATAGAAAGTCTTTATTTGGTTCCTGCCGTATAAAATTTTAGAGACTGATTTTATAATTTTTTGCTCGTATAGGGACCAAACGGTTAACATATAGGGACCAAATGGAGACTTTCTGTATGTATAGGGACCATTTTAATAATTTTTTATGTATAAAAACCAAATCGAGAATTTGTGTCAAGTGTAGGGATCAAAATATTACTTTAACCTTTGTTTTATTTGGTGGTGAGAGGAGCGGCCACGTCACTAACCATCTATTACCTACCTTTTCTTCTGTACTTGCTTGCCCACCGTTATGAGTTATGATCACATTCAGAGTTTCAGACAAACAAACAAACAAACACGAAGCAAGTCATGAAACGCCGCGAGTGAGTGAAGTTCATTGAGGAGGAGTCAAACAAAACACAATAAAATGAGAAGAACCTTATGCTATCTTCTCTCCAAGGGACTTTTTGCAAACCCGACTTCCAAGTTCCGCGTCATTGCGCTTCGCTCTTATTGCGATCGCTCCACCCTTCGCCACCAAAACCGTCCCGGTTCATCATCCCTATCTTTCACTTTGTTCCCATTTCAATTTTAATTTTTGTTATGAACCTCAATTGAACTTCAATTATCTCATATTTTCAATTTTCAATTTTTATGAATTTAAATTGAATTTCCCTTTATTCAGGGCCGCTTGTGCAGTACACAAGTCTAGTTGAGCAAGGGAAGTTGCAGCATGATCCTTTCCAAGAAGGTGTTGCTTTAGAACTTGAGAACTTGCTTGGAAGGTTGGAGCAGTATGAGAAAGATATGGAAGAATATCATGTAAATTTTGAACATAGGAGTGGATCCTTTTGTATCATTTTTTTTCTCTTATGTGCTCACTTAGAAGAGAAAGATATATACAATGGTTATAAATGAAATTTACAAATCTTGTACATGATTTTTAAACATTTTGTCACTCTTGACAGGTAAATCTATCCAACTGGGAGAAGAATCGGGAGAATGAGCGGCGAAAGCTCCTCATGGAGGAAGTTGAGAAGCAGCAGAAAGAAGAGGATTGGTGGAAGCGGTTGAACAATAAACTTTCTGATAGATGGGCCTCCCGGTAAATTTCGAGTCAATATAGCATCATTTTGATTCTACCCATGGTTTTAAATTGCAGTTCCAGTTACGATTGTGGCTACATTGCATTTTGCATTTGTGGGGAAATGTGAGTGATGCGAGTGTGAGACTACTAAAACTGCAATATTGCAACTGTTATTTAGACTGCGAACCGCAATTTAAAACCTTGATTCTATCTGATGCTTATGCTGACATGATTTGACTGTATCTGAGAATTGCCACTGAAACTTGCAATTTTTAATTCAGATTTTGTTTCCTTATTTCAAATTTTGTTTTATTTCTTTGTCTATCTTGGTTGAATTGTGTTAAAACTACAAGTCTTTTATGAATCAGTAAAAAACCAGAAAATATGGAGGCAGGGGTAGGAAAATGGGTTTCATATCTTAACCGTGAGAAGAAGTTGGATTCACTAGTTGGTCGCCGTCCAATTGCTCCTTCAGCTCCAAAAGGACTTTACATATATGGCAATGTCGGCAGTGGTATATACCTTATTTTTCTTTTTTGTTTGAATGCTTATGTTTACCTGTAATTGCAAACTTATGTCAATCCAGATTGATTTATAGTTACAGTATTGCTTAAAGTTTCTGGTTGCTTCATTTATTTCTCTTTGTAATCTCATTTCACAAGTTTTTTTCTAATTATTTTACTTGCATTTCTAATGCTAAAGGGAAGACAATGCTGATGGACATGTTTTATAGTGCCACTGAAGGAATTGTTAAACATCGAAGAAGGTATCACTTTCATGAGGTGAGTCTTTCTCTAAGCTTATGGGCATTGCCTGGATACTTATGGTGGTCATATTGACATATATGTCATCTTGTTTTCTGGAATATATATCATCTTTCTTTAGTCAGACCACTGATACATGTGAAGAGCATGGTGCTGAAAGAGAGAGAAACTTTCTTGATCCATATATAGGCCATGCTTAGAATAAATGAACGTATGCACAAAATATGGAAGAATCAAATGGAAGAGAAGCCTTTGCAGTCGAGCATAGCTGGTTGGATTATGAATCTTCCCTTTGACACAAAAGCTAAGGAGTGGCTGGCTGCAGAAGAAAGATACAAGCAAGAGGTACAGATGAAAAACATTCTTCGTGCTGTAGCAGATAAGTTTTTTCTGGATCAAGAAGAGGATGTAAAGGGAGCTAGCATTTTGTGCTTTGATGAGATACAGGTAAAGGAAAACTCTTAAATTGTGTTACAATGGATTCTCCATGTTTGTATCATAAATTATAGTTTCCTTACGACTATCCATCACTATTTTACGACTATCCCACTTGGAGCAGTTTTCCGTCATTCATTTGACAGGATTTTATTGCAGTGTGCAGCTTATGTAGTTTTCTGCTTCCCTGGTCTATTTTCTTAGTGTAATCTGTTTGGGTTTCTTGGTTAGGAATATTTTTCCCAGTCGATATATATACATTAGTTCCAGATCATACTATCTGGTGGAAACTCAATGTAGCCTATAAAGCATCACTGTTGTAAGATTGAGTTGCATCTTTTGCTTCCCTCCTTGACTCATTGTTGGCATGGTCACTGAGCTCCCTTTGTATCGCATCACTTGTAGTTTTCTTCATCCTCTGGCTCGTAACTTAGACAGTTAGACTATTGGCTAAATTTTGTTGCTTTTTATTTCAGACTGTTGATGTATTTGCTATTGTGGCTTTATCTGGAATTCTCAGCAGATTGTTGAATAGCGGAACTATCATTGTAGCTACCAGTAATCGAGCACCAAAGGACTTAAATGAGGTGTGTTCTTTACTAGTCAATCATTGCAGCATGTCTTAGCTTTTACTTGTAATTCAATAATGTGGATAGGGTTAATAATTTCACAGATGACATCCCTGATTATTTTTTGGAGGACTTGGAATCCAGACCAACTGGAAAGAAGGTCTCATATTCGTTTCTTTATATTATTTTCTTCAAAAATTGTTTCTTGTGCAGGCTGGTATGCAACGAGAAATCTTCCAAAAACTTGTCTGCAAATTGGAAGAACATTGTGAGAATGTATTGATAGGGAGTGAAATTGACTACCGTCGTTTTATAGCACAAAGATCAGTAAACCAGGTGAGAATTTAAGCTGTTATTTTCCCCACCTTTTTTCTGAAATGTCGAGAGATATCTATGTGCAAATGTGATGTCAAATTAGTTCTCAGTGGGAAAAAAAGTAGCAATACAACAATATTTTGATTTTTTTTCTCAAATAGTATTTCTCTATTGATGATGATATGCACCTCTAGGAAGTGTGTTTGCACTACTATTGTGGTAATTGATTTCTTATATAAGCCATCTTAATATATAGTGACTGAAGTTGTAAAATTAAAAAAATGATAATTTGTTAGAGATAGAGGGGAAAATAATTGATCGCCTAGGATTGTTAGCTATCAACTTTATTGCTGAACAGGGTATTAACTATTAAGGGGAAAACAAAAACTTCATTTGTTGATCATGAATATGTATGCCATAGCGATTAAGGGACACATGCAATTACCCAATATCTTTGGTGGCCCATCGGCAGTTTCATCGCATTGTATAACCATACACACACGTCCACATTCATGTAGCCGATGACATATTGATTATTTTTCTTTTTCTTTTTTGATTAGCAAATGTTAGTAATTAGTATGTTATGTTAGTGGGGGGAGTTGAACCCATGACCTCCTTATCACTCCAAATCCCATGTCCCTCCCCCAAACCAACCTATCCACCTTATAACTCCTCATGACATATTGATTCTGCTAGTGATATGGGATTGATTTTCTTATGGGTGTGTAGTCATCAGCCATGATAGTTGATGAACTGTGAGTGGAAAGTTGTGGCTCTAGTTAGGTATATCAGTACAAAGATGATCACTAACAGTTGCCATTTTGGTTTAGTAAACCGAAACAATGCATATAACTTTTATCAACTCCATGAATTACCAATTCAATGTAAATGTGCTTTCTTTGTCAGTTACAAAGATGGGATGCTAGCCTTACAATATTTTGGCAACCAAAATCCTTTCTAGCCTCGGCAACACAATCATAGGGACTAAGGAAGCATTGATGTTTGACATCGTTTGAAGAAACTCCTCTTTCCAATGAATTGTTATTGTATATTTCCTTGTTTTCAAACAGGATTCATTCCATGAAACTTGTGCTAAAGTCCACCATCAACTATAGTTGCTCTATCCCTAGATGGTGTATTTTGATAGTTATATGTTAACAACACATCATTTTGAAAAATGCATACAATTCTATTACTAAGTGCTTTTGTGCAAACTCAGGTAATCTTGCAGTGTAGTGTTTAAATCGGAACATTCTGGAACTTTAGTGGGTATTCAAATGTAGGTACACTATTTCTGGCCTATTGAGAGGGAAGCTGTCAATCAATTCGAGAAAAAGTGGCATGATGTAACAGGCAGATTGGAAGGAAGAATAATCTCCAACACCATCTCAGTGATGTTTGGAAGGTATGTATTTTATATTTAATGCTGTCAAACAAGGGCACATAATAAACATGAATAATATAATTTCTTTCTACATAGGACACTTGAGGTTCCTGAAAGTTGTGAAGGAGTTGCACGCTTCACATTTGATTATCTCTGCGGTCACCCGGTATGTTGTTTCTTTCTATTTGGTTGTTGTTCAAAGAATTTTTTTAAACTAATAGTCACTAAAACTTGATGTTTTGACTTATTTTTTACCTAGTTGGCAAGTTGATGTTATGTTTTTCATTAAGCTGCTTGTGTCAAATGGGTAATAACTTCCAAGAGTTAGTTTAGAGATAAGATGGAACATTTAATGACTAAATTCCTTGCTTTCTGTGGTTTTTGTCTTGCCTCATTGACCTTGTGGCCAACTATCCTTGCTTCGGTGTAGAGGGAATGGCAGTTTTGGACTACAGACTTGAAACCCTAAAGCGTTTCGAATTCCTTGAGAGATTCTTTCAGCCCTCATTGATTTATATTGAAAGTATTACAAAATGAGATCCACAATTTTGGGGATTTCCTAAACTATAATGATACGTATTTACATAATATATTACCTACTCTAAGTACAGCATACATCAAGGGATATCTATAATAATCAATACTCCCCCTCAAGGTTGTGAATATTTGCCGTATGTATCAAGCTTGTTGCATATGTAAGTGGCCCTTGTCCCTTGGAGACTGGATAGATTTGGTGAAGATATTTACTAGTCACCGTTGAAGTTTAAAAATGACTAAAACTGCTAGATCGATAAATTATTTAAATAGATAAAACCCAAGCCAAACTCAGTTTCACCTATCCTGGTGTTGGGCTCAAAATATAAATTTTGTTAGATGGAAAGTCAACGATTGGCCAATAGGTTGCTAATGAAAGTCTCAGAATAAAGACGGTTTGGATAAGAGGGAAGTTTGTGTTATTAAAGAGAAATCAAGCCTAAGCAAGGGTGAACCTAGAAGTTTGATATGAGGGGACCAAGACCAAATATATATGACATGAAATAACAATACACAAATTAACTAATATATAGAAGCAAACTATTTAAAACAAATTTGATATATGATTATTATCTTAGGTGAAGGTTATGGTGCACCATCCATCAAAGTGGTGCAGTGGTGCACCACCCAAGTAGCACAATCTGGACCATTCATATTGCCACTTGGGTTAGTTGGACTTTGACCATATGACCCGCTTGAAAAGTCAACCTCCCCAAATGGCAATCTGATTGGTCCAGATTGTGCCACTTGAGTGGTGCACCACTATACCACTTTGGTGGACGGTGCACCTTAGACAACACCATAATTCTTAATATAATATAAAGAGTAAATTACTCTCGACCACCTTTAAGTTAATCTAAATGACAATAAACCCAAATTTGATTATCAATTACATTGTACCCTATTTTTTAGCGTTGACTAATTATTGACTTAACACTGTTACTAGAAAATAAAATAAAAAATTTATAATAAGTTATTTTAATAAAGAAGTACTCATATCAATAATTGGAAAATTTTGGATGTTACCAAAGAACTAACTTTTTCAAAGAGAGCTTTTCAACCACAACCCCTTAACTTCTGAATCAATGATTTTGTCCTAAATACCAAATACATGACATGATTTTTTATTTTATTTTTGGAAAAGGAGTGTGTGCGAGTTGTTAATTTTAAGATTAGGTTGGATCCAACAATTTTTTGTTGCAAAGCTTTACAAAACTTGTCAGTGATTCCCATGATTTCTTTTATCACATGTAAAATAAAAATAAAATTAGATGACACACCAATGATTTAAGAGCATAAGTAGCATCACCTCATTGAGAGCATGTAGAGCATTTAATAGCAAATGACACAAATGATGCTACTTAATAGCATGAAATTTTGTTGGAACCACTAATACACACACAAACATATATATATATATATAAACACTCACCCGAGGTTGGGGATCATGGCATCCCAAAGCCCTCCTCCCCCTCCATCTCTGAGCCTAATCTTTGGAGGGGTTAGGTGAGAAGAGAAGCCGAGAGTTGACATTGACTCCCAACAAATCATTAAGTGAAAAGACAAACAATCAAGGCCAATGTTTCGGCAGAGCTTGTCTCGACAAAATGGGGGTATGTCGGAAGAGTTTCCACCACGAGACCGAATTAAGGAAATGTCGTTTCATTCGATGTCGAAGAGATGGCCACTTATGGCAGTTACATTGAAGTAGCCTCAGTTTTGGAGTACACATTTGTCATTAGGACAATGTCAGTAGATTAGGAACTAGGAAATTATTTTATTTGTCTATAAATACTGCTTAGTACGATGTTATCCGGGTCGGATGCTTCGATCACATTCCTACTCATCCTTCAGTCTCAAACAGGATCAACAAAGGGACATCAAGTATGTCTTGTGTTGGGTATCTCTCACACAGATAAAGGATCGTAAGAACACAAGAAAAATACACTACAGAAAAATATAGAGAACACAAGAATTTAACGTGGTTCGGCACCACTTGCCTACGTCCACGGAAACACTCCAATAAAGTGTATTCACTATCTCAAATATGTGATTACAATATTTGTAACCCACCCCACTTTTTGTGTATCACTCTACAAACTCAAGTACCACACTCAAGTTACAAGAAATGATAACACTCACTCACACAAGAGACTTTCTCTACAAGTGATCACTTACACACTTGCTCTCTCTTGCTTTTGGTTGAGATGATTCTACTCTTCCTCACATGACCCATTTATATAGTGAAGGGACATGGCTTCCATTCATGAATGTGACTAGTGGACATTAATTGTCTCACCTTCCCAACTAATTCTCTTTATGATATGACTCCAAGAGTCAAGTGTTTCACCTTCCCAACTAATCTCTCTTTATGATATGACTCCAAGAGTCAAGTGTTTCACCTTCCCAACTAATCTCTTAAAATCCCACTCACTTGCATTTATTTGGAAATTTAATTGCTTTTCCAACAATTCCTCCCTCAATTAAAATTTCCAAATTTCCACATCATCAAGAAATTTTACCTTCTTTCCACCTTTGCTACCACGGCCGCTTTCCCTTCTCAAAGCTTGCCCTTCCAAGTAGCAAAGGTTCTTCTTACTTTAATGGCCTCTTAACACCATGGGTCTTCCCTGATAAAACATGCATCCCCACTTTGTACCTATATACTTGTACCCTTGTGATGCCATCTCCCCAAAGAAATAATATTGGCAAATCGAAAGGTACAAACCTCACATTTTGGAAAGTTCTAATGGCACCATCATGGAGCTTCATTCTCACACTGCCAATGCCCTCAACCTTCATTTTTTCACCATTTCCTAACTTGAAATGGCCAAACTCTTCATTAGTTTTCAAGGTGTTAAACATTGCTCGATCTCTACAAATGTGCTCCGAGGCAGCAGAATCCATCACCCAATTTGATTTATCAACATCCTCGGTTGTTGCTAAAAAATATATCTTCATCTTCAGCTATTTTGACCACGTTTGTCTGAGAGTTGTCATCATCCTTCCTCATCATCCTTAATTTCTTCAAATCCTCCCTCATTTGTGTGCACCTTAGTTGCAAATGACCCTTCTCCCCGCAATAATAACATTGCACGTTTGTCATATCTCGTTGAGGACGTGATTGCGATTTTGATCTTCCTCTTGACCCATCATGCCTCCTTGAATGATTCCTCCCTCGTTCAGATTCCTCCGCCATTGCTATTTCACTTTCATCATTGATATTCTCGTTTTTCATCATCCTCTCATTTTCCCTTAAAGTGACGGTCACCTCATCCATCTTCAAAGTTGTTCTCCCGACAAGCAACGTTTGAACCACGAGTTTGTAGGACCTTGGTAGTGATGACAATAACAATAGGCGCCTGCTCCTCATCGGATATTTTATCATCGGCGTTCAACAATTGGCTTACTAGCTGGTTGAACTTGTTGATGTGGTCATGGAGATTTCCTCCCATCTCCATTTTGAGTTGATATAACTCCATCTTTAAACAGAGACGATTGGTTAGCGACTTGACGCATAGATATTCTCGGAGCTTCTCCCACAAAGCCGTTGGTGTTGTCTCCTTTAACACATTGTGCTTTATCTCGGAGCTAGAGCTAACCGAATCGTGCTTCTTCGCCTTCTTTTGAATTTTTGTCCATTCTTCTTCCTTCATGGTATCTGGCTTCTCCTTCTCTAAAGCCTGATCAAGACCATTCTGCACCAAGAGATCTTGAATGGTACACTGCCAGATCATAAAATTTATTTTCCCATCAAATAATGGGATTTCAAACCTTGGTGTGTTCCCGCCATAGCTCGATACCACTTTGTTGGGTATCTCTCACACGATAAAGGATCGTAAGAACACAAGAAAAATACACTACAGAAAAATATAGAGAACACAAGAATTTAACGTGGTTCGGCACCACTTGCCTACGTCCACGGAAACACTCCAATAAAGTGTATTCACTATCTCAAATATGTGATTACAATATTTGTAACCCACCCCACTTTTTGTGTATCACTCTACAAACTCAAGTACCACACTCAAGTTACAAGAAATGATAACACTCACTCACACAAGAGACTTTCTCTACAAGTGATCACTTACACACTTGCTCTCTCTTGCTTTTGGTTGAGATGATTCTACTCTTCCTCACATGACCCATTTATATAGTGAAGGGACATGGCTTCCATTCATGAATGTGACTAGTGGACATTAATTGTCTCACCTTCCCAACTAATTCTCTTTATGATATGACTCCAAGAGTCAAGTGTTTCACCTTCCCAACTAATCTCTCTTTATGATATGACTCCAAGAGTCAAGTGTTTCACCTTCCCAACTAATCTCTTAAAATCCCACTCACTTGCATTTATTTGGAAATTTAATTGCTTTTCCAACATCTTGCACATTTAATTTTCCAGCAAGTTTAATTTAATGCAATGTTCTTCGTCTCTTCCATGTTGTTCCTTCCTCAGCTCCAAGCTCATATACGTTTCCAGTGCATTTAAAGTTTCCAGCACCTCTTTAAAAGCTTTTCATTAAACTTTCCGGCACATCTAAATTCACACACCTTTTTAAAATTTCTGCCTTTCTAATTCAACGCTCATTTACTTTTTTTTGCACTTGTTTACGTTTCCTTGCCCGAATTTATTTTCAAACACCAATTTACATTTTTTGCACATTCAATTTCAAAGCATATTTTACGTTTCCTGCACTTCAAGTTTCGAAGCAACTTTAAACTTATGCACTTTAATGTTCATACAAATTTACTTTCACAGCACCGTTTAATCTTCCTTGCACAACATTTACGTTACTTAATGTTCCTGTCGAAATTTACGTTTCCCGCGCTTTTTCTATTTCACGCAATTTTAATTTGTGTTTGCCTCTGTCGAAACCTCATTTTGACAAACCTCACACAAGACTACCACAGAAACTTGGGAGCCCGCATTCATTTGAAAACAATCCTTTGCTGACTGCTTGTCGGGAAAAGGAAAATTAAATTCCACTGTCAACACCTGGTTGAATCTTAGATCCTTGTATTATTGTAGACTCAATAAGAAAGGATAATTTCGTGGTGTGCTCAGCTTCTAGCCCTCCAGATGATCAATAACCTTTCAACAAGACAACAACCCTATCAGAGAGTGGTACCAAGACTTCAAAAAAAAAAAAAAAAAAAACAAGGGATCAACTATTTCCTAAGCCTGAAGAGAGTGGTTTGGAGGTTTCCATGGTTTCCACATGCTTTTTCTATATGCTGATGTGGAGACAAGCCATGGGTTCTTCTTAGTGCCCCCTAGGGAGTGGCCAGTTATGCATTGACTATGGCTAATTTTGTACTGGCACTTGGATTTCCAGAGTTTGATTTTTCTTATCATGATGAAGGAACAACGCATGAAACTAATGAGGCTATTGAAGCTTGAAAAAATGCGATATGTGAAACATGACGTTCCTCTGTGCTATTTTGCTTGCTTTTAAATCATTTTGATTTTAAATTTTCTTCTCTGGTACTGCACATCCAAGAAAGTGCACATGATAAGTTGAGTTGATAACTCTCTCTAATTGTTTTGATTTTCAGTTGGGTGCAGCAGATTATATTGCTGTAGCTGAAAACTATCACACTGTTTTCATATCTGATATTCCAGTGATGAGTATGCGCATCCGTGACAAGGTATTGATAAAGATAAATTGTGTGTTGGCCTCGGCTGTATTGATAATAGCCTAACTTTTTTGTAAGATGAGATATTTTATGTTGAAAAACCTGCTTTCTTACTCTATCTGCATGATTTCCCAAGATATTCCCCAAATATAGCACTTAAAACTGTAAATCATCAGCTATAGCATTGAAATTTAGTACAATTCTGTCTCTGCATATCCCTATCCTGTTTTGAGCTAAAAACACTGTTCTACTTTTCAGGCACGGAGATTTATCACCCTTATTGATGAGTTATACAATCATCATTGCTGCCTGTGTTGCTTGGCATCCTCTTCAATTGATGAATTATTTCAAGGAACCGAGGAGGGCACACTTTTTGACTTGGAGAGGTAATTTTGTCTGTTCATATTGGAATCTTTTCCATTAAATTCCCAGAATCTAGGTGTTTATGAAATGCCATTTCTTTAAAAACTTGTTTGAAAAGAAATTGTAAAAAAATTATCGTATGTATTTATTTCCTCAACTGACCATGTATAGTTATTTATTCGTGTCCCTGTGATTGTGCAGCAAATTTATATTTTTTGACCTATCTAGACACCACGTTACATTTGCTGTTATGTGGCATAAAATGTAGAGCAAGAAGGGAGGGTTTTTTATCACATTTTACCCAACATGTTTGTTAAGTACATGCAATTTTTTTAGTATTAGGTTGCATAGAGCCTGATATTTTGAGAAGTTGGATACCCTATACTCTGTATTTGAAAGCTGCACTTGCCATGTATTTGCAAACTCGGCATACAAGGCAGTCGGGCTTTAAAATCATGACATTGTCAAATATCCTGTCTGATATTTTATTTTGACAATTTTTTATTTTAGTAAGTAGCTACTAATTTGCATACGTTCTGTTCTTGGGGCTAGCATTCTTTATATTGTTAGTAGTTTCTGAGTAATGTGTAAGGCAATACTGACGTGAGGCTTATTAGCTTTGTCTTTTATGGTAGTCTAGTAGTCCTGTTTAATCGATGCATTGGCAACTGAACCTCCTCACTCTTGGTTTGATTCCAGTTTCCAGTTCGAAACAGAGGCAGAAGGTGGAAAACTTCGCCGCAATGTCTTAGCAGAAGGCAATGTGGGCTCAGGAGGTGCCCCTGTTGGTATCACATCGATTCTATCTGGTCAAGAAGAGATGTTTGCTTTTCACAGAGCTGTAAGTACCGCCCTTACCGGCTTTTAGTTGAAACAAAATCATTATTACTTAGCACAATGCTGATTTGGTTCCATTATTTCTTTGGTGTATTTCCCAATTCCCATACATCACATGCATTTCTTCTATGATGTATACTAATCCACTGACGACTTGCATGATAGTGGTGAAGTCATGTAAGATGAAAGTTAAAAGAGTTGTAGCTTTGTTAACTGACCATAAAGTATATATGATCTGCCAACCTTTAGATTTACCCCTAGTTTCAAATTGCAGATTGCATCAGGCGAAGCAGCCGCAATACTGCGGCTGTGATCACCACCGCAACTGCATCATCCCGCAATTGCAGTGTGGTTCCAACTTCCAAATTACAGTGATGTGGTGTCATTGGGACCGCATCAGATTCATACACGAACTTTCTAGTAAATAGAATTTTACACGGCAATGGCCGCTATCCGCATTACAATGACTGCAATACCTGCAATTGCAGCGAGTGCAACTGCAACTACAACCACAATTTAAAACATAGATTTACCAAAAGAACCATCTTCTTTGTATGTGTCAGGCAGATTTGAAATTGAGTGACCACCATCTATTATGTAAGTTTATGATTGACAGTGACACTAATGATACTTGCACAGATTTTATGCTCACAATCCTGAGTCTTAGGTGTCTCATTTGGGCATTTTAGAAAAAGTTACAATAGAACCAAGTATCCAATGCCTTACATGGGAATCTGGGAAAGGTTTGTGAGGATAAAGCCTGCACAAAGTATTATGGCTGTATTAGAATATATGCAGCTGCATAATTTGTCTGCTCTGACCTGCTTTGCCCCTAAATTTTGTTCAGATATATCTTGTAAATTAAAACTCGACAGACTAATCAGTTCTAAATGTTACTTGGTTGTTTTTGTGTACTACCATCTGGCTATCCCCTAAATTTTTTAGATTGCTCTTATACTTTGAAAAACAAGTAAGAATAAAATATTAACATTGGGTATTCCTTGACATGCTTTGTAGGTCTCACGCCTGATTGAAATGCAAACGCCATTATACTTGGATGGAGTCAGTAATTTCCACCCTTATTTTCAGAGGCAACATATAAACTTTCAAATTAAATCGTGACAACTCCCTAATATGCACAAGTAGATGGGGGGTCGAATTATTGAAAGTATTGATTCTTTATTCTTTACGGTTAGGGGTGGCAAATGGATGGATTGGATAAATTTTTATTCGGATTGTAATGGATGGATTAAAAACAATCCATTAATCCATTATTATCCATTACAAATTCATTAAAAAAAGTCCAATCAATCCATGATCCATTTAAAAAAATTTATCCAAACAGGAAACCCAGAATTGGTCAGAGATAGAAAATCTCTTCCGAGCTAAATCAATGCATATAAACAATAGGAGTATAAGTGTCATTTAAATATATATTTTATTAAGATACCTTGGATATCTGTAAACTTGTTAATTGTATCTTTTTAACAATAATAATGCAAATTAAACAATGACCACCGTTGTTGTTGATGAACTCGTCCGGAATCTTCACCGTGACATCCTTGGAAGAAAAACAGAGAAAGTTTCAGTGGAACTGTGGAAGAGATCAAGAGGAATCAATCTGATTTTATTTTATTTTTGGTTATGAATCTTTTGATTTGATTTCTTTTTATTTTTGGTGCTTCAATTTGTTTTCTTTTTTGTTTGGTGAATAATGATTTGAAAAAAACAAATTGGTTTTGGAGTGGATGAAAATTGATCCACCTACATTTTAGTTGTTGGTCTAATGGATTTTTAAAAAACTTGAATGGATCATAAACCATCCACTAAAAAAAAAATCAAATCCAATCCATTTATTTATTTTATATAAAAATGAATAGATTGGATGAATTTTTTCATGAATGGATTGGATTGATAATGGATATATGGATTATTTTGTCAACCCTATTTACAGCTATATCTTAAATAATGCAGCAATGCATAATAATTTTGCACTTTTGAAAGTGCAAAATGTATAATATAAATGCTGAAGGATATGTAATCCTATCTTCATATCTTTAGATGTCATGATTTATCAGTATCAGGTTCAATAGTAATTCCTGTAACTGTCAAACTGTACTATAATATGCCGATTTTAATAGATTGTGACTCTGCAAGCTCTTAATTATATTCTTTACGGCAACGGACAATCAATTCGGGTAATTTCTGACACAAGACACTTGGTTAATGATGTACAAGTTTTTGGTTAATTCAGTTCAATGGATGGTTAACGACGAATTGTGAACTCTTGTACCTATTAATCAAGTTCAAGATACCATTAACCATGATTGTGAACACTATTAACCAAGTTTGAAGTGTAAAAAAAAAAAAATAACATGCACCGATGTAGGATGTATGGGTGGTTAACAATGTTCACAATCATGGTTAATGATGTGTTGGACTTGGTTAATAGGTACAAGGGTTCACAATCGTTGTTAATCATTCACTGAACTGAATTAACCAATAATTTGCACACCATTAACCAGTGTCGTCGCCAGTGTCCGAGACCCAGGTGTACAAATAACATCACTCTTCCATAATGGACCTAATAGATTAGGTTAATTAATTATTGTATGTCGAAATTTGCATAATAGATTACTTTGTTCTAATAATATTATTCATCACGAGTTTTTTCAAAGTATTTCAAATTAAAATAATTGACTAGTCTTAAACCTGTAATCAATTATAATGGCAAGATAATCAATTATGATACTCAAAATAATTGATTATTCGATTAGCCATGTTTCTTTACATGTAACTCACGTTCAACCTAATGGCTAACAACATAGCAATTAATTAATCATGCCTCGAATAACTTTATACAAAATGTGTTTGGATACATTAGAATCCAATAGCTAAAGACTCAACCCATTATCCGAAATCCATGGGAACTAGTTGCAACTTGATTATCCATACTCGTCTTTAGTTGTCAACCTCCTTAAAGTGCGCATTCTCTAGGGATGGACACGGGTCCGGCTCAACTCACAGACTAGACCAACCTGAACTGATCCAAATCGAAAAATTCGGGTTGGTTCAGGTTGTGTAGCGTAGAATCCGTTCAGTTCGGGTTAGGTGCTGGGTCAAGTCCTTTGAAATCCGAGCAACTCGACCCGAACCATTAGATATTATCCCCCCCCCCCCCCCCCACCCCAATTCTGAAGTCTTAAAGGCCCAAGCGTTCTGCTCCACTTGTCACCGGCCTCTCCACTTTTTGTCGTGTTCGGCTCAAACCGTCATCTCCACTCGTCGGCGGCGCACCAATAGTTGGTCGTCTCACTCGTCATCTTCTGCATAGCAGCGGCATCTTGCTAATCGGTCAGTCTCCACTTCTTTCGCTCTCTCTCTCTCCACTCATGAAAGATGGAAAGTCTTAGGGTGAACTAACGAACATATTAATTAAGACCAAACATAACCAACCTATTTAGAGCTTGGAAATGCTTGTTGCCCCACCCAGCCAAGTAGTTACCTCCATATCTACTCAAGATGCTATTGTTGTAATAGTTCTTACTTATGCTACTATTGAAGAAACTACAAATCATCCACCCCAGCCAACTGAACATCCACCAATACCTTTTGTACTTGGTTTTATTTTTTGTTTTCTCTTTAAGTTTGGTAGACTTCCAATTAGGATGTAGTATCTTGAGCCTTTCTTAGGATGAACATTATGCTTCTTTTTGTTGTTTGCCAAAGTCATGTAGTTCGCTTGTAGATTCCTCTAATTGAACAATTTTCCATGTAGATTGGTAATATAGTTTTATGAATTTCCCGCTTATGCTTTTCAATATCTGTTCCCTTTTTATGTTTATTAATTTTATGCTCCTTTGGGAATAACTTGACAAATAATGAAGGGACCTTCCTAAGTTGCTAAACATTTATCAATCTTAGGATCTTATGATGGGCAAGGTAGGTTGAGAAACCAAATCACCTTCATCAAACCTTTTGGGTTTGACCTTTTTATTTAAGCACCGAGCAATTTTAGCTTTGTTTAAGTGAATACTATCAGAGCCATGAGTCAATCCTCATTGGCTGCCTCTATTTGCAAGTACATGACTTGAAGATAATCTTCTAGATCTACGCCTTTTTTCTTAGATACTCGTAAAACTCTTCATTATTTTTTATAAAGGTAAAATTACATCATGACCATAAGTAATTTATAAAGGGTCAAGTCAGTAGTTGTGCACCTAGAATTTCAATTGGCCCACAGTAATTCAGAGAAAATTGCATGCCATTTTCTTGTATTATCCTGTACAACCTTTTTTTTTATCATATCTTCGACCTTTTTTATCATGTTAATGACAACTTTGTTTGCAACAACTATTGGGAATTATGTGATCATACACATATAGTGTAAAGATAAAAACCAAACAAGGATGTGAAGAGGAACTATGACATGTGTTCTCGACTTTACCTCTTCGAGCATGAACAAATCCATATGTCGTGAATCATAAGCACCTCAAGCAAATCATTAGTAGCACCAAATATTATGTCATCCACATAAATTTGAATAAGCAAGATATCTTCTTTTGAGGTTTTGATAAAAAGAGTTGTGTCAACTTTGTCCTTTCTGCAACACCCCTCGGGGTATCACATGGTTAACTCATTACGGAAAATAAAACTTAACTAAACACTGGTTGCTTTCGTAAAATAATATTTTCTCGCTACTTATACTTATTCAGAAATAGTGATAAAAAATTTTCTTTTCATCTCCATACAAACAAGCACCATAACATAATATACATCAACGTTTTATACTTATGCATCATCAATATTTACATCTCGACATTTACCATAACAAGTCACTTCCTAGAGTTATAACAGCATAATAAAATAAAACAACATAACTAAAACATAGTGGGAGTCTGGAACCACAACTCAAAAAAATAATTGGAAGAACATCCTATAGCTGGTCGGCACTAATGATAACCATTGGGGAGTCCAGTGTAGACATCCCCACCCGCGGGAGGAGTATCTGGAGAGGACACTACTGTTAAGACTACATCTTTTGACATATCTGATTTTGATGAATCCAAACAAAGAATGATTTTAAGTGAACCCTGTGAAATCTTCTAATATATGTATTAAGTGTGCAAATCAGTATACAAGAGTCTCATGACAAAGAAACAAAATCTTAATGATGCTCCTGTAGTATGATGCTTCTGAACAATGACTCAGTCCCTACCAAATTCTGATTTATTGACTGAATGTCCCTCATTTCAACAATATTCAAACACAAAGAATATTCCCTGATTATTTCGAATAAAGAAATTCGATATCAAAAAGCTCAAAGCACCATTCCGCATTTGAAGATTCTTTTTGTTGCAAAAGATAAAGTGAACTTTACTTGCTCGCAGACCCGCTTAGCACAAATAAGGAAAGTCGTGCTACCCAAATCCGAAAAGCAACAAACACTGCTCTGAATCACACTGCACTCTGATAAAGCTATGCCAACCTATACGTTCAACTTGTCCTGAAGCTCACCAACGATTATAAACATTAAATGCAAGACCAGAACAACTCTTTGGCATTTATGAATGAAGAACAAAAGAATACTCAGCTGAAGAACTCTTTACAACGGATTTATCTCTCTTGAGTATAAATAGAAGACTTTGAAGGCTATTGAAAACACACACCAAAAATCAATTAACTCAAGCATTCAATACTCCTAAGCATTCAAAGCTCTCTTAAGTTCTAGATAGAACACTTCTCTGCTCAAATCATTTGTATCCCTGAAGAGGCTTGCTGAAAGAATACTTGTTTGAGCCTGAAGAGGCTAGCTGTGCAAACAATACTTGTTTGAGCCGCGGAGGCTAGGTGTGAAAATAATACCTTCTGTAACCTGATCAGTTATAGTGATAATACTTGGGGAAACCAAGGACTGGACATAGCCCAAGATTTGGGGTGAACCGGTATAAATCTCTATGTCTTCTCTCTCTAACTTAATCTTTTCAGTTTTTTTATATTAACCGCACTAACTGGGTTGAAAAGTGAAAAGCTTTCTGGTTCATCAGACGCATTGTTGTGTCTCTTATCTAGAAGTTTTGATCTGTGCAAAAGTTAATCAAAACACAATTCAACCCCCCTTCTCGTGTTTTATATCTATTCACTTCAGTTGGTACTAGAGCTTAACCTCTAGGTTGAGCACTTAACAATGTTGAGGAAAGATCCCGTTAAACAAACATCATGACGGCTGGAGCTAGCACAAGCGGAAGCAATGCTGGAGAAGGAGCATCTATGGCTAGACCTCCCTACTTTGATGGAGAAAACTACATCTATTAGAAATAAATATTTCAATGGTTCATCATGTCAACAAACTCCGATTTATAGGATATCATTACTGATGGTCCCTACATTCCAAGGAATAATGATAACACTGATAAACCTAAAGCTCGGTGACTCCTGCAGAAAAGACTAAATAGGAGCTGAATCATAAAGCAATGTATTCCTTGATGTGTGCTCTCAATCAAGAAGAATTTGAGAAGGTCCATGCATGTGGATCTACTAAGGAAATCTGGGATACTCTAGAAGTTACTCATGAAGGAACAACAAAAGTGAAAGAAACAAAGATAAACATTCTTGTACGAAAGTATGAGTTATTTACTATGGAAGAAGGAGAAAGTATTGCTCAAATGATAGGAAGGATTCAGACTATCATAAATAATCCGAAGTCACTGGGAAAATCTACACAAATGCTGAGAAAGTTGGTAAAAATCTAAGAAGTTTGCCCAAATAGTGGAGACCTCTAGATACAATAATAACTCAAGCCAAAGATCTCACAACTCTTCAGATGAGTGATCTTCTTGAAACTCTACAAGTACATGAACAGGAGCTAAATGAAGACAGCTCAAATAAGAAAGGAAAGACCATTGCTCTCAAGCCAGAGAAAGGTTCTTCAAAAGCTCTTAAGGTTGAAGAATCAGATCCAGAGTCAGACGCTTCTGAATGAGACTCAGACGGTGATGATGAAATGTCATTACTGACTAGAAAAATGAGGAAGTTATGGAAAAAGAAGAATTTCAGTAAGGATAAACCTTTCAAGAAGTTCAATAAAGAAAATACTTCAAAGAGAACAATAGTTGTGACAAAAGCTCTATTGTATGCTATGAATGTAAAAAGCCAGAACACTTCAAATCTGAATGTCCTCAGTTACAAAATAAACCCTTCAAAAATTTCTATAAAAAGAAAAAGAAAGCGATGATGGCAACTTGGGAAGATCTTGATGGCAGCTCATCCGATGAAGATGCAGAAGGCGAAGAGGCAAATCTATGTCTCATGGCAGATGCTAACTCTGACTCAGACTCTGAGGTAATTTATGATTTTAAGGATTTGAAAGATGCCTATGATGAATTGATTGAGGAACCTAACTGTTTAACTAAGGCGTTCAAAACACTTAAGAGGCAATATGTGAAACTCCTAAAAGAGCATGAACATAAGACTCAAGAGTGTGACAAACTGTCTCAGGAAAACAGTAAGCTTAAAGCTGAAAAGCTTAAAGCTAAGATCATAGTTGAAACGCTACAATCTGAATAAGTTGTCAAACTTCAACAGAAGGTAGAAGAGCTCACCTCTGATCTTGCTCGTTTTGTCAATGGAAGAGATAACCTGACTAAGTTATTAGGAAGTCAGAGACCCTCTCTTGATAAAACTGGTATAGGATTCATTGACCAGACACATCATAAAGTATCTAACAAACTCTTAGGACAAAAACCTAAAACTCTTTATTATAAGGTCATTACATACAAGGGTAATTGTAAAAACTGTGGAAAAACTGGACATATCACGTCTAAGTGTATTCACACAAGAAAGAAGTTGTTGCAAACTTCAAAAAATAACAAAAAAGGACCCAAAAGAATATGTGTACCTAAAGCTTTAATTATTCCTGTTGCAGATATCCTTAGTAGGACAAAAATCACACCTATCATGGTACCTGGATAGTGGCTGCTCACGACACATGACGGGAGAAAAGTCTATGTTCCTAGACCTCCAACCTAAAGAAGGGGGGACATGTTACCTTTGGTGGAAATCAAAGAGGAAAGGTTATCGGGATAGGTAAAATTGGTGGGAAATCACCTCTACCATCTATCTCTAACGTTCTTTTATTTGAAGGGTTAAGATATAATATGTTAAGCATAAGTCAATTATGTGATAATGGATATAATGTTTCCTTTACTAAGAATGCATGCGTAGTCAAAGACACTAATGGCAAAGTTCTCTTTTCAGTAAACAGGCAACAAAATCTTTATAAGATTTATCTAACTGAATTAAATGACCAAAATGAGACTTGTTTTGTGTCAAGGGAAGACGAAAGATGGGTATGTCATAAGAAGCTAGGACATACAAGTATGAAACAGATAACTAAGCTTCAGAAGTATAGACATGTGAAAGGTCTACCTAATCTAAGTTTCAAAAAGAATGTCTTATGTGATTCTTGCCAATGTGAAAAGCAAGTTAAAACTAGCTTTAAACCCAAGAATCTAGTATCTTCCTCTAGACCTTTACAATTGTTGCATATGGATATGTTTGCTCCAGTTAGTGTTGCTAGTAAGGCAGGAAAGAAATATGGTTTTGTCTTAGTCGATGATTACTCTAGATATACATGGGTACTCTTCTTAACCCATAAGGATGAGTCATTCAAGATGTTCTCTATATTCTGTAAGAAAATTCAGAATGAGCAGGGATTCTGTATCTCAGCTATCAGAAGTGACCATGGGGGAGAGTTTGAGAATGAGCACTTCAATACATTATGTGAAGAGAATGGTATCTCTCACAACTTTTTGCTCCTAGAACTCCTCGGCAGAATGTAGTAGAAAGAAAGAACAGATCTCTGCAAGATATGGCTCGAACAATTCTCAATGAAAGCAAAATCCCAAAGTACTTCTGGGCCAAGACAGTAAACATTGTTCGTTATGTATAGAACATAATATTGATAAGACCATTCTTGAATAAAACTCCCTATGAATTGTGGAAAGGTAGAAAACCCAACATCTCTTATTTCCATGCTTTTGGATATGCATGCTTTATTTTGAATACTAGATATCAACTTGGAAGGTTTGATTCAAAAGTAGATAAGGCTATATTTCTCGGATATTCAGACACTTCTAAAGCTTTTAGAGTTTATAACTCTATAACAGAAGTTGTTGAGGAATCTATTCATATTGAATTTAATGATGGTTTAAAGACTGATAGGAAACTATGAGATCTTGAAGATGATCTTGCATGTTTAGATCTTGGAAGGCAAAACAATCAGACCAAAGATAACTTGAAAAATGAGGATCCAGAAACTCATTCAAGCGTCTGATCTACATGCTCAACAATCATCTGAGACTGAACCCAGACGAGACTGGAAGTTCAAGACTCATCACCCTGAGAAGTTGATCATCGGTAATCCCTCTCAGAGAGTTAGAACCAGGTCAACATTTAAAGATTCAAACAACATGGCATTCCTATCTGAGATTGAACCAAAGAACATCAAAGAAGCTCTTGAAGATGAAAGCTGGATTTTAGCTATGCAAGAAGAGCTAAATCGGTTCAAAAGGAATGATGTTTGTTTCTTAGTTCCGAATGAAAAAGGAAAATCAATCATTGGAACGAGACGGGTATTCAGAAACAAGCTTGATGAAAATGGTAAAGTAGTCAGAAACAAAGCAAGGTTAGTAACTCAAGGTTATAATCAACAAGAAGTTATTGACTACACTGAAACTTTTGCACCGGTAGCTAGAATAGAAATAATTCGTATACTTATGTCATATGCTACACAACATCAAATCACCTTATTTCAAATGGATGTTAAAAGTGCATTTCTAAATGGAATGATTGAAGAAGAAGTATATGTTAAACAACCACCGGGATTTAAGGGTAGTGACAAACCAAATCATGTCTATAAGCTTAAGAAAGCTCTCTATGGATTAAAACAAGCACCTGGAGCTTGGTATGACAGACTTAGTTCTTTTCTTATGAAAAATGATTTCATTTGAGGAAAAGTAGATACAACTCTCTTTAGAAAAAGTTCTAAAAAGGATTTCATTATAGTACAAATCTATGTTGATGATATTATATTTGGTGCTACTAATGAAAAACTCTGCAAATAGTTCTCTAAGCTTATGCATAATGAATTTAAGATGAGCATGATGGGAGAATTGAAGTTCTTCCATGGTCTGCAAATCAAACAGACAGATGATGGAGTATACATTCATCATCAGAAATATACCAAGGAGATCTTAAAGAAATACAAGTTGGATACAGCTAAACCTATGAAAACTCCCATGGAAGCAAATGCAAAATTAAGTAAGGATGAAGAAGGTAAAAAGGTAGATCAAACTACTTACAGAGGTATGATTGGTTGTCTCTTGTACTTAACTTCAAGTAGACCTGATATTCAATTCAGTGTCTGTATGTGTGCAAGATTCCAATCTGATCCAAGGAAATCACATATCAAAGCGGTTAAAAGAATATTTCGCTATTTACTTGGAACCACTAATCATGGTTTGATGTATTTAAGATATCAAGAGTACAGATTAGTTGGATTCTGTGATGTTGATTATGCTAGAGACAGAGTAGAAAGGAAAAGCATAAGTGGAGGATGTCAATTTATTGGAGCAAGCTTAGTCTCTTGGACAAGCAAAAGACAAACTACAATTGCTCTATCTACTGCAGAAGCATAATACATTTTAGTTGCAAGCTGTTGTTCACAACTTTTATGGGTAAAACATCAACTTGAAGATTACTCTATCTTTGAACATAATATTTCGATTTGGTGTGGTAATTCTAGTGCTATCTATTTATCTAAGAATCCCATACAGCATTTTAAGGCTAAGCACATAGAAATTAAACATCACTTTATAAGAGACTATGTTCAAAAAGGTTTTTTCGACATTAAGCTTGTTAAAATCGAAAATCAGTGGGTTGACATATTAACAAAACCCTTAGCTGAAGACAGGGTCGTATACATTAGAGATAATCTGAACTTGCATTTCATAAAGGAATAATGTTTGATGGAATGTGTCCGATCTAACTAAAAGTGTCTGCTGACGTGGATTAATGACTGAGACTTTACATTGCAGTTATCTAAAATGTTTTTGAATTCAAAACGGTTTTGTCTTTATTACTCTCAACTGCTTTTTTTGAAACCTCTCTCTTAAAAAGCAAAATTTCTCTCTTAGAAACTGTTTACTATTTCAAAACGTTCTCTTTCTCTCGTGCGAACAAATCCTTTTCGAAACCCTTCATCTTCCTTTTCTCAAACCCAAATCCATGGCACCCAAAGCACCCCCACAGAAACTCATCCGTGCTGCTGCTCACTTGGGAATGAGCATTGAGGACATCTCCATGATTGTACCTGGGAGATTTGTAAAGATGAACAAAATCATAAAAGGAGGAATGAACGTAATGGTAGAACTAAAAGCTTCTCAGTGGGTCAATTTCTTCTCATTGAATGAATCAGTATACCCCTTACTACTTCAGGAATTCTAGGCAAATGCTGAAGAAAGGATGTCTCAGACCCAAATTTCCATTCTAACCAAGTGCAATGGAAAACCCTATTCATTCACTCTTAACAGTATTCAGAAAGCAACCGGCTGCCCTAGGCAAGGTGCTGCTTTTTATAATGATTGGGAAATTCAGTATGGTGAAGAAACGGTACATCAAGTGATGTACGGGGTGTCTAACCCTAGGAATAAAGCTGCTTCTCAACTAATTCCAAAAGGAAGGTTCTTGCATGTCTTGCTGATCAACTGTGTAATGCCAAGAACCAACGCTCGTGATAATGTCAACAAGATGGATAGGTTTGCCCTATTTCATCTTTTAAGCATGATGAAGATTGATATCAATGATTTGATTTTCAAATACATGCTGAGGATGGTAAAGCTCCAAATCAGGACCTCTTACACCTGTGGGATTATTATTACTAAACTGCTAAATATCAAGGGTATTCCCCTCATTGGAAAGGTTGATATGGCTACTGCCATAGATGAAAGAACTCTCTATCAGATGAAGCTGAGACCACCGGGAAGGATTCTCGATTCTGATGAAGATGATGAGAAGAAGAAATCTTCGAAGGATCTCGAAAGGAAAGCTGATGAGTCAGATGACTCAGAAGCAACAGAAGTGTCTGCACCTTTGGATCCCAAGGTCAGATCAAAACTTCAAGTAAAGAGGAAGCTGGTCATCTCAGAAGCATCTGATGATGATCATGACAACCTATTTCCAAGGTTCTGAAGAAGGAAGTGGTTCAAAAACTTGTTGCTGCACCTCGAAAGGAACTCAAGCGGAAAGCTGCTATTGCAGCTACACCGGTTAGAAGATCTACAAGGCTGAAGTTAGCTGAGTCTGTGTAGGTCACCTGCTGCATCACCTCTTAGGTCATCTGAACTCTCACCCTCTTCACTCGTTGTGTTATCCTCACCTTCACATTCATCCTCCTCCTCCTCTCACAACTCCCCTCTTCACAACCAAATTTCAATTGCTGAAAATATGCTTGCTTTATCTGTTCGAGATTTTAATTTGAATCTCACTCCAGATCACCCCTCACCACAACCTATTTTCATAACTCACCTGATCACATATTCAATCCTTCATCACTCTCTCCCTCACCAACTCAGGAAATTCAAACTCTTATTCCTGTTTCAAAATATTTTGATTCCATTATCTCACCTCTTTCTCACCCTTCACCTCCTCATTACACCTCACCACAAAGACCTCTCTCTACCCTCTTCAACCATTCTGAGCCACTACCTTTAGATCAAATCAACTCTAACCTTCTTATCCCTGTTGATCTAAAAGCAATCAACTGCCTGCATGAAGGCTAATACAGTTTTGAAGATCTGTCCCGACAGAGGTTCTGTCTGTCCAAAGCCAAAGTTAAATCCAAAATCCAAGAAGCCTTTTGTCTGGCTGGAAAGGAAGCATAAGAAACTGAAGTTTCCTAGATGCTCTACTTCGTTCATGAGTCACCCTGAGCCTCATGTTCTTCAAGACCCAGCTAATCACTATGGCCTATCTCTGTTTGACAAACTCAAGACGCCTACAGATAGTGCCTGACTCAGTTCTTACCAGATCCCCTGGATCAGATATCCAAATGAATACAGAGCAGAATAAAGGCAACTTTACCCCGTCCAACCAACTCTTATCTTTGCTCCTTTTCTTTTCATTTTACCGTTGTGTTTTTATGAAAATCCTTTTTCAGTTTACTCTTTTGATTTACCAATTTATGATGAAAAATTGACTTGGTTTTTCAATCATCTTTCTCCTCTTTTTATTTCTTTATCAAATTTAGAAATCTCCTTTTTCAAAATTCTCTGTCTACAACCATTTGGCTCGTTGCACTCAGTCTTTCCCTTAACTCTTTTTCTGTTCCCCATTGTTTTTTATCTCACTTTCATTTTCTCCTCAAGTCATTCCCTTCCCTGGCACTGCCTAGATATTGTTCCTTATGAACCATCCACGACTGCCACTTCTTCTGACCCTGGCCCATCCTCTTCATCTCCACTTGATGATCCTGCTGCAACGGCTTCCACCATTATTGGAATGGATCCAGTAGCTCGTGCAGAAATCAGTGGTCTTCGTGAAATGATGCAAACTGTTGTCGCCCTTCTCACCAAAATTGTTTAAAAACAAAAACTTTATTTTTGTTTCCTTTGTCAGTAATGTAATAGCCAATGATGGATAAATCAATAAATTTCTTTTTCAGTTGACTTATTTTCTGATGCTTTATCTTTTTACTGATGACAAAGGGGGATAATATATTCGTGTATTTGAACTAAATAATGAAACCGAAACGATAAGATGCTTCTTTAACCATGCGTCTGAAATACATTATGAAAGCATTAGTACCGGGGGAGCTTAAATATACTTATAAGCTTGACTATCTTTCTACGTTTGAATAACTTCATATGATTCTCTGTGCTTAAATCTACTCTTATCCTTAGTTCATTAAAATCATAAGACAATGTTTGTCATCATCAAAAAGGGGGAGATTGTTAAGACTACATCTTTTGACATCTCTGATTTTGATGAGTCCAACAAAGAATGATTTTAAGTGAACCATGTGAAATCTTCTAATATGTGTATTAAGTGTGCAGATCCGTGTACAAGAATCTCATGACAAAGAAACAAAATCTTAATGATGCATCTGTAGTATGATGCATCTGAACAATGACTCAGTCCCTACCAAATTCTGCTTTAGCGACTGAATGTCCCTCGCTTCAACAATATTCAAACACAAAGAATATTCCCTTATTATTTCGAATAAAGAAATTTGATATCAAAAAGCTCAAAGCACCATTCCGCATTTGAAGATTCTTTTTGTTGCAAAATGCAAAGTGAACTTTACTTGCTCGCAGACCCACTTAGATCCACGTGTTAATAGAACACTAGAATTATGATGTCTCAGTTACTAGGTTCACTTTTCTTCTTTAACAACATTTTCGTTTTGTGAAACAAAAAATACAAAACAAAACCTCCGAAACTTATCCAAGTTTGACGGAATTATTTTCGCTGAGTAAAAGCTCCTTTGCAGAAAATCTTTTCCGTTTGAAAATCGTTTATAAAATGTCAAATCGTAGAGAAATTCTTTTTTTTTCTCCTAATTTCTTCCTTCTTCGATCTCTTTTTCGAACAACATTAATTTATGAAAAAATATTCTCAACTCATTTTCTATTTAAAGAAATATAATTGGTTTTCATAGTTTCATCGAAAAATTCTTTTCTAAATTACTATTTTCTTAGCAAATAAAAACCTTTTATAACTCAAATGACTTTCCCGTTTCAACAAGCTTTTCCCATGTCAATATTACTTTATTTTTGAAACTTAACTACTTGAAATAACTTTTTATTTTATTTTTTTGGAAAAACTAATGCCTGTGAAATTTTTTCACGGTTTCGTCCTTACTGTCACTCATTGACTTATCTTTCACCGAAACATTATTAAAATATTATTTTTTACTTTTTCTTCTAATTTCCAAAATTAAATCATTTTGATTTAATCTTTAAGCTTATCAAGCTTTTATCTTTAATTTACATTGAGCTCTAACCACCGTTAGGCTTCTCAGTCAAACAGTCAACAGTAGAAAATCCATATAACACAGTTATAGCATACTTCACAGTTATAGCATACATCACAATTATAACATTAGAACACGGTTATAACATATCAATTCTATGAACCACATCAAGCCACATAAACAAATACACAGTAAATAATTAAAAACACCACAAAAACCACAACAAATAATTTACAGACATACACAGATAGCATATGGCTATCTAAAACCCCTCAAGTAAACTCCCCTTACCTCTTGGAGTTTTCCGGTTTTAATTTCGTAAGGTATCGTCGATCTTCCGATTCCTTCCCACAATGCACAACAACAACTAACTTATCCTTCACAACAACAACACAATCAAGTTACTAAATGAAACAACAGATATCCATCTAGTTTCCTATGAGTAGAATTCGGTCACATCAACCAAAAATAGGCTAAAGGTTTCTAAAATTCTCAAGCTTTTGGATTGATGATCCTTAGGCATTAGAAAGACAAGATCAATGATTATAACTCAAAAATTGAAGCAAAATCATCTAACTCATCAAGAGCTAGGTTTCGGCCTTCATTAAAAAAATGGGCTAGGAAATTTATTTGGTTTCAATCTCTTGGATTCAACAAGCATATGTATTAGAAAGATGAAATCAAGTGTTACTTTCCAAAAATTGAAACAAAATTCACCAACTTCCTCTAGGTAGGGTTTCGGCCATTCGAGGAAGAACATGAAAGAAATTTTCTTTTGATTCATGCTCTTGGATAATGTAAATAGGAATCATAGTGAGTTCATAGAAATTTGTTTCATAACAAAAGGATTTTTCTACGATTTTCTAGAAATTTTTGAATAAAAACTAAAGAACTTGAAACATGATGATCATGGCATGAAACTCATGAAATAAGAGAAGAAGAGTACTTCAATGATCAAGGAGGTGAGGTTTTACCTCTTGTAGATTGAAGAAATGGAAAGAAATGGTCAAGTTCTTCTCAAACTCAAGTATGATTGTAACAGCCTGATTTTAATTATGTTGTTCAACCGATTAAAATATAATTAATTATATTTTAATCTGAGAGTTAAAAAGTGTTTTTGAATAAAACAAAATCATATTCATAGTCTACTTTATGGTAGAGGGTTACGGTAAAATTTTTGGTTGAAAATTCAGACGAAATCCGGTCTGCGTTTTGACTGCCGGTACAAGTTTACTGTGCAAAAAACCTAATTTTGACCCGTGAACAAGATAGTTAGAGTTTTTATTATGTTTCCTTCAACTTTGGTTATATTGAAAATTTTCGTTCAAAAATAAAATAATATTTTATTCGGGCGAAAACGTCGAAAGAATTACGATCGGAAATGCAACCGGGTAAGAAATGGAGCAGAATAGGAGACATAAAAGGCATGAGGTGAGATGAGGGAATGAGGTGACTCACTAGAGGTATGGCCTAAGCTACCTCCTAAAAAGTGGTCATGATGGACTTTTTGAAATATATCATATTATATTCTAAAAACATATTTTTCTCTTTCCTCTTCAACCAAACAAGTCTTAAAGACAAAACTTGCTCTCCAAGCTCATCCTCTCTCCAAAATTTCGTGCTCCCCTCTCCCTCCTCTATATAATCATCACTCATCTTCATTCTATCATTTTCTTCCTCCATCTTCATACTTCTTCAACTTCTTCCATTTCTTCTTTTTTCAAACACTTAAAGCTTCCATTTTTATTAGTCTTTTCCACTTAAGTTCTTCATTAAAGTTCTTCCTTATACTAAGGGTAATGCTCTCATATGAATCTTTTTTCAAGTTTCATCTTTTATTTCTTAGTTTGCTTTATGTGTTCTTTATATGCTTTAAACTTCTAAAATCTCTCTAAAATGGTAGAAAACTCCTTTGAGTTGAAACCACTTTCTATAGTCTTGTATTAACTTATATTTTTATATACTAAGAGATTGTGTAAAACAAAAATATCTACCTATCTCTTCCAATGAAGGCCGAATGCTTGCATTTGTGACCTAGGAAGTTTTTGTTTCAACTTTTGGAATATGATCATGTGTTTGAGTTTCTAACTATCCATTGATCTTAAATCTATAAATCTTGGAGTTTTGATAGCTTGTTCCTATGATGGCTGAAAATATGAATAAGTAAGCCTAGGATACTATGTTTCAACTTTCCGAGTATCATCATGGATTTAGAACTCTTAATACCTTATGATTCTAAACCTAAGAGTTATTGTTAAACAAAGAATATTTTTCCTCATCATCCTTTGATGGCCGAAACTTAGGGTTTAGGTACTAGGATGTTTGAGTTTTTATTTTTCCAAAATGATCATGGACTTAAGCTCTATAAGATATTTGGATGCTAAGTCTATGAGATTGGAAAGTTTAAGGATTTCTAACTTGTTTATTCTATGTTATTAAAGCTAGGATGTATTACTTTCATTTTTCCAAGATGATCATGGACTTGAGCTCCATAAGATATTTGGATGCTAAGTCTAAGAGATTAGAATGTTTAAGTTTCCATTGTTTTCCAAAATGATCATGGACTTGAGCTCCATAAGATATTTAGATGCTAAGTCTAAGAGATTGGAAAGTTTAAGAATTTCTAACTTGTTTATTCTATGTTATTAAACCTAGGATGTATTACTTTCATTTTTCCAAGATGATCATGGACTTGAGCTCCGTAAGATATTTGGATGCTAAGTCTAAGAGATTGGAATGTTTAAATTTCCATTGTTTTCCAAAATGATCAAGGACTTGAGCTCCATAAGATATTTGGATGCTAAGTATAAGAGATTGGAAAGTTTAAAGATTTCTAACCTATAAATCCTATGAAGGCCGAATTTGTTCTTATTTTTCCAAAATGATCATGGTTTTGAGCTCCTTAATACATATGGATGCTAAACCTAAGAGATTGGAAAGTTTAGTGAAAGCTAGCCTATTTTACTAGCCTTGGCCTAATACACTAAGTTTATAACTTAGTGGGATTTTAATTCAACTTTGTTAAGTGATTATTGTTTATGAACACCTAACATTTAAGGATCATAAATCCATGAGTTGTATAATTTTCGGGAATCTCTAACCCTAAGAACTAGTCTTGGCCGAACCTATACCTTGTGGTTTAGTGTTCTTGTTTGATTTTAACTTGTGATTTTGTGTTCATAACCTTAGACTTCCATCGCGGAGGAAACGAGGACGTTCGTGATATACTTCTTCGATCATCTAATCTCCTTACCTTCATAGAAGGTGGAGTTAGTACTTTGTGGTGTGACAACGAGGAGCTTCGAGTTCGGGAGTCCGGTGATAACCCAGGTGGGGGAAAGAACCAACCTTTCGTCGGAATGGATAAGAAGTAGATTACATAATAATTGTGTAGGGCGACCTAAACCCTACTAGTAGTCAAGTAATCGACAAGACCAAAATCACATTGGAAACCTTTTCTGAAAAACCAATAACGATTCCGGGATTATAGGTTTATTGACATTAGGTTGATCTTTATATTGTTGATGGTTGATTTGATTTTATTACCTTTATTGAATTGATTTTGTGCTATGTTGGTAATATGGGAATATTTTGATTGATATTGTGTTATGCATGATCTGCCTGGTTTTTATTATTATGCTTAGTGGATTTTAAGTAAAGATATATATGTTGTCTAAGAGATGATTGTTTTGGGTGTGAGGATATTGATGATTTAGAAGTACCTAACTTAGATGAGGAATGTTAAAGAGGTGTTATGGCATAGAATATGTGTCAAGTTATAATGGAAGGTTAAGGCACTAAGATGTTGTTAAAATGGGTTGGTGAGATTCAAGTATAGGTGTTGTTGTCCACAACCGTGTATTGGTAATATAATACACAAGGACAAAAGTGTATTGGTAATATAATACACAAAGACAAAAGTGTATTGGTAATATAATACGCAAGGACATCTATGTATTGGTAATATAATACACCGTGTATTGGTAATATAATACATGTAAAACACTTCTGTGTATTGGTAATATAATACACCGTGTATTGGTATATTGGTAATATAATATACGTAAAACACTTCTGTGTATTGGTAATATAATACACCGTGTATTGGTAATATAATACACGTAAAACATTTGTGTATTGGTAATATAATACATCATGTATTGGCAATATAATACATGTAAAATCAAGAGTTCTCGCAAGACCACTTCCACCTTAGGGAATGGGGGTGGAACACCTTAACGGGAATGGGGGTAGAACACCTTAACGTGAATGGAGGTGTGCACTAGGTGGAACATCCTAACGGGAATGAGGGTGTGCCCCGATGCAAATGAGGGATGGTGACAGGAGTGGTAGTGGCCACGATAACGTAAAGACATGGTGACAGGATTAGAGAGGTTATGTGTTAGATTGCCTGAGAATAAGGGTAGAGGATGATATATATTGACCTGGGGATGATTCGTTAGTTATGTGTGTTGATTGTCTATGACAATTACTGTATAATTTACTATGACTCTTTTCCGCTTTTTGATGATAGAACTGTTTCTTATCCCCTATGTTTCTGTATTTTTGTGGGTTACTTTGGTTTACGTTAGAAGACCCGATGGAGGGTTACGCTGCTGAGGAGCTGGACGGAACTCTGTATGAAACGGAGATTGCTGAGGAGTTGGATGGAACTCCTTACGAACCAAACGTCGAGGGTCGAGCTGTGATCCATGGAGATTAAAGTCTAGACATTATGGCCAGTGTGTCTAAGGAGTATTTTTATATTTCCGCTAAGTACGTTTGTTATTAATTTTATGCCTGTGAGGGATCCTACTGAGAGGATACCCTCAACAGTGTTTTGGTATTGTAATGAACAATTAGGTACGTATTTACATATGTTAAAGTTGTTGTGTTTTTAAATTTGCAGAAGTTATGTGATAATTAAATAAGTTTTCATTTTTACGTACTTTTCATGATAAGCGCGCGGTTAAGAATTGATTTAAGAAGGTAATTAATCTAATGACACAAAGAGGCACAGCGGGGTGTCTCAATGATGTTCTTTGAAATTTTGAGAGAAAAATGAAGAAGATGAAGTGAAGTGAATGAAAAAAATGGCTTAAGTGTTTAGTGTAGGGGTGTGACCGTGTGGGGGAGGGTGAAGTGGTCCAAAATTTGTGATGGCTACCTTGCAATTTCACTAAACAACCAAGGGTATTTTGGTCATTACATCACCTAAAATATTTTAGATATTTATTCCCCATCTTAGATATTTATGCGCATTTATGACTCGAATAGGATCGCCATAAATGCTCGTCACGTCTATCACATCAGTCACTTTAGCTCCGTATCTAGCTCCGTCATTTACCCGACTTAGGTTTTACGCAAGTTATTTAGAAGTTTTTCGCCCGTATAAAATATAATATTTTATTTTTATGCAAAAATTTTCAAAAAAAACCAATATAGTTGAAAATATGATATAATCCTTAACCATTTCATTCACGAGTAAAAATTGGGTTTTCTGATCAGTAAATTTTTATTGTCGCTGAAAACGCAAATCGGGTTTCGTCTGAATTTTTAACCCAAAATTTAATTGTAACCTTCTAAATTAAATAGAATATAAATATGAGTTTGGCTTATCCAAAATCATTTTTCAAAGTCTCGGATAAAAATCTAAAGATATATATATATATATATATATATATATATATATATATATATATATATATATATATATTCCGATATTAGAAAGCAGAAAAATCGAGGTGTTACATTATGATATGAGCCATGGGGGGCAAGTCCAATTTCCAACAAGAATTATTTGAGCCCAATGAAGACCATGGATCAAGAATCAAATCAAGGACTTGGTGGGCCCATGACAAGAGTTAGACACAAGAAATCCCAACAAGCTCTTAATTACATGGGGACTATTTTGATAGAAGCAAGCCCAAGAATGAGACCAAATGGAATGGAGCCCCAATTGATGACCTATCTCATTCAACTAGAAGACCCATGATCATTTTCAAATGGGGCGTGCTCTAGTTATGAGTCCACTTAGTTGTTTTATTTTAATTCAATAAGTGCAATGGGTTATGTGTGTGTGTCCAAATTGGCTAAGTGTTGCAAATGGGTCAAGCCCACTTAAGTCCATGTTGTACACGAATTTGGGAGCTTAGTAGGAGGACTCTTTGGTTTGCATGCCAATAGTAACTCCTATAAGTTATTAGTTTGTTTATTGTTTTGTTAATTATGTGGGAGTTACACTTTTTAATATGAGAAGTAAAGTGTGGCAGCCACATAATGATGGTTATGAGAGAATAATAAACTCACCATTAGAGGCTGAGTTAAGGAGGGAATTAGTGAGTCATTTAGTCACATGATTAGGCTAATTATTGTGGGGGTTATGATCTCTTTTGGAAGCCAAAAAGTTGGCAGCCTAATACTCTATTTGTACACTCCATTTTCATGTTGAATAGTAACTTGGATGTTGAATTTGGATTAAATCCATTTGTGAGGGAATTGTCTCTCTTTGGTTCTTGGTTGAGCCATCTTGTTCTTATCAAGAATCCAGGATTCTTGTGGCGAACCTCACTTGGCTTATCAAACTCTCTAGTTTGTGGCGCCATCATCATCTCTAATCTTCACCATTTTCATATTTTCTTCCTTTTATGATACAACTCAATTCTGACTTGGATTGGTAAAATTCAACCAAAAAGATCATCAACAAGGCAACCTCACCATTTGGTTGTCATCAAGTGGTATCAAAGCTTAGGCTTTGGTTGAATTTTGAGTTTTGTTCTTCTTCTACCTTTCTCCTTTTCTTCTTTTTGCTATGTTGCGATTTGAAAATTTCGACTATGTGCAAGAACATAGGAAAGAGGTTGAAGAGTGGATCCGGCAAATGCATGAGAGGCGTGACAAGAGGATGAGAGAGAACGAACAAAAGAGGTTGAGAAAAGAGGAAAGAATGAAAAGACAAATGGAAAGTTTTGAAGACCATGTGAAGAAGTTGGTGGAAGACTCCAACAAGAAAGAGAATGAGAAGAAAGAGAGAGAGAAAGCAAAACAAGAGAATGAGGCAAAAGCAAAAGAGAGTGAAAAGAAAAGTGATGGTCAAAAGGAAAAAGAAAAAGAGAGTGAAAAGAAGAGTGATAATCAAGAGGGAAAAGAAAAAGAGAGTGAAAAGAAGAATGATGAGAAAGGGAAAAATAGTGAGCAAAAACAGAGTTCTTTGGCAACAAAAAGTGAGGAGAAGAGGGCTTTGATTTCAAGACAGCCCCAATGCATAATTTATTGCAAGGACTTTTCTTTAATTTCCAATGCTTCTAATGATCTCTCTTTGCCTAGTGGTGTTGTAACTCTTTTGCAGAAATTTGGAGATTTCATCCCAAAGGAAGTACCCCATGGTTGGGAAACTTTCAAGGATTCCAAAAGTCTCAATAAAGCACCTACTCATGCTTTACCTCCTATTGAAATATATTATGAACTTAAGTTTGATACAACCGATGTAACGGAAGAGTTCATCCCAAGGGAGGTACTCCATGGCTTGGGAACTTGCATGGTTACCCAAAAGTATGGATATCTTAACACAAGATTCGATAACATGCTTGGGATTGAAGTCATAAATTCGAGGACGAATTTTCTTAAAGAAGGAGGGTATGATATGAGCCATGGGGGTCAAGTCCAATTTCCAACAAGAATTATTTGAGCCCAATGAAGACCATGGATCAAGAATCAAATCAAGGACTTGGTGGGCCCATGACAAGAGTTAGACACAAGAAATCCCAACAAGCTCTTAATTACATGGGGACTATTTTGATAGAAGCAAGCCCAAGAATGAGACCAAATGGAATGGAGCCCCAATTGATGACCTATCTCATTCAACTAGAAGACCCATGATCATTTTCAAATGGGGCGTGCTCTAGTTATGAGTCCACTTAGTTGTTTTATTTTAATTCAATAAGTGCAATGGGTTATGTGTGTGTGTCCAAATTGGCTAAGTGTTGCAAATGGGTCAAGCCCACTTAAGTCCATGTTGTACACGAATTTGGGAGCTTAGTAGGAGGAATCTTTGGTTTGCATGCCAATAGTAACTCCTATAAGTTATTAGTTTGTTTATTGTTTTGTTAATTATGTGGGAGTTACACTTTTTAATATGAGAAGTAAAGTGTGGCAGCCACATAATGATGGTTATGAGAGAATAATAAACTCACCATTAGAGGCTGAGTTAAGGAGGGAATTAGTGAGTCATTTAGTCACATGATTAGGCTAATTATTGTGGGGGTTATGATCTCTTTTGGAAGCCAAAAAGTTGGCAGCCTAATACTCTATTTGTACACTCCATTTTCATGTTGAATAGTAACTTGGATGTTGAATTTGGATTAAATCCATTTGTGAGGGAATTGTCTCTCTTTGGTTCTTGGTTGAGCCATCTTGTTCTTATCAAGAATCCAGGATTCTTGTGGCAAACCTCACTTGGCTTATCAAACTCTCTAGTTTGTGGCGCCATCATCATCTCTAATCTTCACCATTTTCATATTTTCTTCCTTTTATGATACAACTCAATTCTGACTTGGATTGGTAAAATTCAACCAAAAAGATCATCAACAAGGCAACCTCACCATTTGGTTGTCATCACTTTAGCTCCGTATCTAGCTCCGTCATTTACCCGACTTAAGTTTTACGCAAGTTATTTAGAAGTTTTTCGCCCGTATAAAATATAATATTTTATTTTTATGCAAAAATTTTCAAAAAAAACCAATATAGTTGAAAATATGATATAATCCTTAACCATTTCATTCACGAGTAAAAATTGGGTTTTCCGATCGATAAAATTTTTATTGTCGCGAAACGCATAAATCGGGTTTCGTCTGAATTTTTAACCCAAAATTTAATTGTAACCTTCTAAATTAAATAGAATATAAATATGAGTTTGGCTTATCCAAAATCATTTTTCAAAGTCTCGGATAAAAATCTAAACATTTATATATATATATATATATATATATATATATATATATATATATATATATATATTTCAGATATTAGATAGCAGAAAAATCGAGGTGTTACATTATTACCCTACTAAAAAAAAATTCGTCCTCGAAATTACGGACCTGGAAAAAGATCAGGATATTGTAATCTCATCTTGTCCTCAATTTCCCCTGTTGCGTCTCTGGTTGTCTCATCCCAAATCACCTTGACTAAGGAAATTTGTTTACCCCTGAGCTGCTTAATCATCTTATCCTCGATTCGTAAAGGCAAAGTCTCGTAAGACAAGTTTTCTTTTAATTGTACTTCATTGGGTTCAATTACATGTGATGTATCAGGAATGTACTTCCTTAATTGTGATACATGGAACACATCATGAATATTTGAAAGAAAATGTGGTAAAGCAAGTCGGTAAGCTAACTTGGCCAATACGACGAAGAATTTGGTAAGGTCCAATGAATTTAGGAGTGAGTTTTCTGGACTTTATAACTCTTTCAACCCCAGTCGTGGGTATGACTCTCAGAAATACATGTTCATCTTCTTAAAATTCGAGAGATCGTCTTCTTCGATCAGAGTAACTATTCTGTCTACTTTGTGTCATTTTCATCTTTTCACGGATTTGTTTAACATTTTCCGTTGTTTGCTGCACGATTTCGGGACCTAAAATCATGCTTTCTCCATCTTGGTACCAACACAAAGGTGTTTGACATTTTTTCCCTTATAGAGCCTCATAGGGTGCCATCCCTATACTTGAATGATAACTGTTGTTTTACGTGAATTCGATAAGCGGTAAAAGATCATCCCAACTTCCATGATGGTCTAAGACACATGCTCCCAGCAAGTCTTCCAACCATTGAATCGTTCTTTCCATTTGTCCATCAGTCTGAGGATGACACGTTGAACTTAACCTTAAATTGGTTCCCAGTGCTTGATGTAAACTTCCCCAGAAACGTGAAGTGAACTTCGGGTCTCGATCTGATACAATACTCGAAGGCACTCCATGAAGTCTAATCACTTCTTTAATATAAACATCGGTTAACTTCTCTACAGTGTAATTGATCTTAACAAGTAAGAAATGAGCTGATTTCATTAACCTGTCAACGATCACCCAAATCGAATCAAAACCTTTGGATGTTCACGGTAAACTTACCACAAAATCCATCGATATGTTATCCCATTTCCATTCCGGTACATCTAATGATGTAAGCATACCTCCAGGTCTTTGATGTTCTACCTTCGCTTTCTGACAAGTCAGACTTGATGCAACATACTCCGCGACTTGGTTTTTCATGCCTGGCCAACAAAATCTTTGTTTTAGATCTTGATACATCTTAGTTGATCCAGGATGAATACTTAAATTACTTTTGTGTGATTCTTCAAGAATCATCTTTTTCACCTCAGGATTATCAGGTACACAGACTTGTCCGTTACACCTTAAGATGTGATCTGATCCCAAACTAAATTCTGTAGCTTTTCCTTGTTCCATTAATTCCTTCTTTTCTTGAAGATACGCATCAGTAATCTGTTGTTTTCGGATTTCTTCCATCAATCTACTAGAAATCTTGATCATTCCTAAACTGATCTTCTTTTGACATACTTCCATAATCAAATTAAGATCACGAAATTTCTCAATCAATTCGAGTTCCATTACCATCATAGCTGAGATATGAATGACTTTCCGGCTTAGTGCATCAGCTACCACGTTCGCCTTTCCAGAATGATATTGCAACGTGAAGTCGTAATCCTTCCGGAACTCCATCCATCGTCTCTGTCTCATGTTGAGCTCTTTTTGATCAAACATATACTTTAGACTTTTGTGGTCACTAAAGACATCAAGCTTAGCTCCATACAAGTGGTGTCTCCATATCTTTAGTGCAAACCACAACAGCTAACTCCAAGTCATGTGTCGGATAATTTCTTTCATGAGTCTTTAGCTGACGTGACACATAAGCTACAACCTTTCGATGTTGCATTAATACGCAGCCTAAACCTTGATGCGAAGCATCATAATATACCTCGTAAGGTTCATTCGGTTCAGGAAGTATTAATACCAGTAAAGTTGTCAAACGTTTTTTTATTTTTTGAAAAGTTTCCTCGCATTCATCCGTCCACACAAAAGGTTGATCCTTCCTCGTAAGGTGAGTCAAAGGCGCTACTATCTTGGAAAAACCTACAATAAATCTTCGATAATAACCGGCTAGACCAACAAATCTTCGAATCTTCGTTACCATCTTTGGCCTTTCCCAAGAAAGTACTGCTTCTACTTTTGCAGGATCGAACTTGGACAGTTTCACATACAAAACCTTATCGCATAGGATTTGTAAAACTTGTTTCAAATGTTCTTTATGTTCCTCATTACTCTTAGAGTAAATGAGAATTTTATTGATGAAAACAACAACAAACTTATCAAGAAACAGCCGAAAAATCCGATTCATGTAGTCCATGAAGATATCAGGTACATTCGTTAATCCAAAAGGCATTACGAGATACTCATAATGTCCATAACGAGTTATAAACGTAGTCTTTGGTATATCTTCAGACTTTACCCTAATCTGATGATAACCCGTCCTCAAGTCAGTCTTTGATAACACCACAGCTCATCACAGTTGATCCATCAGATCGTCTATTGCGCGATAAGGGGTACTTATTCTTGACCGTCACTTTATTAAGTTGTCAAAAATCCATGCAAAGGCCCGAACCTCTGTCTTTCTTTCTCACTAAGAGAACTGGTGCTCCCCATGGGGTAACACTCTGTCGTATGAATTCTTTCGACAAAAGGTCCTCCAATTGAGTTTTCAACTCAGCAAGCTCTGTAGGTGACATTCGATATGGAGCGGTAGAAATTGGTCCGGCTCCTTGTACTGGGTCAATGGAGAACTCGATATCTCTTATTGGTGGTAAAGCTGGAACATCATTCAGAAACACATCCGGAAACTCTCTCACTATAGGCATCGTACTCAAATCGATCTCCCCCCTCAACTTCTAAGCTAGATAAAAGCAAGTATCCCTGATCTCTTTCTTTCGAAAAAGTTCTTACTTGGTTCACAAATAAAAATCCAGAAATCTCAGGATTAGGAAAAACTAAAGTTTTATGAGCACAATCTAAAAGGATATGGTTGGAAGATAACCTATCCATGCCTAAAATCACATCTAACTGTATCAAAGGCAAGCATATCAGTTAACTTTGAAAATGTCTATCCTGAATGATAATAGGACAGTTTAGACATATAGAATTTATGATAACTGGTTTAACAGTTGGGGTTGAAACAATCAAGTCATACGATAGAGAAGAAACATGCAATTTCAAATGTCTCACACAATCCATCGCAATAAAAGAATGAGTTGCACCAAAATCAAAAAGTACAATTAAGAGATTATCAGTTATATCGCAACTACCTTGTATGAGATCATCAGAATTGGAAGCTTCAACACCACTCATGGTGTAAACTCTACCCTTAGCCGTCGGCTTATTGGTCCTTGAGGTGTTCGCAACTGGTCCAGACCTCGGTGCACTACAATCCCTTGCTATGTGCCCCACATGACCACAAGTGAAACACTTCATTCCATTTATTGGGAAAGTATCAGCCATATGATTCGGATCCCTACATTTGTAACATTTCCTGACTTGACCTTGATTTTGGTTCCTTTGGCCCCCACTACCTGATGCAGAAGCAATAGGATGGTATGATTGCTGGTTCTGGTTATTTCTGGGTGGTCGGAAATATGGTTTCCTCTGCACTTGCTTTCCTCTCTAGTTCTGGAATTGATCCTTGAATCTCGATGGTCCTCCAACATTACCTCTATTATCTCTTTCCTTCCTCATTTGTTCCACTTTCCTACACTTCTCAATTAAAGCTTGGAAAAATTAATTTTCAGTGGCAGTACCGATTCCTTGATTTCAAAACATAATCCTCCCTCGAATCTTTCGTACTTCCAGTCTCCATCTGGGTTATTTTGGAAAAAGCATAAATACTTGGCAAGTGATTCAAACTTTGCCGTGTATTCCCCGATAGACAAATCCTCTGTTGAAGACGCACAAATTCTTGCTCTTTTTCAGCTCGAGCACTTTGAGGAAAATACTTGCTCAGAAACATGTTCCGAAACACATCCCAAGTAATTCCTGATTATCCACTTCCAGCAGTTGCTTAGTGCCCTTCCACCAGTATTCAGCATCTCCCAACAGCAGAAAAGTAGCATAAGGCACCTTCACTCCTTCAGGGTTGTGAATCAGCTCAAAAATTTTCTCTAACTCCTGAATCCACAAATCAGCTTTCGCAAGATCCACATCCCCAAGAAATTGTGGCGGATTCTAACATCTAAACGCAGTCAGACCTCTGCCCTCAACAGCTTGTTCATCTAGAATCTGCTCTTGTTGGTTCTAGGCAGCCAAAGTAGCTGTCTGGAGCGCAATGGCAGCAGCAACATTCGCCATCGCTTGTGCTGCCTGGTCCACCAGCACCAACATACTCTTCACCAAAAATACCATGACCGTCAAAATGACCTCCTCTACGGCCTCTTCCATGACCGCGTCCACGTTCACGTGCACCTTTTGGTTCCATAACTGACCTACAAGACTAAATCAGTTAACTGCAACCAGAAAATGAAATGTAAACTTACTAGTTAACACACATTACTTCTAAGAAGTAATTCAGACAATCTCAATCAGAGGTCACACAATATCAACACAATAGACCTATTCCCAAAGGTTCCAGAAAGACTCGACCAGCTCTGATACCACTACTACAACACCTCCTTGGGGTATCACGTGGTTAACTCTTTGCGGAAAATAAAACTTAACTAAATGCTAGTTACTTTCGGAAAATAATATTTTCTCGCTACTTATACTTATTCGGAAATAGTAATAAAATTATTTCTTTTCATCTCCATACAAACTAACACCATAACATAATATACATCAATATTTACATCTCGACCTTTATCATAACAAGCCACTTCCCAGAGTTATAACAGCATAATAAAATAAAACAACATAACTAAAACATAGTGGGAGTCTAGAACCACAACTAAAAAAAATAATGGCTCTCGAGGCGGAAGTCGATCACAAAAACCCACTATCCCCAAAAATGGAAGAACACCCTATAGCTGGTCGTCACTAATGATAACCATTGGGGAGTCTAGTGTAGACATCCCCACCCACAAGAGGAGTATCTGGAGAGGACACTACGGCTCCCGCTCCTATAATTGGGACCACACCATCATCGAGAGGATCGTAATTACGGTCCTCCTCTAGATCCTCCTGAGGATCTTCCTCAATCCCTTCCTCAACCTCCGGAACTAAAATGGTCGGTGTGAGAGGTGATGCTGGTGCTGCCTCATGCAATGGTCGAACATGTGGGGGAGGATGATTGATGAGTGTGATTTCACTTCATATTTCATTGACATTTTGCGTGCATTTTCATATAGTTTAGGCATTTTTAATTTGATTTTGGTTAGTTTTTACCTTGGAACGGGTAAGGCGGTTTTGTGGTGTTGTTGTGATGGAATTAAGGATCAAAATGCTCAATATCAACCATGATGGAGCTTGCATGAAGATGGGGCTTAAAAATGAAGAAAATGAGTCAAACAGAGCCCATCACGGCTTAGCCGTGATGACCATCACGGCCATGATCGAGCAAAGTTGAAAAGAAAGAATGGAAAAGTCAGAACTGGTCACGGTCAGGCCGTGATGTCCCTCACGGCCGTGGCATGTCAGCTGAACCAAACCCTCACAGGCAGAATCCGTCACGGCCGTGACGCGCAATATTTGGATCTGAAGAAACTGATTTGATCTGAATTTGAGTTTGATTGGGATTCAAATTACCCTAATCTATAAATAGGGCAGTTAGGCAGAGACTTGAGAGACTTTTAGGCTGCTACTACTTAAGCAAATTTTTAGGATCTCTCTTCTCCTCCTTCTTCTCTTCTTTTAGGTTTTCATTTATGATGTTGTTAACCAAGCATGTCATCACCATGGCAATGCTTGAGTAGTAGCTTTATTTCTAGGGATTGGGGCTATGCCTAAGATCTTCTTTATGTTATGAATTGATGTTTTACCTTTGTTAATTTCGATTTTGCTTTAGATATGGTTTCTATTGTTTTAATTACTCGTAAATTCGGTGGCCACTTATTTGCGTGTCGTGGATACTCTAAGGAGGAACCTAGCGGTGAACTTAGGTATCAGATCTATAGAATCAGACTTAGGACTTAAATCACGAGAGTTAGAAGCGGTCCTTCGAGGGTTCACGAATTGTCACAAAGCTTAAGGGGTTCAATCTAAATCCAACTACCACGAGAGTAGGGGTTGGTTTAATTGGGCACGGTTTTTGTAACCCGAGAGGGAGAATTAACTTATTTAGGATGAATTCGCCTTCAAAGCAATTTAGATAATTAACAAGGGGTAGTCAATTTAGCAACATAAACAATCTTGTTGGCAACCCAATTCCTAGGAATCCCTTTTGATCTGAAAAACCCCAAATTGATTTACTTTCCTGTTTTGTTTAATTGCAATTTTAAATTTGAATGCTACTTGATTCTGATTTCAAAAATCAAAACCTTTTCAAAATCCTTTTTTATATAATCCAGTTTAATTGATTTGATAATTAGTTGTGATTTGAGATCACGGTCTCTGTGGGATCGATCTTTTTATTACTTGACGACGAATCCGGTACACTTGCCGAAATCCACGCACACCAAGTTTTTGGCGCCGTTGCCGGGGACTGTGCTTCCTCGAATCTCAATTTAATTTTTAAATTGATTTCTCTGGACTTTTTCTTTTTAATTGTTTTCATTAAAAAAAATTCTTTTTTTCATTTATCTCTTTTTCTTCCTAGAGTATCTATCTCTGTGTTTTTCTCTTTTATGCAAAGATCCCTAAGTCTTAGAAACCTTATTGAAGTTGACCCCGAAATCGAAAGGACCTTTCATAGACGTAGGAGACTAAAAAGAGAGAGAGAGAGGTTGATTCCCATTCCACTCATGGCGAATCTACCTGATACCAAGTCATTTAATGACTACGCAGCCCCAAATGCGAGAGGTTTGCGAACTGGGATTGCTAGGCCAGAGATTGAGGTGGAGAACTACACTATACCGCCTATGCTAATTAGCATGATTAGGCAACATCAATTCGGAGGATTGCCCTCGGAGGACCCGACTGATCATGTGGAGACATTCTTGGAGTTCACCGATGCAATTAGAATTCATGGCGCCCGATTGATGCTATTCGCTTGAGGTTGTTCCCCTCCTTTCTTACTGGAAAGGCAAAAGCTTGGCTGAAGCAAGTGCCCGCTAACACCTTGTCGACTTGAGACCAACTGGAGCAGGCATTCTTGGAGAAATTCTTCCCTCCATCCAAGACGGCTTACCTACGAACCCAGATCACCGGCTTCTTCCAAAAGGACGGAGAATGCTTATCCGAAGCTTGGGATCGCTACAAGGGATTGCTGGAGTCTTGCCCACATCATGGACTCGAAAGGTGGTTGTTAGTGCACACATTCTACAACGGATTGAAATACTATTCGAAGGTGTCACTTGACTCCGCAGCTGGTGGAGCCTTTATGAATAGGCCTCTGAATGAGGCATTCAACATCATTGAAAACGTGGCCACCAACTACCACCAATGGGGTTCAGAAAGAGGTAATAATCCGAAAAAGATTTCGGGAGGTAAGTTTGAAATGAATAGCACTGATCTCATTATGTCTAAAATTGACTCACTGAATAAACGATTTGATCAGCTTGAAAAGGCTAATGTGAGTTCAATAGGTGCTACTAATATTGTTTGTGAGATTTGTGGATTGCAGGGACATGACATAATGGAGTGCCCACATGGTATTGCTCATGGATCCGGCGCTTCGGGGGAACAAGTGAACTCTTGTCACAACTTCTATGACACGAACCCGAAGTTGCCAAACTATATTCCCCCAAATTCTTACAACCAAGGAAGGAAGAACAACCCTTACCTCTCCTACGGGAACTACAGCAACACGCTGAACCATGAATTCCAAGAAGGCCAAGGTAATAGGAAACCCGCATCGGGGTATCCTCAGATACAAAAGTCTAAAATTGAGTCTCTTTTGGAAAGTTTTGTTGAAACTCAAACAAAACAAAATGAAGAGTTTAGGCAACAAGGTAGGGCAGTTAATGAGGCAATAAAAGAGTTAGCATCTAAGGTAGATAACTTAGCCATCCATAATAAGATGTTAGAAACTTAGATTGCCCAACAAGCTAGTACATATTCTAGACCTAAGGGTACGTTTCCGGGACAACCCGAAGTTAATCCCAATGAACATTGTAATGCCATATACTTGAGGGATGTTAAGCTTGGGGTAGGGGAAAAGGATGTGGAATGTGAGGAGGACATGAGTGAACATGAAGAGATAGAGCCAAAGTATGTCCCTCCACCACCTCACCAACCCCCAATACCTTTCCCACAAAGGTTGGTCAAGAAAAAACAAGTAGAAATAGAAACTAAGAACTTAATTGAGGAGCGAGATGCCATGATAAAAACTAATATGCCTCCTAAACTAAAAGATCCAGGAAGTTTCTCTATTACTTGCTCAATTGGAGAATTAAAAATAGACCAAGCCTTATGTGATTTAGGGGCTGGTGCGAGCTTGATGCAGCTTACTATCTTGGAGAGGTTAGGAACCAAGGAATTGAGTCCATCCAAATTATCTTTACAATTTGCGGATGACTTAACTAAAACTCCTCTAGGCATACTAGAGAATGTTCCCGTAAGGGTAGGGAAATCTTTCATTCCTACCGATTTCATGGTGTTGGATATGAACGGGAATTCTAAATTCCCCATCATTCTAGGAAGGTCGTTCTTGGCCACAGCTGGAGCGATAATAGACATAAAGAATGGCAAACTCTCTCTGAATGTAGAGGAAGGTAGGGTAGATTTTGATTTGACTAACTCATCTAACAACCCTCCTTTTGAGAGTCATGTGTGCAGGATCGATATAATGCCTCCAGAGGTAAAGGAAGAGCTCAACATGGAAGCGACTCCGAAGCTTTGCAAGACAAATGTTGCACCAAATGGTGATGAAGTTGGAGTTGCTCATCATGTGGAAATAAAACTTCCGTCGGGAGGGAGTAAGGCCATGAAACTCATAGTGAAAAGAGCAAAGCGAAAGCGCAATTGGCCATACGAACAAAATCGGCTCTTTGAAGGACTTCCATGGAAGAGAAGTGTTCTTGATTGAAAGAAGTATGGTCAAGCTTGAGACCGTAAATAAGCACTTCTTGGGAGGCAACCCAAGTTTTCTTTCCCTTTTCCATTTGTTTTTGAATTTTGTTTTTGAATAATTTGAGAAGATAAGAAAAGAAAGATCACTAATTGATGGATTTGCCAAGTATTTTCAAGGTATGAAGGAAAGAAGAGCAAAAAGGCAATGACAAATAAAGTCATAAGTCATCACGCCCAAGCCGTGACGGTGGTCTTGACCGTGATTAGCTAACCAGATAAGATCAGAATGTATCACGTCCTAGTCGTGATGGAAGTCACGGCCGTGACAGGCCAGCTCTTATAGACCAGAATTGATCACGGCCTAGCCGTGACCGTGATGAGCATCACGACCGTGACACACTTTCCAGCATCTCTTTGACTGGCATGTGAGCCAACACCCTCTACCACCTCGGTGAGTTGTTCCATTTTTCTCCTCTCTCCGACTTGATTATTTACATTGGGGACAATGTAAGTTTTTAAGCTTGGGGTAGGGGTATTTTTGCAATTTTTTTATTTTTTGCATTTTTACATTTTTCATGTCATATTTGTGTGATTACATGATTAGATTGCCCCTTGCTTAGATTATGCATCCAATTGTGAGAACTTGGTGCCAAATGAATTGAGATAGTGAATTTTTGAACCCAATTTTTTTTATTCTTGTGATAAGGCTAAAAATAAAAACGCTTGAGATGTGGTCGCGTTGTCGTGCACGCGCCAAAAAGCAAGCGGTTTGTAAAAATGTAGTTTAGGGAGCGACAACTCGGATATCGTCTCACAAGGACTCTTGGGTTGTTGTTATTAACACAAAATCAGTTTTGGGGGGGTTGGATTTGAATGCAATTAAGAAAAAAAAGTAATAACAGAGCAATGAAAACAGAGCAGTTTAAGAGATTAACAAATAAGCTAAAGACGATTAACCTACTGTTCTCGGTTTTCCAACTATCATCGGTTCATGTAAATTCCAAGCCCTAAGCAGATTCTAATCCCCTCCCGATTGTAGCAACAATTTACAAGCGAAATCACTACTACAGATATATGTTCCTATTCCCGAATTAAGCAAACGGGGTTAAGCCCTTCGTGAACTAAGCGAACACGAATTGAACACACGCGAATTAAGCAAACGCGATTATATATAGGAACATAACATCACTGAAACAAATCAACACAACACTATACACTCCTGAATTAAGAAAATAGAAACATATAGCATCGCATTGAAAAGAGAAAAGCAAATAAAACAGGAATTACAGAATCTCAAGTGTGGTAATGGAAACCAATCTAATCTAGGAGACTAGTTCTCCGTTACAAAAGTAAAACAGCTATCTAAACTAAAAGGAAAGAAAATAAACTACTACTGACCACTCTTTAGTTCTGCCTTCAAACAGGCTTATATACAACTTCTGGATTCCGCGCACTCGCGAGGCGAACACCGTCTCGCGACGCGAATCTTACGAACAGTCTTCAACGTTTGGTCTTCTCGCGAGGCGAAGCACGGCTCGCGTGGCGAGGAATTGAAAAGTCATGACTTCTGGTCTTCAACCTCACGAGGCGAGTCAAATGTTCGCGGGGCGAGACAGAAAGGTTGGCAATTTCTGGAACAGTCACGCTTCTGGTTCGCGGGGCGAAGGCCTTTTCGCGGGACGAAAGATCCAGAATTATTTCTTTTTACTAAACTGAAAACAGAAAATAGCAGTAAGTACTTTATTTGACTCTAAATCAGCTAAATTAACCTAAAAATACTTTAGAGACACAAAATACTGCTTAAAGACAATCAAGTCTAATTTGGACGAAAATGAGATAAAATTAGCACAAAGCCAAGGTTTTTCTAGTTATAAAACTAGACTAGCCAGCGGCTGATCAAGATGATCTTTTGATAGTTGATAATTAGCACGTGGTTCCTTAGATTTGTGTTTCTCACTGATTTTAAACTACTAAATGTGAGATTTTTGAGCCTAAAAGGGGTACTCACTAAATCTACCCCATTCTTTGTGATTGAGTGTTTTATTCCTCTTGGATTGTATTCTCTAGAACTTGACTTGAGACCGTTTTGAAACTTAAAAATTTTTGAAAACATATTTGAAAATGATTGAGGCACTAGGTATTTTTCCGGCCTTCTGAGCTTTGATTGATTAAATGCTACCCCTTAGTTGCCCAATTTTGAGCCTAAAAGAATAAAATACTTTTCTTGGTACCTTGAAATATTTTGATGAATGATGCTTGGTATGACATCTTTTTAAAGTATTGCAAAAGGGTAAAAAGGTAGTTTGAAAAATAGAATTGTGGGATGAGAAAGTTTGAAAAATATTTTTCTTGAATTGAAAATCTCCCCTTTTCCAAATAAATAAAATGAAATAAACAAAAAAAATGGCGAAGGGGATGAGAAAAAGAAAGTGAGAAATAAAATAAAATATAAGGAAAAAAAGGTGGAAAAGTGAACTAAAAAGCCCAAAAAGGTATTTTTAGAATGTTGTCATGCTTTGCACTTTTGACATTTTGTTAGCCTTCTTGATTTTCCCCACCTAACGATTAATCCCATGGCCCCATTACAACCAAAATAAAAGACCTCTTGATTCTTATGTGTTTTCATTACACTACAAAAAAACAATTGTTTAGCGACCGTACTTTTCGGTCGCTAAACCATGTAAATCGGTCGCTATTTGTTTTAGCGACCGAATCAGAGACCTATTTATGGTGGTAGCTGAATACCTGGTCGCTAAGGTTTTAGCTACCAAATTATTATTTCGGTCGCTAATTAGCGACCGTAAATTCGGTCGCTATTAGGTTGGTCGCATTTTTTGGGTAACCATTTTTAGCGACCGATAATCGGTTGCTAATTCGGTCGCTAATTTTGGTTACTGTTAACCTATATTAGCGACGGATTTTCGGTCGCTATACATCATCTGGAAATCTTAAATAAAGTTTAGCGACCGAATTATTGGTTTCTAATTCGGTCGCTAAACTGATTATTATTATTATTATTATTTTTTAATTTTTATAATAATTTTTTTCTGATTTTCTTTAAACGTTAAAAAAATTACTAATAAAACACACCAAATAACTTATGAAATATACAATCATAAAAAATAATAAATATATATAAAAAGAATAATCCAAAATGTCGTACAAGAATCGTTTAAAGTAAAAAATATGGAGAGAAAAAATCAGTTATGATGAGGGGGAGATGGAGGAATCCAATCATCCTCGGCGTCCGTACTCACCGACGTCGCTAGCGATCGTCCCCTCTGCGATAGAGACATCGATGGCCAGCGGCGGAATCGGAGGAGCGGCGGCGAGCGCGCGCACAACCGTCGAGCATCATCTCGAGCAATCGGAGTCCGGATCCTTATCTGCTCCAACACCAGCCGCTGATGTCACACCCCTGCTCGATGCTCGCCGCATCATCTGGCGTGTGCCCGAGTCAATCAGGCAATCTGGTCCGCCATCTCGCTGCTCTCTCGCTCTTCTCCTCGAAGCTCGCGTTCAGCTGCGTGATGGTGTCCTGCATTTGGTGGAACTGCTCTCGAGGGGACGGTATCGGCGCAGCAGGAGGAGCAAAGCGTGCTTGGACGATGAAGCGATGAACTCGGCTCCCAGGTGTCCGAGGCCATACACGTGCCCCTTCTTGTTCCTGCCCCCGACGACCTCCAAATAAATGGCATTATCGTCGACGGAGACAGGAGAGCAGCCATCACCAGTCAAAGCCTCATCTTGTGACTGTGAGGCACGTGATATGGCATCGTCCTTCTTCTCATTGAAGCCCGCCTACAAAGTATAGTTACATAGATTTAGTTAAAATAATTATATCCAATATTAACAAATCATTTATAATAAATTACAAGTAAACACTAAATTATTTTTTTGCTTACAGCATAGTTACGGGCCTTGTCGTTGACCCATGTCCCCGACTTCAACTTCTTCGTCCTCTCCACCAACTCCATAGCAGTCGGGGCTCGTTGTTTCTGTGCTTTCTGCACTGAATAATATAATATTAAATTCATAAGAATAATTAAAAATGAAAACTAATTAATTAAATAGTATATTAAGTCAAAAGTTTAATGTATTACCAGCTCGTCGTAGTGGGCGGCGGCTGATTTAGACCCACCGGTCCAAGCACATGCGCCACCATCAGAAGCTCGATTACGCCGAGCTGTGGCCTGGATCTCCTGGAACTTCTCAGTAGCCCAGTACTGGTCCAGCTGCCTCATGATCTCAGGATCCACCCACCTCCCCTTATTCTGCCCCTTCCTCAGCTTGTTCATCAGATTCTTCATAACCAGTGAGCCTTTATGCTCAAATATGTCCCTGACGAGAGCCTCTAAAGCTAAGTCCCACCTATACTCTTTCTGCAACTTACAGTTGTTAGGAAATTCGTGCGTACATATATATAATGTAAATTTAATTTAAAAAACTTAATAAACTGTTACCTTAAACTCTAGAAACAACTGATCCCTATGGCCCAGTGGGATGGCCTTCCATGTAGGTCATGGACCATCAAACTTGCGTCGCAGGATTTTCGAGATCGAATCAGAAGGGCCCTTCGCGGGCAGAAAGCTGCAGCAAAATTAGAGCATTAATAAATGTTATAATTAAATGTTAAAAACAAGTAAATAGAAATTAACGATACTTTATATATATTAAAAAATTAAATTAGCATACTCGTTATCCCCCCTGGGGATAAGAAGAATCCTCCTGTCGGATGGACCACGACTCTCTGTCTCCGAAGATGATGATGGTCCTGTCGTCGTAGGTGTGGATGATGAGGGTGCAGCACGTGTCCCGACCACATGAGGATGGGTGGGGGGTGCAACTCCATCACCCCGAGGTGTCCCCGATCAACGAGGTCTTGGCGGGGATGGTCTCGATCCAAGAAGGCGTGGGTCGGCGGCGAAGGGACTCTCGCAGCATGACCTCCACGACGACCTCCACGATGACCCCTACCTCTGGAGGAATCTGCCATCTGTGAAAAAAATGAAAATATGATTACACAACAGTGTAAATAATACAAAAATAAATTACCTAATAAGTAGAATGACATTCACACAATGAATTATGACATAAATAAATTACCTAAGTAGAATCTCCGTCACTAAATTCACCCTCAGTCTCATCAGTATCACTTGATCGGAATGTACCTTCGCTAGATGCGTCCAACTCGGATTGATCCATTAACTCTCTTTCAACTTCTTCCCCATTTCCGGAAATGTCCGCCAGAGAGGCGGTGTTCTCTCCGCACAACGCTTCTTGAATGCATTCTTGTTCCGCCTATAAGGATGATCTTCCGGAAGGAATTGACGATGACAATCAAAATATGAGATCTTTCGACTGTGTTTAAGCGTGAATGCCTTCGATTGCTCCATACATATTGGGCATCCAAGCTTCCCCGCGGTCATCCAACCCGACATCATCCCATAAGCAGGAAAGTCGTTGATCGTCCACATTAAAGCTGCTTTCATGATGAAATTCTGCCTCAAAGATACGTCATATGTCAACACACCATCATTCCACAGCATTGTCAACTCATCTATCAGTGGCTGCAAGTACACATCAATCTTACCTTTTGGATTAGACGGACCCGGAATTATGACTGTTAGGAACATAAACTCCCGCTTCATGCACATCCCCGGGGGAAGATTGTACGGAGTCAGGATAACCGGCCAACAAGAGTATGCTTTTCCAGACTGCCCAAAAGGATTAAATCCATCTGCAGATAACCCCAATCGGACATTGCGAGGGTCCTGCGAAAATGCCATATGAACCCTATCAAAATGCTTCCAAGCTTCTCCATCAGATGGATGACACAAGATATCTTGCTCCCTCTCATGCTCACTATGCCACCTCATGTGAGCTGCAGTGGCCATCGAAGAGTACAATCTTGTAAGTCTTGGCACGAGCGGAAAGTACCACATCTTTTTTAGCAACCTCTTCTTCTCAATGCCCATCCTAGTGGTTGTCTTATACCGATCCGCACCACAAAATCGACAACACGTTATGCTTTCCGCTGAATCATCCTTATAGTACAACATACATCCATTCGGGCAACAATCAATTTTCAAACACCCCAGACCCAAATTTTCCACGAACTTCTTAGCATGATAAAAACTTGTAGGCATCCGATTGCCTTCTGGCAACGCCTTGGACACTGACCTGCTGAGGCGATTAAAACAGCCTTCTTGCATATTGTAGTCAGATTTGATACTCAACCATTCCATGCACATCGACAACTCCGTGTACTCCTGACATCCTTCCCACAATGGAGATCGTGCAGCACTCAGCATATCATAGAATCTTTCAGCTTCGGGATTCGGATTCTCCTCTATGTATTGGGAACCCATTCCACCATCTTCTCCCCCATCTTCTTCTAGTACAACACCAACCGATGGTCCAGCATGATCCATTATCATCTGCTCGTATGGATTCAATTCTTCCCTCCCGTCACCACTTCCATAGTACGAACCTTCAGCCACAATCGGGTTTAAGTCAGGCAACGTCTCACCATGGTTACTCCACCAATAGTAATCAGGCATGAAGCCCTTCTCATAAAGATCGGCTACAACTCCATCCACACTTTTGAAAGATTGACACTTGCATCTTTTGCAAGGACACCTCAATTGATCACCGCCCAGCCGTATAAATCTCTCCTGGCTAACAACAAACTCTATAAACTCACCCACTCCAACTCTATACTCTTCCCTAAGACGTTTATTCCGATCCAACCTACGATACATCCATTTCCGATTCTCCGGAATATCCATTGCTGGCAATTAAATAGCCTGACCAATCCTACAATAACACTTATATATTACGGTGCATTCCAATAACTCCATCAATCTCGTTCTTATGACAAGGTATGAACCTATCCCATTCGAGAAGAAACCTTTGTCACACTCGGCTACCAATAGTTATTCCCATATTCAAATACCTTATACTTGACAAAATTTCGGCAGTATCTCCCATCGGTCTCCAAGTTACACGACTCGAGCACGGTCAGAATCACCGCGATCAAGTATGCACCAGGAGAACAAAAGGAAATGCATCAGACCGAGATTTCAACAAGTATATAAGGCATTTGAACATTGAAATGACTATTGTACGAGTGTGAAAAAGGTTTTTTCCCAAACTGTCCCAATTGGACAATTCAAGATTCAATACAATGAGCATGCATACCTTGATAAGTTATGCATGCTCATTAATATTGAATCTCAAACAGGAAACTAAGGCTTTCGTAAATTTATTATTAACTCTAACATAAAATAAAACCATTAACCTATAAATATTGCAACATTGTTGAGTTTATATAAATTGCAGCGTAAATCAATACAAACTTAGATTAAATATTGTAGCAAACACCCTATTGAGCTCCGCTCTCCACTAACAAGTAGCAGTTAATTGTCAAACACATGCATATTTTCTAAATTATCAGCACACAACCAGCATCCTGCCTTTCGGACAGGATCACATCCTATTGAGCTCCGCTCTCCACTAACAAACAACACATATTGACAAACACATGCATAAACATTAAATTATAAGCATACAATCAGACAAGATCACATCCTATTGAGCTCCGCTCTCCACTAACAAACAACACATATTGACAAACACATGCATAAACATTAAATTAATTATCAGCATACAATCAGACAAGATCACATCCTATTGAGCTCAGCTCTCCACTACCAAACAAGACGATAATTCACATAATACATTACACTGAGTGTTCAGAGAACTGACCTGAGAGAGAAAACACAACTGAGCAAGGATAAGTGGAGGAGCCGGTAGAAGAATATGACAACAAGGACCTATCATGCATAAATGAAATAATTCATTTCAAATCAAATCACTATTCCAAAACCAAGGAAAATATTTGCTAATAGAAAGCAAAGGAAAAGAAACTGAGTCATTGTTTTGAAGTTTTTGGTTTCTGAAATTAGGTGCTTTGAAACTATGGAGAAAGATGGTTTTGGGGTTGGCTAATATCAAGATTCCTATGTAGTCTTTTAAAATCCACAAGATTCTTTTATACCAAAATAATCTTTTAAAATCTCAATCCAATACACCAATTTAAATTGAAGGGTAGGAATATAGAGCAAGCCTTTTAAACTTACTCTTGAACCAATAGAAAACCAAACTTAATCCTTTGTATGCAGTGACCTGAAAAATAGATATTATTCCTTCCTACTTTTGTTCACTTGTGGGCCATGTTTCTTACTTTCACTTTCCATTCTCAGATAGTGTTGTCCATTTGAGTTCCTCTGCTATACAACCTTGGAAATAATATTACCACACTTTTTTCCTTAGATAACCTTTATCCCCTCACATGTTATAAGTTTCCTGTGCATGAATTGCACATAATTTATATAATAATGTACGCAAAAAATTTATATGATAAAATTAAAGTGATGTGCCAATATCAATTTCCTAACTGCATTAGGTTCCGGAATTGATCCTTCAAATTTTAATCCAATATGCATTCTTATTCGTTTGTCGAGGTAAAAGTGGAAATCATATTCTGAAATTTGAAAGAGGATATATATATATATATATATATATATATATATATATATATATCTATATATATATAATGTATTTGTTCTGAGAATCTGATATCCCTCTCGACGTGGAAGTGCCAAAGCCCATCTAGCCATCCTTTATCTGTGTTCTAGAGGAAAATTCTTAACAGTTAGAAGCCTAATAAATCTGTAGTTCCACAGCTTCTTAGTGTCATTTTATTAGTCCTCAATGTACAATATGCATAGTTCTCTAGCACCCTAGTACGTGGGGTTGAATGTTATGTATGGTAAAGTATGCAGACAAAGACATGAGGGAACAATGGTTGCAGATCAAGGCACTTGGAACAATGGTAGTTGGAAATGGGATTTCAGCTGGAGGAGAGGTTTGTTCATTTGGGAGGAAGACATGGTGGCTACACTCCTGCAAATATTGGACAATGCAGTTTTGGTGGAAAACAAGGAGGATTGCTGGATTTGGAGAGGGGGAAATGATCAAAACTACACGGTCAAATCAGCATACTCAGCTCTGACAACAACAGTTTCTAATGGTGTTAATACTCGGCACTTCAAGTTCCTATGGGAAAGAGGCATACCACTAAAGGTGGGAGCTTTTTGTTGGAGGGTCTTGTTAGATAGGGTCTTGTTAAATCTGGTTAGAGTAAGAATGTGGACTTGGTGCAAGGCTTTGGTGAAGAAGGCTTCGTTCTCCTACATAGATTGGTGTTTAAATCCAGTTTTCGCATCAAATCATTAGGCTATACTCACTTTGACGGAACTTGGCTACCTAGTCCATGTCCTGCTGTTGATGACTATTATTTTGTAGGTCGTGTATCAAGCATACAATGTATCAAGCATAGAAGTATATCAAATAGGAGTGGCTACTAATACTCGGGATCGGTGTATTAATCCTAATCCTTTGAGTGACTCGATTCAAATACGCTCTGCATAAAACGCAGGATCTGCTTGAGTTTGTTTTTCTTTGCTTTTCGTTGATCGCTAAGTTGTTGATGTTGGTTCTGTTTTTGGTCTGGTATTTTGCGAAGGGTTTGCAGGAGGTGACTGGCATGTGGGCTGGTCTTAGGCTATTTACCTTAAGCAGCAACCAATATAAATCTGGTCTTGCCATTACTTAGTGTTTGGGCGCAGTGCTGTGGATGGCATTTCGGAGTGGTAGGTGGCAAGTGGGGCAATCCTTCTCGCCCGTTTCTGCAGTGGCTAAACATGGGGCTGGAAGAGTACAATTTAATTCAAGGTCTCAAATGGCTAAGTTTAGGTGCTGTGGCTTTAGTGGTTATTTTCTGTTTCTGTGGCTTGGTTTGGCTAGTGGGTGAGCAGTGTTAGGTGTCTTTTTGTTGGGGGAATATCAATTTCATTTATTCTCCCTGTTTCTTTGTTCTTTGGGTTTGTGCTTTGTAATACAAATACTGCTTCCTAAGTTAGTATTTTCTTTACATTGTTCATTCCTTCACTTTGATATCTTTGTATTCGGGTTAGAATACACCTTGTATTCTTTTCAATATACATCTTTGCTTATCAAAAAAAAAAAACAGAAGGTCCCGAACCGGGGGAGCCTCAAATGGCCACCCAACAACCCACAAGAAATGAAATTAGGACAAGGCGACTTCCTTCATATTTAAAGGACTATTACTTGTTATAGCACTACCAACAATCCTACCCTTATGTCATTACAGGCAGATCCAAAACTGACATAGAATATCCCATTTCCAAATATATAGACTATGACAGTTTCCCTAATAAACACAAAGCTTATGTGGCTGCCATTGCTCAACAAGATGAGCCTAGAAGTTATATAGAAGCTGTCCAAAAAGAAAGAGACGAGAGACAGAGACAGAGAGACATCGAAAGAGAGAGAGAGAGAGAGGGAAGAGGAGAGAAGACAAGGTAGCTTACCCTTGGTGGTGGTGGTGTCACCGGAGGCTGCGGACAGTGGTGGCTCAAGGGAGGCGGCTCAGGTGCGCTACGAGACAGAGACAGAGAGACATCGAGAAAGAGAGAGAGAGAGAGAGAGAGAGAGGGAAGGTGGAATCACTCACCGGAGGTGCGTGGCTCAGCGGTGGTGGCCGGAGCACGCAACCGCTCGTGGTGGCGAGGAGGAGCAGAGCGTGCAAGGAGAGAGAGAAGAAAAGAGAAGGAATGAGAGAAATGGGGAAGAAAGGGGAAGGGCTCGCGATTTAGGGGTTTTCGGTTTTAGCGACCGAATTATTCGATCGCTATATAGGTCGCTAATTTGGTTAGTTTTAATTTGAATTTGTAATTTTAGTGACCGATTTAACTTTTCGATCGCTAACACGCGCAATTTTATTTTTTTAAAGCGCCTTTTAGCGACCGAATTAATATCGGTCGCAAATATAAATACAGTTTAAAGTGTGAATTCATAAATTTAGCGACGGATATATAAATCGGTCGCTAATATAAACACATTTTGACCGTCGCATTTAATTCGGTCGCCATTTCGGTCGCTAACAATTCATAAACTTCTGGCTTTTACTCTCCTTTGTTTAGCGACCGAATTAGCGACCGATATCTCTGCTACGCTCTATTTCGGTCGCTATTGCGGTCGCAGAATCAACTCTAACCAGTGTTTCATGTAGATCCTACAATCGGTCGCTATTTCGGTCGCAAATAGCAACCTAAAAATTCGGTCGCTATTTTCGGTCGCTAAATGACCTTTTTTTGTAGTGTTAATAAAGTAGAGATTTGGTTAATAGTCAAGCTTATGGTAGAATACCTTCCTTGAGGAAATTGAGCGAATTGTCATATACCCTTAAACACTTGAGTGAGGTGAGAAGAGTGCCCGAATCAGTGAGAATATGAATTTAGGAAACCTAAGCTTCTAATTGGACTTGAAATTGATTGTCTCTTGGTTTCTTATTTAAAATGCCTGTCACTTGGATTAGTTACTCGGGTTCTTGGTTCACTATCCATGCTCTGATTGTTTATATTGACTGGCCTTAGTGATTGCTTGAGGACAAGCAGAGTCTTAAGCTTGGGGTGGTTTGATGAGTGTGATTTCACCTCATATTTCATTGACATTTTGCGTGCATTTTCATATAGTTTAGGCATTTTTAATTTGACTTTGGTTAGTTTTTACCTTGGAACGGGTAAGACGGTTTTGTGGTGTTGTTGTGCAGGAATTAAGGATCAAAATGCTCAAGATCAACCATGATGGAGCTTGCATGAAGATGGGGCTTGAAAAATGAATAAAATGAGCCAAACAAAGCCCGTCACTGCCATGATCAAGCAAAGCTGAAAAGAAAGAATGGAAAAGTCAAAACTGGTCACGGCCGTGGCATGTCAGCTGAACCAGACCCTCACAGGCAGAATCCGTCACGGCCGTGACGCGCAATATTTGGATCTGAAGAAACTGATGTGATCTGAATTTGTGTTTGATTGGGATTCAAATTACCCTAATTTATAAATAGGGCAGTTAGGCAGAGACTTGAGAGACTTTTAGGCTGCTACCATGATAGTGTGATTTTACATGATATTTTCTGTACACTTTTGCATGCATTTTGCATATAGATTAGGCATTCTTTATTTGATTTTAGTTAGATTTTCCCTTGGAACGGGTGAAGCGGTGTTGTGGTGTTGTTTTGCAGGAATTCATGATTAAATGCCCAAGGTTTGGCCATGATGAAGATTGGTTGATTTAGAGCCTTAAAAGTGAAGAAAATGACCCAAACAGAGCCCATCACGGCCTAGCCGTGATGCCCATCACGGCCTAGCCGTGATGCCCATCACGGCCATGATCGAGCAAAACTGAAAAGGCGAAAAGGTCAAGTCGAGTCCATCACGGCCTAGCCATGATGTACATCACGGCCGTGACCCAAAACCACCACAAGTCAGAATCCATCACGGCTTGGCCGTGATGGAGATCACAGGCGTGAACAGAGGGCTCGCGACGCGAGAAAATGCTCGCCACGCGAGAGACGAAAAGTTGCCAAAACTGCCAGAGACAGCATCCGTCCCGGCCGGGCCGTGATGGCCATCACGGCCGTGACGCGCAGCAGGTCTATTTAAAGAAACGCAGCGACAGAATCGGGGGAGTTTTTGGAGCAGAGAAAGGAGGCAGCCCGAGAGAAACCCTAGGGGACGATTCTTGGTGACTTGTGGTGGTGGGTTCATCCTTCCATGGAGTGTTTCCCTTCTTCCATCTTAGTATCTTTCCTTTTCCCTTCTCCTTTGATGATGTGTAACTAAACTCCCATTGTTGGGGTTAGGGTAGCCATTTCTGATTTCTCATGTATATGACTTGATATTGCAATATGGTTTTTACTTCATTATTGAGTGATTGATTCTCTGTGCTTAATGCTTGTTGTGGCTAGCACCCCCATGACTTGATATGTGTTTTGGTATGCAATGGGGACGTTCGTATCATAACCGGAATTGAGATTAATCACCTGATAAGCCTTGTATCTAGGAATGGAACTAGGTTTATTAGCAATCGTGTAATCCCTAATCATAATGCAATTTCATTAATCTAGGCCACCTAAGGAATTAGGGTCTATTAGTGGAGTTAGGCTCTTGCCATCCGAGGAATCGGGGTTTGAGTAATTTAGTGGATTGATTGTCATAATCGAAGTATAAACTGTTTGTGGCTCATTTCATTGCATGAGAATGAAGTTTGGTGAACCTAATCCCAACATCTTTTATCATATTTAAAACCCATCTTTTATTGCCTTCCAAGTGTTTGAGAAAAGTACAAAAAGAGTTTGTTTTTCTTATGTTGTTAGTTCTAGCTTTTGTTGGTTTAGAACTCTCTTCAATCCAAGAATCCGCTTAGATAGTAATTGGTTTGGTAAGTGTTAGTAATTGTAGCAGTCCCCGTGGATACGATAAACCGGTCTTACCACCGTATTACTTGCACGACTGGGTATACTTGCCCAGATTCGTCAACATACCACTTAGGCAAATTTTTAGGATCTCTCTTCTCCTCCTTCTTCTCTTCTTTTAGGTTTTCATTTATGATGTTGTTAACCAAGCTTGTCATCACCATGGCAATGCCTGAGTAGTAGCTTTATTTCTAGGGATTGGGGCTATGCCCAAGATCTGATTTATGTTATGAATTGATGTTTTACCTTTGTTAATTTTGATTTTGCTTTAGATCTGATTTCTATTATTTTAATTACTCATAAATCCGGTGGCCACTTATTTGCGTGTCGTAGATACTCTAAGGAGGAACCTAGCGGTGAACTTAGGTATCGGATCTATAGAATTAGACTTAGGACTTAAATCAAGAGAGTTAGAAGCGGTCCTTCGAGGGTTCACGAATTGTCACAAAGCTTAAGGGGTTCAATCTAAATCCAACTACCACGAGAGTAGGGGTTGGTTTAATTGGGCACGGTTTTTGTAACCCGAGAGGGAGCATTAACTTATTTAGGATGAATTTGCCTTCAAAGCAATTTAGATAATTAACAAGGGGTAGTCAATTTAGTAACATAAACAATCTTGTTGGCAACCCAATTCCTAGGAATCCCTTTTGATCTGAAAACCCCAAATTGATTTACTTTCCTGATTTATTTAATTGCAATTTTAAATTTGAATGCTACTTGATTCTGATTTCAAAAATCAAAACCTTTTCAAAATCCTTTTTTATATAATCCAGTTCAATTGATTTGATAATGAGTTGTGATTTGAGATCAAGGTCTTTGTGGGATCGATCTTTTTATTACTTGGCGACGAATCCGGTACACTTGCCGGAATCCACGCACACCAATGATGCTCCGAGTCTTCCTGTGCCACCAAGTACTGTAGGATCATCCAGATCGGAGGTAATGAGACCTCAACCGTCTCCACACTGTGCGATCTACGATGTGGTCTAGCTACTAACATACCTGTAATCGTACGTATCGGGTCAGTATAAGTAGCACCGCGAGCCTTGGGATTAATTACGCACGTGCCACTATCCTCCGCATTCTCAAACGTCAGGGAGCGAACTCCCGAATACGACAGGTCCATCTTGTGATCCATCTGTACACACACACAACACGGTAAAAACCCAACATGAAAACACGCAAGGGTGAGATACCGACATATGAGTTTCAACAAGATCACCATATGCGCGACACACAGAACAGCATATACATATATTCACAACATATTGTAAATTCTCCTAAACAACATAATAGTTTATCAATGGGATTCATACACAACGGTCATCACGGTATATAAAACATGCATGACACTTCAATACTCTGGCTCTAAATTTGATATCTATTCTCCGGAGATCCCAACTTCTTTTCGTTTGAGCAGATCAGGCTCTTACATGGCACATTGTCAATGAAATAAACAATGGTCAACGTAATACACAATGGTCAACGTAATGGCACATTGTCCAACTCAAGGCACAATGGTCAATTCGACAAATGGAATGTTATCGATAAAGACACATTGTCCTTCAAGGCACAATGGTCAACAACACATAATACATTGTCCATTAAGGCACACTGATCAACTTTACATGGCACATTGTCCGTTAAGGTACAATGGTAAAAGCGATAAATGGAACATTGTCCATAAAGACACATTGTCCTTCAAGGCACAATGGTCAAAAACTCATGGCACATTGTCCAACTCTAGGTACAATGGTCAACGAAGGCACGTCTGCCAAATAATGCGTGTAAACCTTTTGTTCACGTCACTTTTGTTTTTTGTTCATTCTTCCCTTGTCGAAGCTCAAAAGCTCACGACCGTGCTTAATTAAAGATTAAGTCTTTTCAACTTCAACACGACACAGGACACACAGTCCGAGTGCTCGATCACAAAACCCTAGATCGATGCATCAGTCTTAGGTTCGTGGATATGGGATACAACGTTCACCACATCAATTACAAGACACGAAGTCCACAACAACTTTTATAGGACACAAAGTCCACAGCAACTAACATGGATCCATGATCCACATGTTAACAGAACACTAGACTTTCGACGCCTCGGTTACTAGGTTCACTTTTCTTTTTTAACAACATTTTCGTTCAGTGAAACAACAAATACAAAAAAAAACCTCCGAAACTTATCCAAGTTCGACGGAATTATTTTCGCAGAGTAAAAGCTCCTTTGTAGAAAATCTTTTCCGTTTGAAAATCGTTTATAAAACGTCAAATCGCAGAGAAATTCTTTTTTTCTTCTTAATTTCTTCCTTCTTCAATCTCTTTTCCGAACAACATTAAATTATGAAAAATTATTCTCAACTCATTTTCTATTTAAAGAAATATAATTGGTTTTCATAGTTTCGTCGAAAAATTCTTTTCTAAATTACTATTTTCTTAGCAAATAAAAACCTTTTATAACTCAAATGACTTTCCTATTTCAAAAAGTTTTTCCAACCATATTACTTTATTTTTGAAACTTAACTACTTGAAATAACTTTTTATTTTATTTTTGAATTTGTTTTGGAAAAACTAACACCGCCAAAAAAATTTCACGGTTTCGTCCTTATTGTCACTCATTGACTCATCTTTCACCGAAACATTATTAAAGTATTAATTTTCACTTTTCTTCTAATTTCCAAAATTAAATCATTTTGATTTAATCTTCAAGCTTATGAAGCTTTTATCTTTAATTTACATTGAGCTCTGACCATTGTCAGGCTTCTCAGTCAAACACTCAACAATAGAAAATCCATACAACACAGTTATAGCATGCATCACAGTTATAACATTAGAACACAGTTATAACATATCAATTCTATGAACCACATCAAGCCACATAAACAAATACACAATAAATAATTTAAAACACCACAAAAACCACAACAAATAATTTACAGACAATACACAGATAGCATATGACTATCTAAAACCCCTCAGGTAAATTGCCCTTACCTCCTGAAGTTTTCTGGTTTTCGTTTCGACAAGTATCATCGATCTTCTGATTCCTTCTCACAACGTACAACACCAACTAACTTATCCTTCACAACAATAACACAATCAAGTCTAAATGAAACAACAAACATCCATCTAGTTTCCTATGGCTAGAATTCGGCCACATCAACCAAAAATAGGCTAAAGGTTTCTAAAATTCTCAAGCTTTTGGATTGATGATCCTTTCGCATTAGAAAGCATGATCGATGATTATAACTCCAAAATTGAAACAATATCATCTAACTCATCAAGAGCTAGGTTTTGACCTTCATTAAAAAAACAGGCTGGGAAATTTATTTGGTTTCAATCTCTTGGATTCAACATGCATAGGTATTAGAAAGATGAAATCAAGTGTTACTTTCCAAAAATTGAAACAAAATTCACCAACTTCCTCTTGCAAGGGTTTCGGTCATATGAGGAAGAATAGGAAAGAAATTTTCTTTTGATTCATGCTCTTGGATAATGAATATAGGAATCATAGTGAGTTCATAGAAATTGGTTTCATAACAAAAGGATTTTCTATGATTTTCTAGAAATTTTTGAATAAAACTCAAGAACTTGAAACATGATGATCATGGCATGAAACTCATGAAATAAGATAAGAATACTTCAATGATCAAGGAGATGAGGTTTTACCTCTTGTAGATTGAAGAAATGGATAGAAATGATCAAGGTTCTTCACAAACTCAAGTATGATGTTCTTTGAAATTTTGAGAGAAAAATGAAGAAGATGAAGTGAAGTGAATGAAAAAAATGTCTAAGTGTTTAGTGTAGTGGTGTGGCCGTGTGGGGGGAGGGTGAAGTGGACCAAAATTTGTGATGGCAACCTTGCAATTTCACTAAACAACCAAGGGTAATTTGGTCATTAAATCACCTAAAATATCTTAGATATTTATGCGCATTTATGACTCGGATAGGATCGTCATAAATGCTAATCACGTCGGCCACACCAGTCACTTTAGCTCCGTATCTAGCTCCGTCGTTTACCCGACTTAGGTTTTACGCAAGTTATCTTGAAGATTTTCGCCCGTATAAAATATAATATTTTATTGTTACGTGAAAATTTTCAAAAAAAACCAATATAGTTGCAAATACGATATAATCCTTAACCATTTTGTTCACGCTTAAAAATTAGGTTTTCTGATCAGTAAACTTTTACCGTCGGTGAAAACGTAGACCGGGTTTCGTCTGAATTTTCAACCCAGAATTTAACTGTAACCTTCTAAAATTAAATAGAATATAAATATAACTTTGGTTTATCTAAAATCATTTTTCTAAGTCTCGGATAAAAATATAAACATATATATATATATAAACATATATATATATATATATATATATATATATATATATATATATATATATTACCGATATTAGAAAGCTGAAAAATCGGAGTGTAACACTTTCAAAACCTTGATTTAATAAAAACTTGCTTAATCTTTCTTACCAAGCTCTAGGAGCTTGTTTCAACCCATAAAATGCCTTTTAAGTTTGTAAACATAATTAGGCTTTTTATAGCTTTCAAAACTGGGTGGTTGTTCGACATACATTTCTTCTTGGATAAAACTATTTAGGAAAACACTTTTTACATCCATTTGGTAAAGTTTGAAATCCATGATAGATGCAAATGCCAGCAACATGTGACTGGCCTCTAATCTAGCTACGGGGGCATAAGTTTCCTCACAATCAATTCCTTCTTCTTGGTTGTATCCTTTAGCTACTAGTCTAGCCTTATTCCTAACAATTATTCCGGTTTTATCTAGCTTATTTCTAAATATCCATTTAGTTCATATGATTTGTTGGCTTCTAGGCTTAGGGACTAGTTCTCCAACATCATTTCTTTCAAATTGATTTAATTCTTCTTGCATAGCAATAGTCCTATGTTCATCTACTAATGCCCCATCTATAGTTTTATGCTCTATTTGAGAAACAAAGGCAAGATGATCACATGCATTTCTAAGAGAGTTTCGAGTAGTTACCCCTTGTGTTACCTCTCCAATGACAATTTCAAGTGGGTGATACCTTGAAGTTCCCCACTTTCTTGGTAGCTCTTTGCTTGTGCTTGCTTCCTCTTCTTGTTGAGGTGGACTTGGTGGTTCCTCCTTCTTTTTATTTTCTCCTTCTTGCTCATTGAGATGAACATTGTTCATAGCATTTGCAAGATCATCAATATCATTTCTCAACCTCTTGGGGTTAGATTCTTCAAATGAAACATGTACAGATTCCTCTATGGTCTCTCTTATTATAAATTATAAAAGCCTTGCTTGTTAGTAAATATCCAAATAAAATGCCTTCATCAGCTTTTGCATCAAATTTACCTAAGTTATCTTACCCATTGTTTAACACAAAGCATTTACATCAAAAAATGTGCAAGTGTGCAATGTTTGGTTTTCTACCTTTGTAAAGCTCCGATGGGATTATCTTTAATACTGGTCTAATTAATACCCTATTCATAACATAACAAGCAGTGCTTACAACATTGACCCAAAAATATTTTGGGAGTTCATGATCATTGAGCATGGTTCTTCCAAGTTCCTCCAAGGATCGATTATTCCTCTCAACAACTCTATTTTGTTGAGGTGTCCTTGGTGCTGAAAAGTTGTGCTCAATCTCATATTCTTCACAAAAGCTCTCAAATTGTTCATTCTCATATTCTCCACCATGGTCACTTCGAATTGAAACAATTTTGAGCTCCTTCTCATTTTGTATACTCTTTGCAAGCCTTTTGAATGTCGTGAATGCATCACTCTTGTGAGCTATGAAGAGAGTCCATGTATATCTTGAGTAATCATCTACTATGACCAAAGCATACTAGTTCCCTCCAAAGCTCATTGTTCGTGAGGGGCTAAACAAGTTCATATGCAATAACTGCAAAGGCTTGTTAGTAGTCACAATATTCTTAGATTTAAATGACATCTTGACTTGTTTTCCTTTTTAGCATGCATCACGAAGCTTATTCTTTTCAAATTTGATTTTAGGTAGGCCAATAAATAAATCCTTTGAAACTAGCTTATTCAAGTGATCCATGTGAATGTGAGCTATCCTTGATTCCATAACCAAGAATCTTCTTCTTTACTTACAAGACAACATGCATTATGAGACGAGACTTCATCTAGGCTAATCATGTATATGTTATCTACTATGTTTCCTATCATTCTTACTTGCTTGCTAGTTTTATCTTCAACTATGCAACTACCTGAATAAAAAATTACTATATTTCCTCTATGACATAGTTGACTAATACTAAGCAAGTTATGTTTTAAACCTTCAACATACAACACATTATCTATGGATGTAGAGAGATCCTTACCAACTTTACCTATCCCAAGTATTGTTCCTTTGTTGTTGTCACCATATGTCACATGACCACCTTTCTTGGGTGTGAGTTAAGAATTTTGATTTGTCCCTGGTCATATGTTTGGAGCATCCACTATCAAGGTACCAATCCTCTCCATGTACCTTGAAGCACACCTACAAAACAAATTCATTGGGATTGTTTAGGTACCCAAATATTGTTGGGTCCTCATTGGTTAGTATGAGATGATGTCCCCTTAGGAACCCATATCTTTTTCTCACTTGTTTTCTTTCTAGCCATGCAAATGGATGCGGTATGTCCCTTTTTAGCACAATAATAACATCTAGTGAAAGGGCTAGTAGAAACCTTAGGTTTTACAAACATGTTCTTAATTAATTTTTCATGCATAAAAGGGTTGTAACCTTAGCCCGCTTTATCATAACATGCTTTTTGATTTCCAAGCAATGCATTTATGTTATCTCTATCATTAATGAACTTTTCTACCATGCATTGGAGGTCTTTAACTTCCTCCTCGTACTTTATGCATTTTTCACAAACATAATTTCCTTTAATGTAATCAAGGCTATAGTTTTCCTTTTTAAGTTCTAGTCTTTCCTTAGTTAATGCAATCACTTGATTTTGCAAATAATTAACGGTTTTCTTTGACTTATCTAAAGCCTTAGCTAACCTCATAGAATCCTTATGTAATTCCAAAAATGCATCATGCAGTTCATCATAAGAACTACTGGAAGAGTTAGATTCTACCTCACTTTTGCTTTCATGATTGGTCATGAGACATAGTTGAGCTTCTTCACTATTGGAGCTATCCGATGAGTCCATGTCATTGTCCTCCCAAACTATGTAAGCTCTCTTTCCTTTATTTTCTTTGGAGTACTTCTTTTCAAACTTTGGTGATTTCTTTTGCAAGTTGGGGCACTCCATCTTCATGTGTCCCGACTTGCCATATTCATAGTATGTTGGAGGAGTTGAAGGACCTTCTTTGCTTGAGAACTTCTTTGGTGGAAAGCTTCTTCTTTGAAAATTCGTTTTCTTCATGAGCTTCTTGAACTTTCTTACCAATAGAGCCATGTTCTCATCATCCTCATCTACCTCATCATCATTTTTATCATTCTCATTGCTTGCATAGGAGGTTGATGCTTTAAGAGCTAAAACCTTCTTCTTGTTGTCTTTCACTTCATGCTCCGCTAAGCGATTAAGGTCCAACTCATGCTCTTACAACTTTTCAAAGAGAATGGCCAAAGTCATAGTTGCTAAATTTCTTGATTCCGCTATTGCGATGATTTTGGGTTACCATTATCTACTCAAACACCTTAGGATCTTGTTGATCAAATCTTCATTTGGAAATGTTTTCCCCATTGAAGCAAGTTTATTCATTATATGAGTGAACCTCTTTTGCATCTCTTGAACACTTTCTCCTTGATTCATTCGGAAAAGCTCGTACTCATTGATCAAGGTATTTGTTCTTGCTTTCTTGACTTCACTTGTGCCTTCCTGTGTGACTTGAAGAGTGTCCCACATCTCTTGAGCTGTCTTGCAATTTGAAACTCTAAAAAACTCATTCGAACTCAATGCCAAAGTGATGGCGTTCTTTCCACAAAGGTTATATTGAATCTTATTCTTTTCTTCTTCCGTCTGTTCATTTCTATCCTTGTTGAGCAGGAGCCCATTTACCATATGAGTAGGAACGAAAGGCCCATTTTCTACAGCAGCCCCGGACATCCATGTCAACCGCCTCAATGAAAATCTTCGTTCTCTCTTTCCAATAGACATAGCCTTCACCATTCAAGGCTGGAGGACGACTAAGAGAAGCTCCCTCTTAAAGTTGCCAATTTGAAGCCATCTTTCTCTTGAAGTCTGCTAGGCTCTTTAGACAAGAGTCTAGCTTTGATACCACTTGTTACCAAGTGGCTTCAATCTCAAGAGGGGAGATGGGATGGATTGAGATATTAAAATTTTTGTCCTCTTTTTGTGACCTAAACTGATTTTTCAAAAATTATAAAAGATAAAGGATAAGAGAATCACACAATAGATTTATACTAGTTCAATCACTCCCTTGAGTGACCTACATCCATTCCCCACAATACATTTATGAGTATTTTCCACTAAAACAAATCCAAGCTTTACAATACTTGAGCACTCTTCACTTGGGATTCCCCACCCTTGTACAAGAGCCTCTAAATCAAACCAAGGGATATCTCATCCTTGTTACAATCACAAACTAGAGATATTTCTCACTCTCTCTAACCAACACGAATCAAGCAATAAGTGATTACAAAGAAGAATACCTCAAAAGGTTGAACAATACAAGTTGAAGCACTATGACTCTTTTGTAGGTTTAGCTCAAATCTTGATTCCAAGAGTGAATGAGTGAATAATGAGGTTAGAGTTGTTGGGCAAGTGTTTTTAAGAGTAGTGACCTAGGGTTTTTCGAGCTACTGGTGCGTATTTATAGTGAGGGATGAAAATATGACCATTTTGCACAGCTGACACGCATTTTCTACACCAGAAAACACTTTTTCCCAAAATATAATCGATTATAAATTTCACTGCAATCGATTATTTTAACCAAAATAATCTGTTATGCTTCAGAAAATAATCGATTATTTGCTTTTTGCCATAATTGAAAAATTCAAAATATAATCGATTATGGCCATACAGATAATCGATTATGAGCTATCAGTTTGCAATACTGAGTTTTCTAGAAACAAATAAATTGATTATGGCCAATAAGATTATCGATTAAATGACTTCTTTTATCAGAAAAATGATGTTTTTCAATCTTAAGAACACTCTAACACATATAAAAATGATTTGTGACATTTAGTTCACTTCATAAATAATTGAAATCATTTTTCCAAGTCTTTGAAAAACCCTTTAAGCCCATTTTTAATTTTAAATCCAATTTTAGTTATTTCAATTTTAATAGCCAATCCTACACTTGAATCTTACAAATAATCCCAAGACTAAACTTAAGTTTATATCCTTGAAGTTCTTCTCTTGGTCTTGGATGATCTTTCTTTGATCTTGCACTTTCATTTTCTCAATCAATTCTTTTGGTGTTGTTGCTCATCATCAAAATTAATTTATTATAAGTACATAGCATCCACAGTTGACTATGAACATGAACAAAGGTAACACAATCGAAGACACGACATGGGAGACTTTTCATAGTAGGTACAAAAGGAAAGAAAGAAGTTATGAGTTGAACAAGACTAAGACCATCCAAGACCCGAGAGGACAACCTGTTTATCAAATATGTGGCAGTTAAAACGGCTTCACCCAGTAAGACTTAGGGATAAACATTTGGAAGAGCAGAGCTCGTGCCACTTCAAGGAGATGACAGTTCTTCCTTTTAGCAACCCCATTTTGTTGTGGGGTATCCACACAGGTCAATTCATGCAAAACACCATGTTCTTTAAAAAAATGGTGAAATGTTGATTCACATATTCCTTGCCATTATCAGAATGTAACTTTTTGATAGTTTTTCCAAACTAAGTTTGAACCATGCGATGAAAATATAAGAATAATTGAAAAACTTCAGATTTATCTTTCATAAGAAATAGCTATGTGACCCTAGTGCAATCATCAATAAAAAAAACAAACCATTTTGCACCAGATAAATTAGAGGTAGAGGATGGTCCCACAAATCTGAATGAATAAGATCAAAAGGTTCAATGTTGTTACTATTACTAGGAGAAAAAGTTGTGCAGTGGTGTTTCAAAAACTGACAAACATCAGAATGAAAAGACCCAACTAGCCCTTTTTTAAACAAATGAAGGAATAAAGACCCGAGGAGACTAAAAGGAGGATGACCAAGGCGTCTTTGGTGAAGCCATATTTGAGAAGCAGTGGAATCTGCACTTGTCTAATGACAAAAAGTGGACAACTCTTGTCTGGTACTACCTAGAGCCCAATGTAGAGCTTATAATGCACCATGTACCTTAGCGACCCCAACTGTCTTCCCCATGGTAAGATCCCGAAACACACAATGAGAGGGAAAGGAGGTTACTATACAATTTAAATCTTGAGTAACCTTATGAATATAAATAAGGTTATTTGACAATTGAGGGACATGAAGCACATTATGTAAGGGAAAGGAAGGTTGAAGTGAAATATTACCACATCTTGAAATAGGAACATGGGATCCACTAGCAACGGTGTTGTGATGCTTACCAGAAAACTCAGAGTAAGTCAAAAAATATGAGGCGTATGGGGTCATATGATCAGTAGCACCAGAGTCAATTATCCTGATATCCTTAGGTATAGTACTAGAAGCATTAAAGGATACAAAACTTAAATTCTTACTAGACATGGGTAGAGAAGAACTAGTGCCAAAAGGCTTACTAACTGAATTAAGGATTGTCCATAGGCACGTCAACTCATCTTTATTAAGAGCTGGACCTTCATCTCCACCAGCAGTCAGTGGAATGGACTTGAGAACCTTGTAATCTGACATCACATCAATAAAGGGCTATAGTGGAATAGCAATGTCCCACAAACAGGAGGACCCACAAATAAGTGGTTCGGAGTAGTCTCTGTTTCGAAGATTTTCAGAAGACCCACAGCCTGAATCTGAACCGGGAGGAGTCGACAAAAGGAGCGCAGCAAATGACAGCTGGACGCATTGTCAAGAGCGGCCGAGGAAGCAACGCATGGCTTACACTCACAGAGAAGAAGGTCGCACGTGTGGGCGCGTGAGCTGTCGAAAGGGGATGGACCTTTGGTGGTCGGTCAGAAAAGGGTCGATGATCAGTCCGGTAAGGCGGTTGTGTAAATGGCGGAGGCATAATGTGCAACAATGAAAAATGAGAGGGAATGAAACCCTAATGCGCAGCAATGAAGGTTGTTTTAAAAAAACCAGAAGGAGCGGAGACCCTAGGAAAAACCTAGAGCTCTGATACCAACTTGAAAGAAACTAATTGTAGAATAATTTTTTGAATATTATTCACCTAATTTAAAGAGTTTAATTGATATATACTATCAGTGAAAGTTTTTTACACTGTCAACCAATCACAAATCATGGTATAAATGACTTATAATGTGATTTGGATAAGAATCAAATATTTTCAATGACGTGATGATTTATTATTGATTGACAGTATAAAAAACATTTACACTGACAGTGTTTAGCAATTAAACTCTGGTTTAAAATGTGCAAAGATGATTTATAATATATAGACTAATGGAACTTATTGTCGTCCTAAAGAAAAGGAAACATAAATAATCCCAATAACTGCTATTAAATACAAGATTTGTACATTAAACTAATAATATCCTACAAATAAATACAATATCCCAACAAAAAGAATTGCCTATCACTCACTCTCACTCATGATTTTTATTTTGTGGCTAGGGATACATAGATCTTATTTGGCAGCCCCGTAGGAGTACTATTTATTAAAGCAATTGTTTCATCTATGAAAGGAGCAATGTAGTAATGTGGTCTGCCCTAGACTCATCTATCATGAGTTTAGCCTGCGTTGTCCATCTTGGATTCTTATTTCACCAAATAAATTTGTTCTAAGTTTGTGGCCTCCTATAACATTAGCATCAATATTGAGCAATATCTAACAACACGTCATTGTCATCCAAGTAATAAGAATTGGATATGATATGGCATAACCTTTTCGTGACCAATATTACTCTCTAGTCTAGTCCCTTTGTCCATATATCTTAGTTGAAGATAAGACATGGAGCGTGACACCCTTGTATAATTCATAATATGTAGTTTCTTGATGCCTCAATAGACATATGAGAACCATCATGTATTTTGTAATCTCACTCAATCAAGGGTCTTGAAGATATTAATCTTGTTACGGGAAATAATTTCATCTACATCACTCTGCGTGATTTGTAGTAAATCCAACTACTGAATTTATGGTTGACTCCATTACAAGTGATCGACATTTGATAGTATTAAAACATACAACTCTTTGTAGGGAACTAGAGGTACTGAGGTAAAAGGATGCTTGAGTCAAACTCTTGAACTAAGGTTTTAACACTAACAAGCTTTTAAAGAATAAATTTCAATTGTTTTCTTATAAATTAAAAATAAATACTTTTATAAACTGTATATAAATATAAAGTACTAGGGCTCTGCCCCTCGATAATGAGGCGCTCTGCGCGGTGAAGGGACTGAAATAAGGGCACCGAATACATTACCCCAATTTCGTATCTCCCTCTCAGTTCCCTCTCTTCCCCATCTCACTCACGCCGGAAACCGCCTCATCTCCGTGCGCCTCCGTTCGGCCACCGCGTTCACTGTTCATCTCCGCCACGCGCCACCTTTCAGCTCTCTCTCCTCCGTGCGCACCACTCATTTCTCCTCAATCTCTGCTCCAGGTAACCGCACCACTCATCTCTCTCTTATCTCTGCTCCAGATAAAGTTCATTTTAGATATTGTGGTTAAATATTTTACTTTGACACATATATCAGAGATAAAAATTGCTGACATTGCTGACTTATCAAATTTTGGGGTTACAAAGTATGGAAGCTTCAATGTGGAAGTAATAGACCCAGTTTCTTACTATTTGGAGCTATTGGAGGTAACTCATTTGTTTGCTTCATTAGAATCTAGTAGGATAATTCATGTGAACTGGATCTCAGTGTTGTGATGTTTATTTAATTAAATTTTATTATTATTAATTTTTCTGCAGATGGTATTTGATTTTCAGCTAATCAAAGGTCTTCTTTCTTTCACGGCCAGATTTTAGGTACATTCTTCTTGCTCTCTTAATATTGCAAATGTTGACTTTATGGGGTTGCATGTTGCTTTAGATCTGGTTCCCTTTCTTGTCTCCTCTTTTTTCTTTGGTCTCGTTTTCACTTCTTTCACCTGTTTGTGATTCTCTGTATTCTGGAATGTGCTATTATTTTTGGAATTGTTAATGTTTGGTTGGAATTCATCACCTGATCTCTGGAATTTTGGTTTTTTTTTTTTTAATTTTAATTGAGGGGTTTGGGGTTTTATATGAAGAAAAAACATTTCATATATACTAATATACTAAATTACAGCAAACACTATATGCAGAATCTCGTCAGGTTTGTTTCAAGAAACACATGGAAGGAAATGACATAATAATTGCTCAGTTTGCTGAAGACAGGCACTGCATGTTTGTGTGTGTGTGTGTTTTCTTGTATAAATTCAGAAACCAACATCCTCTGTTATCAGCAAAGTTCATTTTACATTTCCTAGTTCTACATCTCTGTCTGCATGCTACCTATAATTATAATTATAGTTATAATTATTTAATATATAACACCGAAATGGCTTTCAGAATATGAAGTGTTCTGAGTTATGTTTTTGAGTAAAAAAACTATGGTATATCTTTTCAGTTGATTGTCCATACAAAACTCTTAAAGCTATATGAAGCACCGAAACTTCTGGCTTTAGGCGTGTCCGCGCATTTGACACCGACATGCGTGTGATACTCGTACGAGACGTGTCCGGCACTTCTTGTCAGGTGATTGATTCAAAAATAATTTTTTGTTAGCTCAGACACTTGGCCGACACCTAGGGAAAATGATGTCTATCATTATTTTTTTGAGACTCGTTATCATAGGAAAAATATAATGCTTAACAAGTTATTTTGAGATGATGAATAAATTTTGATTTTCAATTTAGATCTTTTATAACGATGCTCATATTTGATTTTATTTGATTTGACACGCACACAAAATATATATATATATATTGTCATGTCGCGGTGTCCTATATGCAGTGTTATCAAAGGGGGAAATTGACAGGCCCCCATTGTATGCAGTGGCGTTGCGGGTTTTGTGTGGCGGGCCATGGCAGCCGCCATAGTTGTGGTGGCCATGGCAGCTGCGGTGGAAAAACAACAGAAAAAGAAAGAAAAATGGGGGCTGGGCCGGGCCATGCCACCCAACCCAGACACTAGGCCCAAAAGAGTGAAAATCCTAAAACTCAGCAGCTTTCTTTCTTTCTGGTTTCTGTTTCTTGGTTCCAAACAAACAAGCATGCATACAGCTGCTCCTTGGACCACCATCCTCAAGCGACGACCATCCTCCGGCGACCTCCCATCTCTTTTATGTTTTCACTTTTTTGTTTGCTCTCTTTTTTGTGTTTTAATTCAGTTTTTCTTTTTAAAAAAAATCTTTCTTTCTCCTTTTTTTTGTTCTATTATTTTTATGCTGTTATTTATTATGTCCTTTATTTCATTTTTTAATTCTATTTTTTCCCTTTGCTTCTTTTTTAATTCTTTTACTTTTAACTCTGTTTTTAAATGTTTATTTTTTATTCTTTTTCAATTCTTTTTTTTAAGTCTGTTTTTTTCTCTTCCTTTGCTTCTCTTTTTTAATTTTTTTAAATGTAGTTATTTTTCTTGGGTGTTGAGCAAGACGATTAGCTATTTATTTTGTGTTTGTATTGTTTTTGTTTATCATTTCGTTTTTATTTGTAGTCTTGAACTTGATGGTCATGAGGCTTGTTAGTAGTCTATGATATGTGACCGAGACTTCCGATATTTTCTATTAATTTGGTCTATGGTTCTTGACATATGTTGGTAGTTTTAGTTATTTATTTATTTATTTCTGCAATATATATATATATATATATATATATATAATATTTTTATTCTATTCGTCATGCTTCCGCCGTAGGCCGCAATGCCATCCGTCATATATATATGGCCGATTTTTGGCTTGTCGCCATGATCCACCGTCTGTCATTGATAACACTACATTACCGGTGTCTGCATGTCTGGTTTTCTTGTCTGTGTTTGTGCTTCATAGTTTGAAAGTGAATAAAGATGTAGTATTAGAAAATGTATGACTAAATCTGTACAGAAGAAAGGATGTAATTTACTGACATATTAAGTTAACATTAAAATGAAATGTTTGGTTATAGAAACTACACTATCAGGTACCAGGTAACACTGGCTGTTGACAATGCAAACATAATCATGTGATTATGTGGCTCTTCCCCTTTGATTTGACAGATTATGAATTTGATCCTTTAAGCATTCTTTATTGTATTGTTTGCTGGCTTGTCCTATTTGGGCGTATATTGTTTGATGAAATGCCCAAGCTGATTTGGTTGCTCTTTGCCATTGATATGGAATTGATTGCCTGCGCACTTTGATAATCTTGATGGTTGTGTGTTGTTTAGTGATTGTGAGTAATGTTTGGTTTGCCTAGTTTGGATTCAATCCTAGTGTTTTCATTGCACTTTGATAATATTGATGTTTCTTGTTAGGTATTGGGTTTCTCATTGATTGTTGAATTTCATTGTCTCTCTGCTCCCTCTTCTCTCCCACGGCCACGCACGGGTACACCACTTCCTCTTTTACTTGTTTAATCAACATGTTTAATGTGATTTTTTCTCTCAACATGTTGATTAGAATGAATATATTTGTAGTTGTTTGCTGAAATGATCTCATTCTAATGATCTCTCACCTAATTTAATTGGGGGAAGAAGAAAAATAGATCCAATATGAAATGAGTCTATAGAGTAGTTCAAAGTATTGTATAATCTTATAGCATAGTTAATCCCAGCTAGGGAACACTTTCAAATGTTGCCTTCTTGCTACAGATCTTGTAATAATGATGTTTTTCCAAATACTAGCAGATACGTAATGAAACTTCAATTACTGCTATGAATTAATCACAGTAAAATAAATCCCTCACTATTGCTTAACCTGTGCACGGATAGACTATTGCTTAACCTGTATACAGGTGTGTAGTCCACAGGTTTGTATTTGAGGTATTAGCTCTGCAGAGTTCTGAGTTGTGAGTTGCTTGTTTACTATAAAATACACAGTTACACATATATCTATGATAAATGGTAAAACATATATTTTTCATTACTATTACATTCTGCCTATTAACGTGTCTTGTTTATGCTCTGTGGTATTTTTTTGCTAATCGTCTCTATATTATTTAATCGTGGCAATCAGTCAAGTTTAATTCTTTATTTGTTAAAATGGAGAAAAACTTATTCCGTTTGTTGGAGGTTTGACTCTCTGCATTTGGTTCTTTGCTACAATTATATATATATATATATATATATATCAAGTGAGAGGTCCTTATTTATGTGAGAGTGAGATGAGCAAATCATAGCCATTAGATCCAATTATGAATGGTCAAGATTAAAACAAAAAAGTCATGTGCCTTTTTTAAGTTGGCATGTGACCTTTTAATCTTTTAACTAACTTTTAATCTTGATCATTCATGATTGGATCTAATGGTTATGATTTGCTCCTCTCATTCTTAAATAAATAAGGCTCTCTCATTTGATATGTCCCATATATATATATATATATATATATATAGTTAATAGTGTGCTATAGCAGTGTAGCGGAGCTGCCCCTGGCTGCTACGGTGCTCGAATAGCGTAGTGTTTTCTAATAGTGACAATAGCGGTCGCTATAGCGGCTACAATAGCAGGAAATAATGGTAATAACTGCCCCTCCAACAAAGTATGCTAAGAACCCATTTTTACCCCTCCTCAAATGGGCTTCCAACGATCATATTTGGGGTATTTTCGGTTTAATGGTCATATTTGGGTTTATTGTCGATTTTTTGGATCTAGGTTAAATAATTTTCACCTCTTATTTGGGGATATTGGCTTCTACTTTGTTTTGCTAATTATACTATAGATGCAGTCAAGGATTGTTAAGATCTTTCATAACAAATTACAGAGACACTTTCAAAGTACATCAGAACAGGGGCAAAAAGCTTACAATCATTAAGTTTTAGATATATAGATAAGGTTGAAAAGTCCTCAACAAGTTCTTCATCAAGATCCAATGTAGTTACAAAAGAGAATCAAAGTAGAAAACAATTAAACATACAATAATTAAAAAGACTCAAATTAAATGAAAAGATTAAAAATAGCCAGCTGGTAGATTACCTTGAGTTCCACAAAGCCAATCATTTGTATGTAATATTGCTTCAACATTTTTAGGCAAAAGAGAACTCTAATACTTGTCAAGTATACGTCCACCAACGCTAAATGCTGATTTTAATGTAACTGTAGTATTTGGTATACTCAAAACATCTCGTGCCATCAAAGAAAGTTCGAGATATTTACATTCATTTGATTTCCAATACTTAGATCATCTAAGTCAGCATATTTCTTGAGATCAAGTCTATCTTCATGCAAACAAGCTTGCAAATCAGATTCTTTCCTTGATGATCCACATAACCTGCTTTATAACATTTCAAAATCCTCTAAATTACTTGAAGAAGGAATGCTTGAGCTACCTTTAATAGATCTTTGTGAACATAAAAGATTTGCCTCATTTGTAGAGGACTTGAGATATTCTTGAAAAAAACTTTCAGCATTTCATGAATATCCTTTACCAATCTCACACCCTCATGACTACTGTAATTTCACATAACTATATTCAATAAATTTCACTTATATCAAGGATCTAAGATGACAAAAAATGATAGAGTAACATTGTAGGAGTCCCAATATTTTTAAAATTTCCTTTTCATTTTTTAGCCATGCAATATATTTGATTTTTATATTCAAACTCATCATGTAAGAAGCATACAACTTCCTTAATTTTAAGCTGAATTTTCCATGCCATAAAAAATAGAGGTTGGCAAATGGACAAGTGTTGCCTTGAAAAAGAGTGGTGATATCATAAAATAGCCTGAAAAACTCTGCTATTTTTTTTATCTCAACCCACTCATCTTCTGATAAACAACTATCAAAATAGGGATCAATATTTTTTAGGAGGGTAAAGGCTTCCTGAAAACCCATAGCACTCTCAAGCATGAGATAAGTTGAATTCCATCTTATGGGCACATCTTGACGAACTTGCTTAGATGTCACATATGAGAGTTGCTCTAAACATGATGAAAACTTTGACTTTCATGCATCTGAACCGCTAATATATTTCCCACTAATTTTAACTCGGGAATCATCTATCATCTTTAGACCTTCTTGAATAATCAAATTTAAAATATGTGCCCCACACCTAATATGAAAATAGTCTTCATTAGCTATCAATCCTAATCTAAATGATGGGTGTTTCTTTTATATACATTGTAAGGCACATTATGTAAAGTAATAGTGAATATTTATTTATTGATACCCCACTCCTTTAACAAACTCAATAACTTCTGGGCCAAATTTGTACCAATATAAGGTGGTGGAAAACTAAAGATAGCTAACACTTTTTTTTTTCCTGTAAATCTCAACTCTTAGCAATATAGTGCGCAGGTCAACACTATATACAGGTCACATGTTATTAACTAGCCAGCAATTGCCATTAGAGTGCACATGCTGATCCATAAAATTATTTTTAGAAATTAAATAAATTTTTTGACTATTTCAAAATAATATCTTTCTCATCCATAATTTTTTTTAAATTAATTAATTTTATAATTTTTAAAATATTCTTTCTTTTTCCCACTTTTTCCTCTTTGCTCTCTGACCAATTACTCGGACTAAAGAGATTAGCCTGTTACCTGTAGGAGGAAAATATCTTATTATCCGCCTTTGGATAAAAAATGTTTAGGGAGAAGATTCTGAGGTCATCATCAAATATGGCTATCATTTTTCTTTTGTTAAACATAAAGGAATTAAGGATTTGTATTGTTTTTTAGTCTGTGGTCATTATTCACTACTAACCAGTATATGGTGTTTACTGCATACTATATTACTAAAAGCTAAGAGTTATAGAATTTTTTTTAGCTTCCTTTCATTTTCCACTACCTTGTATTGGTGCTAATTTGGGTGAGAGGTTATTAAGTTTTTTAAAGGGGTGTGGTATTGATAAAAAATATTCGCCATTACTTTAGATAATGTGTCTTACAATGACACAATGGTGAGTATATCGAAGAAACACCCATCATTTGGATTATGATTGGTAGCTAATGGAAATTAATTTCATATTAGGTGTGAGGTACATATTTTAAATTTGATTGTTCTGGAGACTGAAGGTGATAGATGGTTTCTTGGTTAAAGTTCGAGAGTGTGTGAAATATATTGGTGGTTTTGATGCACGAAAATCAAAGGTTGCATCATGTTTAGAGCAACTCTCATATGTGATATCCAAGCAAGTTCGTCAAGATGTGCCCACAAGATGGAATTCCACAAATCTCATGCTTAAAAGTGCTATGGATTTTCGGGAAGCCTTTTACCCTCCTAAAATATTGATCCTTACTTTAATAGTTGTTTAAGAGGAGTGGGTTGAGGTAGAAAAAATATCTAACTTTGAGGCTATTTTATGACCATTCTTTTTTTCAAGTAACACTTGTCCAACTCTCAACCCCTATTTTTAGGGTATGTGGAGAATTCAACTTATGGTTACGAAAGCCGTATGCTTTTTGAATATGAAAATCAAATCTGTTGCATGGTTAGAAAACTGAAGAGGAAATTTGAAAAATGCTGGGTAGTGTTATTCTATCATTTGTTGTCATCTTTTATCCTAGATATAAGTTGCAATTTGTTGAATATTGTGTGTATGGTGGTGTTGTGGGTGTGAAACTAGTTAAGGAGATTCATGATAAACTGAAAGTTTTTTTAAGAATATCTCAAGTCCTCTCCAAATGAGGCAACTTCTTCTTATTCACAAAGATCTATTAAAGATAGCCCAAACATTCCCTCTTCAAGTGATTTAATGGATTTTGGTATGTTTTAAAGTAAGTTGTGTGGATCATGAAGGAAAGAATCTGATTTGATAGCTTATTTGGACAAAGATAGACATGATCATAAGAAATATGCCAACTTAGATGTTTTAGAGTATTGTAAATCAAATGAAGGATATCTTGAATTTTCTTTAATGGCTTGAGATGTTTTGAGTATATCGATTACTCTAGTTGCATCAAAATCAACATTTAGCATTGATAGACGTATACTTGACAAGTATTGGATTTCTCTTTTGCCTGAAAATGTTGAAGCATTATGAACGCGCTGTCGCGCACGCGCCAAAAAGAACGAGCGGTTTATAAAAATGTAGTTTAGGTGACAACTCGGATGTCGTCTCACAAGGACTCTTGAAATGTTATTTGTCACAAAAATCAGTTTTTTTTTTTTTGGGGGGGGTTTGGATTTGAATGCAAATAAGTAACAAGCAAAACAAAGCAAGTAAAACAGGGCAGTTCAAAGAGATTATCAAATAGCAAACAACGATTAATCTACTGTTCTCGAATTCCCAACTATCATTGGTTCATGTAATTCCAAGCCCTAAGCAGATTCTAATCCCCTTTCGGTTGTAGCAACAATTAACAACGAAATCGCTACTACGGATATATGTTCCTATTCCCGAAATAACAAACGGGGTTAAGCCCTCATGAACTAACGAACATGAATGAACACACACGAAATAACAAACGCGATTAAGTATAGGAACATAACATCACCGAAATGAATTAACACAATACTATACACTCCTGAAATAACAAACAGAAATGTATAATACGATATCAAAAAGGGAAAAGCAAATAAAATAGGAATTACAAAACCTCAAGTGTATTGGAATTCGATTACAGTAGACTAATCTACGAAATTAGTTCTCCATGACACTAACGAAAAAAACACAAAATATGTAAAACTATGGAGAAGCAAAAAGTTCCTCCAATCTGCCCAGAACAGCCTTTTATACTATTCAGAATTTTAGCCCACTCGCGAGGCGAACCTTCTCTCGCGAGGCGAATGTTATGAAGAGTCAGCAACATTTGGCATTCTCGCGAGGCGAAGAAGGGCTCGCGGGGCGAAGAATTGAAGAGTCTTCTTATTACGCCCGTTATGAACATCAGGGGCCAACCGTGATGCTTTCTGACTTCCATTATCGCGAGGCGAAGAAGTTATTCGCGAGGCGATCCCGAGAGCTTGCATATTTCCGGGCAGTCATCCTTCGGGGCGCGAGGCGAGGTGTGTGTTCGCGGGGCAAACCAGAGAGGATGCCATTTTTATGTTCTCGCGGCTTTCGGGGTCGTGAGGCGAGAAAACTCTCGCGAGGCGAATCCCCTGTTTCTTTATTCCCTCAACTTCTACTTAACCTGAAAACAAAGAAATAGCCATAAGTGCTTTATTTGACTCAAAACTAGCTAAATTAACCTAAAACTACTTTAGAGACTCAGAACCTTGCTTGAGGACAATATAATCTAATTTGGGTGAAAATATGATATAATTTGCACAAAACCCTGGTCATACTAGCCATAAAACTAGATGAGCCAGGGGCTTATCAAAATACCCTAAACTTAAACTTTGCTTGTCCCCAAGCAAACCAAAACTCAAAATTCAAAAAGACTCAAGACCTGGCAAGCTTAAAAGATTCAATCAACCTTGCACAAATTCAAGCAGTTTCATCAAAACAGTTTTCTTCAATGTCCCCCCTTTCAAGCAAAGCAATCCCCACAATCATTCATTCCAAACAATTGAGAATTTCATCATTCAAACAATCATTAATCTAAGAAGGGGATCCAAGTTACACACAAGAGGGAGATCACCAAATTCAAACAACTGTCTTCCTCACAAGGGCATTTAGTTTTCACTCATTCGCTCAGTTTATGTCAGGTTATCAACATTTCACTCAATTCACCTTTCAAGAGCACTTCCCATAAATTTGATTTTCATCTCCAAACGATTCCCACAGAAAACATGCATGCAACATCAAAAGGTCTTTTATGGGTTGTAATGGGGCCTGGCTAAGGGTAGGATATACAAAGGTACTAGGCTGAAGACCCTAGGAACTAAGAGAGCATGAAACACTTCAAAACATTGAAATTCCACTCAAGTTCCTTTTCTCATTCATCTTTTTGCCTTGGGTGACTACAGCCATTTCTTCTGATACTTTATATATATATATATATATATATATATATATATATATTTTTTTTTTCTTTTGGCCTTTGGCTCCAACCTTTTTATTATATATTTTTTTCTCAATCCCAAGCAACACATCACACCTTGTAGCCACCCCAAACTTAGTTTCTTGCAACCATTTTCTCTTTGCTAAGCTTCCATGCTCTCCTAATCCTAAGATCGGGTTAACATGGTTTTTCAGATTTTAGGCTCATAACATTAGGTTATCAAGAATTAACAGGCTAATTAGGCTTAAAGGGGCTAACTAGAGAACATGCATTAGGAATTGGTTATTTTAGGCTAAGTAGTTATTTACAAAGAAAATGGCTAAATCATTTGAAGCAAACACATAAATATGCAAACCAAGAAGAGATTCAAGCAAATTCAGGAAAGTGCAACTTGAAAGTGATTCTCACAGTCAAAAACATGTTGGAGGCTCAAAACCTCACCTGGACATTCATGCAAATTGTTTGACAGAGATTCTATCCCTAGTGTGTGCTTCCCTATCATCCCAAACTTATCATAAATCATGCCATCATAACAAAATCTCAAAGTTCAGTTTTCAATCACATGGGGATCACTTAAATTTTTTTTCAGAAATTGTTCAACCTAGGGGAATCATCACATCAATCATGCAATCAATCTGTGCAAAGTCAATCAAAATCCAGCAAACTTGCCAACATAAGACTTAACACAACTCCTGAGCTTCTCAAATTATTCAGGAGCTTTATTAAAAAAAAAAAAAAAAAACAAAACAAAAACTACAACTAGTTAAACTACAACTAGTTCCCTCCCCCACACTTAAAACATACATTGTCCCCAATGTAACAACATAACTATAAATTCAGAGTGAGGGAAAGGAAAGGGTACTCCCTGATCAGGTGGCAGTGTAGGAGCTTCCGCCTGGATCCCATTGCTTATAGCCTACGGCCAAAGAGAGAGAGTTCATTTCATGGTCCCATAACTTGCAGCCTTGATATATGAGTAAGCACTTGACAATGATGGTGACCTTGCCCAATGCGGCGGACTCATCACTTCCTCTTTGTGCAAAGATGACCGCTTTCTCAACAAAGTCCTCCCAATAAAATTGGGGTTCAACCCCTTGAACTGGCCATGGTGCAACATCTAGTCCCTCTGGTGGTTTCGCAGGGAGAGGTGGCAGATAGGTAGGGAGGGTCTCCGACGCTGCTTCATCTTCTGCATGTTTCTCATTCACTGCACTGACAAATCCATCACCTGCTAAACATGCATTAATTTCAGCACAAACCACACAATGGTTAGTGTTAGTATAATCAGGACATGAAGAAATATCATCACAGCCAGAAATAAATGGAAAATTAGAAAACAAGTCCTCATAGGTGTCCTCAATAGTCTCAGAATGCAGCTCTATGTGGAAAACGGAGTGCTCTTCCAATGGTTGTTTCACAGCATCAAAGATGTTGAACCTTGCCACAATATTACCAAACTCCATAGACATGGTCCCATCATCAACATTAATTTTAGTCTTGGCTGTCTTCATGAATGGTCTGCCCAGGATTATTGGTGATCTACTGGAATTTGTCTCTCCTGCCATGTCCAGGATGTAGAAATCAGCCGGGAAGATCAAATCATCAACTTGCACCAGCACATCTTCCACCATTCCCATGGGGCGGGCACTGGTCCTGTTGGCCAACTGGATGGTAATACCTGTATACTACAAGGGACCAAGATCAAGGTTATTGAAAATAGATGTAGGCATGACATTTATAGAGGCTCCCAAATCCAACATGCAGTTTTCAAATCTTCTATCCCCAATAGTGCATGGAATAGTAAATGTGCCCGGATCCTTGCACTTCTGTGGTAATGCCTGAGTAGGGGCTAAAACAGTAACTTTCTCTGGTGCAGGCTTAGACTGGATAAGAGCTGACACATTTCTTCCCAAATTAACTCTCTCATTATTCTTCAACTTCCTCTTGTTGGTGCATAAATCCTTCAAAAATTTGGCATACTTAGGAACCTGCTTGATCACATCCAAAAGAGGGATATTTACAGCTACCTTTCTGAACACATCTAAAATCTCCCTTTCCTTGTCTTCACCACCAATCTTCTTATTATTCTCAATAACTGTGGGGAATGGGATTGGTGGTCCAGACACTTTCTCGGCTTCAACATCGATCAAGGCTCGGGAGTTACCTCAATAGTTTCTTCATCTTTTCCCGGAGGTGGCCTCAACAACTTTTCCGGATCTCGGAGAAATGGCACTCACATTAGGGTTGGATGCATTGGGATTTATCACCGGCCGCGGTAGTCAGGGTTGTTCTTTGAGCTTGTTTGTATATTATTTATGGAGGTGGCCAGTTGTCCAACCTGTGTCTCTAAATTTTGAATGTTGGCATCTGTCATTGTTGAAACTGTGCTGTGAGGCCTGGAGTCGTTCGACTTCTTCTTTGGAAAAGTGTAGTCATTTGTGCATTCATTTGTGAAGTCAATTGTGAAGTCATTTGCTTGAACATGTCCTCCGGTGAAGGTCCGAAAGGTGCGAAGTGGTCACTGAGGAAGATTCGAGGTGCCATCGGTTGTTGTTGGGATGAGTTCCCATACCGAAGATTAGGATGATTCCTCCAATTGGGATGGTACCTATTTGTAGAGAGGTCCGAGAGTCTTTGTCTGGGGTTCGACTGTTTCCTTGATTATAGGGATTTCTTGCATAAGCTTGAGGCGCTTCAGCGACGAACTCTTCTCTCTGGATGGGGCATGGATCATATGGGTGCTCGGGAGAATTGCATATGCCACATAACCTTGCGGTCAAACCCTATCTATTGCCAATTGCCTTACAAAAGAAGCGAGCTCATCCATTCTATTCTCAAGGGCCTGGTTGGACGAAGAGCTATGGACCTTATGCACACCTCTCTTGTCTCAACAGAATTTCTTCCGGTAGTAAACTGGCTGGGAATTCAAGTGACATGTTCTCAATGAGTTGCTTGGCGGCCAAATGGGGTTTTATCAACAAGTGCTCCCCACTAGCAAAGATCCAAAAGATTCCTATCCATCGGCAGTAACCCCTCATAAAAGTCTTGGATAAGAAGTTGTTCATAAATCGATCTTTGGGGCAACTGGATACCAAATGCTTGAATCTTTCCCAATATTCACCAACGACTCATTCCCTTGCCTCGATGCCACATATTTCCTTCTTTATTGACGCAACTCGAAGCGGGGAAAATATCTCTCTAAGAAAACCCTCTTCAAATCATTCCGGTGGTGATAGAGTTAGGCTCAAGATATAACACCAATCCTTTGCGGCTCCTCGGGTGAGAACGGAAAAGCTTTCGACTTGATGCTATCCTCGCTTACTCCCTCCGATCTCGATGTTGTGGAGCGGACAACCCTGGAATTCCTTCAAGTGCTTGTGTGGATCCTCACCGCAAGACCATTAAACTTCTAAGAACAAGTGAATGAAACCAGATTTTAATTCAAAAGGAATATCGATGCCAGGATATGAAATACACAATCCATTGTAATTTACATCGTGGCGGAAAGTCGTCTTAATGTCCTTTGGTCACCCATATTGTCAAAAACAGTTTTGGAATTAGAATCACCACTAGTGCTAGCCCAAATTTCTCGAAGGCGTGTGTGCAGTGTTCTTTCAATTTCAGGATCAAAATCACATAATTCAGGGCAATTAGACCTAGTAGCCAGACCAATTCAAAACAAAAACGGAAAATAAAAGAAAAAGAAGAGAAAGAAAAAAAATGGAAAAATAACAAATAAGAGTCCCCGGCAACGGCGCCAATTTTTGAACGCGCTGTCGCGCACGCGCCAAAAAGAACGAGCGGTTTATAAAAATGTAGTTTAGGCGACAACTCGGATGTCGTCTCACAAGGACTCTTGAAGTGTTATTTGTCACAAAAATCATTTTGGGGGTGGGGGGTGTTGGATTTGAATGCAAATAAGTAACAAGCAAAACAAAGCAATTAAAACAGGCGCGTTCAAAGAGATTATCAAATAGCAAACAACGATTAATCTCATCGTTCTCGAATTCCCAACTATCATTGGTTCATGTAATTCCAAGCCCTAAGCAGATTCTAATCCCCTTTCGGTTGTAGCAACAATTAACAACGAAATCGCTACTACGGATATATGTTCCTATTCCCGAAATAACAAACGGGGTTAAGCCCTCATGAACTAACGGACATGAATGAACACACGCGAAATAACAAACGTGATTAAGTATAGGAACATAACATCACCGAAATGAATTAACACAATACTATACACTCCTGAAATAACAAACAGAAATGTATAATACGGTATCAAAAAGGGAAAAGCAAATAAAATAGGAATTACAAAACCTCAAGTGTATTGGAATTCGATTACAGTAGACTAATCTACGAAATTAGTTCTCCATGACACTAACGAAAAAAACACAAAATATGTAAAACTATGGAGAAGCAAAAAGTTCCTCCAATCTGCCCAGAACAGCCTTTTATACTATTCAGAATTTTAGCCCACTCGCGAGGCGAACCTTCTCTCGCGAGGCGAATGTTATGAAGAGTCAGCAAACTTTGGCATTCTCGCGAGGCGAAGAAGGGCTCGCGGGGCGAAGAATTGAAGAGTCTTCTTATTACGCCCGTTATGAACATCAGGGGCCAACCGTGATGCTTTCTGACTTCCATTATCGCGAGGCGAAGAAGTTATTCGCGAGGCGATCCCGAGAGCTTGCATATTTCTGGAACAGTCATCCTTCAGGGCCGCGAGGCGAGGTCTTTGTCAAGGGGGCGAACCGAGAGGATGCCATTTTTTTGTTCTCGCGGCTTTCGGGGTCGTGGAGGCGAGAAAACTCTCGCGAGGCGAATCCCCTGTTTCTTTATTCCCTCAACTTCTACTTAACCTGAAAACAAAGAAATAGCCATAAGTGCTTTATTTGACTCAAAACTAGCTAAATTAACCTAAAACTACTTTAGAGACTCAGAACCTTGCTTGAGGACAATCTAATCTAATTTGGGTGAAAATATGATATAATTTGCACAAAACCCTGGTCATACTAGCCATAAAACTAGATGAGCTAGAGGCTTATCACATTACTGTGTAGAAATGATTGGCTATGTGGAACTCAAGGTTAGTATTTACCAGCTTGCCATTTTAATCATTTCATTTAATTTGAATCTTTTCTAATTATTTTATTTTAATTACTTTCTACTTTGGTTCTCTTTTGTAGGTAAGTTGGTTATTGATGATGAAGAACTTGTGGAGGACCTTTCAACCTTTTCTATATCCAGAGCTTAATGATTATAAGTTTTTCCCCTGATATGATACATTTTGAAAGTGTGCCTGTTTAGTTTGTTATGAAAGTCCTTGACAATCGTTGGTTGCATCTATAGTACAATTAACGAAACAAATTAACAGTAGTTATATATGTTCTCAATTTAGTCTAATTATTTCAAAACAAATTAATTCCGTCTTAACCCGAACATGAAGGAGGTGCTTAAAAAGGAAGTAATCAAACTCCTTTACGCAGGTGTTATCTATCCTATTTCTGATAGTAAATGGGCAAGTCCTATCCAATGTGTTTCTTAAAAGGGGTACCACTATCATGGACAGTGATAACATGGAACTTATAGCGGTAAGAAAAACAATTGGGTGGTGCATGTGCATTGATTGTAAAAAAATTAAATGAGGTCACTAGGAAAAACCATTTTCCTTTACCTTTTGTTGACCAAATGCTTAAAAATTTTGTAGGGCATGAGTATTAGTATTATTTGGATGGCTATTCCGTTTATATGCAAATACCAATGGCTTTACAAGATCAAGAGAAAACCACTTTTATTTGCCCATGTACTACATTTGCATATAAAATGATTATTCCCTTTGGTTTATGTAATGCCCCTATAGAGAGAGAATTGACAAGTGTACTAAATTGCGTCAGGTAATATAATAATGAAAGTAGAGTATTGTTCTCAACAATGATTGTTTTACAATTACCAATATGATCTAAAAGAATTGCTATTTGAACAAATCAATGACAACACAATCAACAATGTATTAATATGTGAAGTGTGACAAAATAAAAATATTGCTGGAATTTACAGAAAATTGTGTTAATAACGTATTGGAGTTTGTATGATAAAAACGGTTAGGTATCGAAATCTTCTTAATTCCTCACTTGCGTAACAAATTAGATCATGAATTCAACTCTTACTCTAGTAATTGACATTCAAATTCCTTAATTTTAGACTATCCCCAATCCTTTGGTGAATAATCCCTTTAGTATCAACTAGAACCCTAATCCATTAAGTGATCTTAATTCAAACTAAGCAATTACATAGGAATTCAACAAATGCATGAAACTCATGGCCCATTCCTAGAATCATGTGAATCATGGTAAGTTGCATCAATTCAACTTAGTCATCAATTTTTCAATTGCACAATTAAGTCAAAAATCAATTCCAATGATGGCTAATCAAGGAAAGCATTAAGAGTAGAAGAACTTACTCAATTACTTCGAATCAAAAGCCGAGTTCAAGATTGAAATCTATTATGTTCGTTTGAAATCAAGAATCATCCTAACCTAATCGTTACTAAAGAAATCTAGATATTCATGTTTGAGATAAGAGAAATGGAAGAATCCATGTGGAAGAAGGTAGGGAATGTTATTGAATATTCCATATTATCCCTAATGACTTGAATCTTCAAGCTTGAATGAGAGTAGATTAGAGAATTTTTTAGCTCTAAACCAAAAAAATGGCAAAAAGACCGTTCTCCAACTGATCTGGGTTCTATTTATAGATTCAGGACGCAATTGTCAATGTTGAGCTTTAATATCTAGTGTTGGGCTCTTGCCTTCCAGAGGTTTTTGTTCAGTTGGGCGCTCAGCTCTGGTACCTAGAGCTGAGCTCTGGACATCCAGGAGGCTTCTATTTAGTTAGGCGCCCCAAAGCTGAGCTTCGGACTTGGAGAAGGCTACTCTTTCTTTGAAGTAGAGCTTTGGCTACTGGAAGCTGGGCTCTGGATCCTTTTTACCTTGATCCTACAAAATTTTAGTGTTAATTATGCTAAATAACACTTACAATTCCTAAGATCTCTGAGTTCTAAACATAACTAAAAGCCAATCAAACAAACTCACTTTACACTTTTTTATTTGTTTTATTCGCAATGAACTCTCTAAGTCTACATGTGATGTAGATTTATCACAACCCTAAATTTAGAAGTTTTGTTTGTCCTCAAGCAATTACTTAATCTCAACTTATTGGTTGAAGTTCCACTGCTGCGTCACTCCACTCATGCTGGAACTCAATTCTCGATCATTTCACAAGGTCCAGTGCTTGAATTTTGGTTTTAGTCCCGGAACTTTTTTTTCCTTAGGATTGCAACCCGACATTTTCAAAAGTTCATGAAATAGTCTCTATCGTCAACTGGTGTTTGTTATCTGCTGACCTGGCAGACAAATGCCATGTCACCCTACCCGGATGCCATGTGAGCCACATAGAAAATTAATTATTTTTAAAATTACTTTATTATATTATTAATATGATAAAAATAATTTTAAAAAAGTAAAATAGGTAAATTGGTCCTATACAATTTTATTTTTCATATTGGTCCTATAAGTTTTTTATTTTTTAAAATGGTCCTATACGTTACATTTTGTGTCCACATTTGTTCGTTCCATCAATTTCAACCTTACAGAGTGGTTGATGTGGCATCCATGTGGCAAGGGTGACATGGTGTTTGTTTTCCATGTCAGCAGATAACGGCACCACTTTTTTTGGTCTGGAGGGTAAGACCAATTTGAAAAATAAGTAAAGCTTGACGAAGAGTTGTTGCTGTCAATGATCGAACTCATGCAAAGTACGAACCGTTCGTCCTTAACAGCAGCGCATTAACCACTTGCGCCCAACTGCTTGGTTAACAGACACCACTTAATACTTGACGGTAGGGACTATTTCTTAAACTTTCAAAATTGTAGGGATGCAATCCTAAGAAAACAAATGTTCAGGGACTAAAACCAATATTCAAGCACTTTTAAAGACAAACTTATTTAAACCAATTTGCTTTGAACTTATTAATAAGTTGAGGTTAATCATTAATCAACTGAGTAATACTTATCTTTTTACTAGTATTTTGGATATTATTTAAATGTTTATGTTTGCGGAGGACCATAAAAAAAATGCAAGTCCGATTGATCTGCCATTTGAGATGGAGTTTAGTCAGTTTACATATAATCATTTTGTTTTCTTGTGTCCTTTTATGTTTTTGAAGCTTGTTCTTGAACCATTAAAGTCAAATGTAAACCTTATGTTCTGTATTTTTCTTTGAACAATTGCATCACGGCTGATTACATTTGCGATGAGGCTTGTAAAACAAATTTCGCCAAGTACGACCCTTTGAATGCCTGCCATTGATCTCTTTCATACACACTGTTTGGGTTTCGAGTAAAGAGGAACTAATAAGATTTAGACTCTGCCCTTTTCCATTTTCCCCTTTTTGTATCTTCTCTTCTTAACAGATCTCATCTAGATCCTTCTTTTCTGTTTTCTGTTAGCTAGATTTTAGGATCAATTTGTTAGCTAGTTTTCAGGATCAATTTGTTTTCCTTTATGGCTATAAGTATAGCTTCTCCGTACCAGTTTTTTATTCATTCAATATACAAGAAGTAATTCAGGAAACTGCTTTCTTAATAGGAACCCACATCTGTTCCAGGTACTTCCAGGGAGACATTTGGCTATGCTTATGTGGTAAAGTGATTTATAACGTGGATAAACATTACTTTTGAATGTATAATAATCATATAAAAAATATTTTTTTTATTAAAAAAATATTCATTCATCGAAATAATACAAATTCAACAACCGAAAATGATGAATTTGTGAACAAACTCACAGCACCAAGGTTAATAGCATAACACGGCAAAATGCCTACAAATGTGACAAAATCAAAGTGATCGAAATACCCATGCCTCAGGATCTGGAAACTCACAACACCAAGGTTAATAGCATAACACGACAAAATACCTACAAATGTGACAAAATCAAAGTGACCGGAATACCCATGCCTCAGGATCTGGAACGTTGACACCCAAGTCTTGATTGAATCTGTAATGGATCGAAGTTGATCTGTCAATCTGAACCAAACGAACACCGCAACAAGACTGAAAACCAAATGACGCTACAACAAGACAACGAACAAAACACTGTCGCACACAGACGACGAAAACACGGAAAAACACGAAAGAAAAATCAGATGTAGAGGGGTGATTCCAAGCCAAAAATGACCCAAAACCATCCCTTCCGATAAGTGAGGAAGAAGGATAAAAAGAGTAGAAGAAAGGTTGAGATACATAGAGGCACTTCTAGGTTTTTTCCCTAAAGGTCTGACCCAAAGTTAATTATAAAAAAAATGTTACTTAATAGTATATTTAGATTGTGAAAAATAAAAATAAAAATTTCCTACACAAACGTAATTTTCTACCAAGGAATCAATTATTGGAATTCTAGGGCCAAACTGGGATTTGCTAATCAAACATAAATGCAAGAAAAAATCACGTGTCCAACGACCAAAACGTGGTGTAAGACCAAAAATGGAACACGAACGAATGTCATAAAAAAATTCAAAATTTTCCTTTGCATTCTTGCCATGTTAAACCCATTTTTGTTTTCGGTTACAGAAAGTTCTAATTACCGTCAGTAAATTGTCATCGTTGTGATTCCTGTTTTCGTGTCATTCTTTCTTTCTCTTTTTAGTTTTTTCTTTCATTTACGGCAATGCCTTAACTGAAATAATGCAACATTGATCAAGCCATTAATTTTTCGTGGTCTCTCCTTCATTGATCCGTTAATTTCTGAATCAAGTAAAGCATTTAAAGTGAAATATTTGTTTTTAATGAACTAGTTGACGTGTAATATTAACAAGTAATACATATAGTATTATAAATTTGTTAAGAGTTATATGATAAAAAAAATTTGTTAAAGAGTTTAATTAAAGTACTTTATCAGTGTAGATGATTTTTATACCGACATCCACTAAATCTTAACAAATCAACATTATTATTATTATTTCTCCTATTTATTAAAGTAAAAGCACAAATGTCAAAATGTTAATGAATATCCGTGTAAAAATTAAGTTGTACACTAAAAGTGCATACTACTCTAATCCAAAAATTTTGGGTGAACCTGGGGATCCTTCTGCTGAGAGCAAGAGACTAATCCATCGAGGTATTGAGATCTATTTAAGAGGTTGACCTCTCTCAACAAACGCTCTTCTGTACACATGAATTAAAAATCGGATCCCTGACCACATACTTAAGAAACCCGTTTATCTATCAACTGTACCACATCATGTTGGCCCTCCAATTCAAATTTTATTACATGTATGCGAAAAATAATTTAGAGACGCAAAAGCAACTATTAGTTGCTTCACTGACACGCTTCCAACCCTTTCTGCCGTGCTCCCAAACATGCTGCCATCACGTCCAGCTTCCAATTTATAGCACTTCTCACGTGTCCAACTTTATCAATTTCTGTCACTTTTACGTGTGTGTTTGGATGAGCGTTTGACAAACTTGATTTTGGATATAATTGATTTTGTAGAATTGATTTCAATACAATTGAGTTTGAAGTAAAGTGATTTATGTTTGAATGTTTTTATTCTGAAAGCAAGTTTGATGTAAAACTTAGTGTAATTTTTCAATCCAAAAGCATAAGTTACTCCAAGCTGCTTCTGATAGAATCAATTCTAGATGCAAAATTGATTCCACGAACGTGTAACCAAACACCTCTTTTTCTACCATAATCACGTTTGACAAGTGCAGAAGCACTTCTAGGATCTCCAGAAGTGGAACCAAACACACACTACGTTCAAATTGGTTTTTTTTATATGATGATGAATCTGACGCCATAGGTTGGCTTCATCTCTTTACAACCTGTAGCCAAGAAATTGACGGTAATTATCATAATAGTAAAATAAGTAGTTGCTTGAACAAATTTATTCTGCCAAATATGTTTTTTTATCATTTTAAAATTATTTAATTTAATTTTTATTATTTAAAATTAAGGCTCATTTGGCTTGTTGGCCCGCGATATAAGGCTAGACTGGACCATAAAATCTGTAGCCCGTAACATCAGGTCGGGCCAACCTGACCCAATTTTACACAATGGCCCGATGGGCCGGGCCGGACGACTCGATTTGACAGCTTTACCTATAAGTAATGCCACGTCGGATAAAAATTATAAAAATGAATAAATTTGAGAAATACTCTCATTTAATACATGGAAGTTTTAAATGTATATCTATTTAAAGCATTCCAAAATTTCTAAAGGATTTCAATCGAATTGAGATTCCCACTTTTTTTTTCTTGTTTTTTCTCATGTTAGCATATGATCAAGATGGTGATTCTTTCAATCAAACTCACATCCCCCAATGAACTTTCAGTGTTTGATATTAAACATATTTTAATATTTTTGGGAAAGTAACGTAAGAAATAAAAGTTTTTCATGTTTGATATAAGAGATAAATGATCATTCAAAGTTTTAAACATAAAAGATGTTCAAGAATAAAAAATATAAATAAAAGTTTTTCTTGTTTGTTAGTTTTTTATGTCCCCTTTTGTATAAAAAAATATAAAAGAAAATTGAAAAATTTATTTCTATATGTAAGAGTAGAAAAAAATTATTCCTGAAAATTATACACATTATTATTTCATAGAATAACAAAAAGCGTAAATGCAAAACAAACTATATGGAAAAGCAGGTATAAAAGAGAAAGACACAAAATAATAAGAGAAGAGTAAAAATATTTGGATATATAATTTGGACATCTTGTATATATACCATAGAGTTTATGAGTGTCTTGGAAGTGATTAAGGGCTCGTTTGGTGGTCAGGATAAGATAGGGGCGAATATGATAAGAGAGCATAATAGGAGTAGGATATGATATGAGCATGATAGGTTGTTATCCTATCCGACATTTGATGTCCACTAGATAACCAACTGGATAACATTGATTTTAGTATGAATTTTAAAATTTTTGCTTTTGTTCGGAATGTTTTCATATTTTATTAGATTTTAGTTTTTTTTTAATTTTCATTTTTTTAAGATTATATAAAAAGACAAAATTGTCCTTGTGATAAAATTATATATAATATTTTGAATTTTTAAAATATTGTTTAACTTAAATTAATTTTTTATAATTTTAAATATTCATTTTTAGTTTTTACTTTACATATAGTTAAATTATTAGAATATTTTTTTATTTGTTTTCAGTTTTTAAAAATAATATAAAGTAATAAAATTAGCCTTGTGATAAAATAAAATATAAATTTTAAAATTAATTATTAATATTTTTATTATTTTATGTTTTATTATATATTTTTGGTAACCATATTATATTTTATTATATTTTAATTATTTTATATATAAAATATTTTTATACTTTATTATACTTTAAATCACCTTATCACCTTATCATATATCCTATCCTGTTAAGTTTTAACCCAGCTTTCCTCATATCCAATTTTAACTAGATTGACATGATATGATAGGTGACAGAATTGGTTTATTCTATCCTACTGACTCACGAAACAATAGTTTCAGACAGAATATGATAATTTATCTTATCCCGTCTCTCTTATCCTAACCACCAAACAAACCCTAAATACATAATAAGGAAGAAGAAAACGATATATAAATAAGGATGAGTATTTTTATATGGTATTAGACATCATTTTTTTTCCATATATCATTACAAGCAGGTGTAAAAGATAAAGAAAGAGGTCAAACGATGTCATCAGTGATAGATCTGTCACACTGAATCGCTTCCCAAAGTCCCAACCTACCCTTACAGCCAACAACCAAAACAGAAACTGCAAAGATTGCGATATATAATAATAAGACCAAACCCAATTCTATACTCTGTTGTACTTTTGAGTTGTTAGTGAGAGGAACACAAGCAGATTCACCTACCTCTCTCTCTCTCTCTCTCTCTCTCTCTCCGCCCCTTCTTCTTCCCTCGTTTTCACCGCCGTTACCGTTTCACTCTCATTCTTCAATTTTCTGTGAAACCATATATGTTATAGGTTTTGATATTACTCGTTATAAACCCGTTTTTAAAAAAGAACAAAAAGGGTTTATCACAAGGTTCTGATTGATGGGTAAGAGAGGAATTCAGCTATTTGATGACAAAAAAGATGGGTTTTTCTCCGTTTCTGATTTGGACTCTCAATGGGGTCTTTTTCATCATCACCCTGGAGGTTTATTTGCAAGCGTTGGTCAAATGGGAATGGGTTTTGGAGTTCAACAACCAAACCCTTCTTCCTCTTCCAATTCCCAAGACAATGGTGGCATGAAGATTCCCTGCACCGAGTTGTACATAAAGTATATGCAATCAGAGGGGAAAGTGAAGATTGTTGGGGTTCCTGATGAGGTGGAGGCAGAAGGGGTTAAGGACAAGAATAGGGGTGGTGCCCTCAAACTGAAGGTTAAGGTCAGGAACCCTTCGCTTAGGAGGTTGATCAGTGGTGCATTTGCTGGGGCAGTGTCACGAACTGCTGTGGCACCTTTGGAGACTATAAGGACTCATTTGATGGTTGGAAGTAGTGGTCATTCTACTAGTGAGGTCTTCAATGATATTATGAAGACTGATGGGTGGAAGGGACTGTTTAGGGGTAATTTTGTTAATGTGATTCGGGTTGCACCTAGCAAGGCCATTGAGGTATTGATAATGTAGTAATAGTTTTTATAGATATACATCATTTTGAATTTCTTTTTTTCTTTTTCATAACTTGTTTTTGAAGGATTTTGTTTGTTGCTTGATTGCTTCCCTGATATTATTTTCTGTACATTCTGCACCTGTAAATATGTTGGCTCACTGTTTGAATGTTAATTTTTGGGAGTAAATACTTATTTAGTCTGTGAGAAAAATATTGGCTATCAAATTAGTACATGAGAAATGAAAATTTTCAACTTGGTCCCTAAAAATCACTAAGTACTGGTCAAATTAGTCGCTAACAAGGGCTGATGTGTCAGTCAAATTAATTTCAGAAAATGACTAATTTAACTGACATTTGAGGTTATTGGGGACCATGTTAGGAGTTTTTGGAGTTTTCATTTTTCAAGGTCTAACTTGTAGTGCCGAGATGTTTTCAGGGACAAGAATTAATATTGACTCAATTTTGGGTATTTATTTTATTTATTGGATTCTTGGTTTATGCGTTTCATTATGTCGGGATTTAATATTATTGGCAGGAATTGTTTTTAGGAGGGTCATTCATATTTTCAAGGTAAAAGGAAGTAGAGATTCTCTTTGTATATAATTAATCACGGCTAAGGCTCCTCTAACGTGAGCTTGAGTGTAAAGTGAGCAAGTAAGGAATATCCACCCTTAATTAGTTAAAGTAAGTTAAAATTTCAATGCACTTTAGTTAACTAATGGTAGATACACCCTTACTTATTCACTTTACATTTTACCTCACTTTAGACGAGCTTTTTCCATTTAATCACCGCTTCTGGTGATTTAGCCTGTGAATTCTGTTTTATTTTTTTTATTTTTTTTATTTTAATATTGTGTTCTCCCAAGTCCCAGGTATATTTGATTGTCATTTCCAACAAGTTGTTTATGTTGTCCTTACTGAAAAGGGTATTTATTTAGCTACCACTCACTCTTATCCCTTCCTCCTTGACGATCTTAATGACAAATAGTTCTGTTTGTTGCAGTCAAAATTTGTTTTGTCCATGTTTCAGTTTTATTTATTACACCTCCCTGACTATTTGATAATTCCTGTATCAGTTTTTAGTGTTTAATTTCATTTGATTTATGTTGATAAAGAACTTCCATATGGTTGCTCCTTTTCTTTTCTTTTTGCCTTGGCGGTGTGGATGGGATGGGGTGGTAGGGATGCTAAATATATAAAATGACACCTTAACTTAGGTCAATGTGCAACTTACCCTGATGTAGTGTATGCTTTTTTAACCTAAAGTAACATAATTTTCTTCCTGATAATTAGCTTTTGAATTCAACTTTTAGTAAGTAAAGTCAAATCATGCAATCAAATGAGCTTCACGCTCTTCCTCAAAAATGGTTTTTCTTCCTTGTTGGCGTCTTTTCATGAGGTTACATTTTCATTTAGGGCATCAGCTAAAATGTTTCAACAGTTTTTACAGGTGGTGGAGCTAATACCGGTCTTGGTGGCCATGGTTTTTGGTAAAAGTTATTTTTTGTCTTCTTGATTTTTTTTTCTTTTAGAAAAGTCACTGTTTATCCAAGTTAACCCAGCATTATAGCTTCTTTAATTTGATTTAGTGATAGAATATCGGACCACATAGTTGATAAGTAATAGCCCTCTCTAGTATTTGTTGTTTTCAGATGAGAAAAGCATAAAATCTCATGAATTTGAAACTTCCATCATGCAAGCTGTAAAAGTTTAACTAGTTTGCTTTGCATTTCCTTCTCATATCCCTTTTTATGCAACGAGGAAACAGTCATCGATGCAATTTAATTTTGCATTGCTAGAGAAAAGCAACCTTTTGTTGTTGTTAATGTATTGTTGTTGTTGGAAATTAGCGCATCACATTTTGAATATAACTTTGTTATCTGTCAGAGAGTGATCAAATTTACTTACATGGTAGTTTTAAGTTTTTTCATGTATCTCAATATATTCACTTGTTTCTGCAGCTTTTTGCTTTTGATACAGTTAACAAGAAGCTATCACCAAAGCCTGGGGAACAGCCCAAACTCTGTATTCCTCCATCATTGATTGCAGGTGCCTGTGCTGGAGTTAGTTCAACTATATGCACATATCCTCTAGAGTTACTCAAGACTCGATTAACTATCCAGGTTCGCACATATTAAAATAAACAATAGCATGGTTTCCCAAATTTAGCTTTTACCATCCTACCAATAAACAAAGGAAGATTTAAGCTGGTTTGATAATTTTGCAGAGAGGTGTTTATGATGGTCTACTTGATGCATTCTTGAAAATAATTCGAGAAGAGGGTCCTGCAGAACTTTATAGAGGCCTTGCTCCCAGTCTTATTGGAGTTATTCCATATTCTGCCACCAATTACTTTGCCTATGACACTTTAAGGAAAGCATACAGAAAAATTTTTAAAAAAGAAAAGATTGGCAACATTGAAACCCTTTTGATAGGATCAGCTGCTGGTGCTATTTCAAGTAGTGCTACTTTTCCACTTGAAGTGGCTCGCAAGCATATGCAAGTAGGAGCCCTCAGTGGGAGGCAAGTTTACAAAAATGTGATTCATGCCCTTGCAACCATATTAGAACAAGAAGGGATACAGGGTTTGTATAGAGGGCTAGGACCAAGCTGCATGAAGTTGGTGCCTGCCGCAGGAATCTCTTTCATGTGCTACGAAGCGTGCAAGAGAATACTGGTAGAGAATGACGACGAGGAATAAGATGTCAATCTAAGTACTGGTCTCCATTGGGGCTAAGAGGTAGAACTAAATGCTTCTTTTATGCAAAATTGGTTAAATTATTTTGGGTTTCTTTTCACTTACTGGAATTCTTTTTCCCTTGATCACTTTTCATAAGCAATTGAGAATGGAATAATGGTTTTGGTTTTTCTTTATCTCTTATCTATTGGCACTTACTAGTCAGTCCTGGCTTTGATGTGGCTAAACCAATTGTTATGGTGAAAACTGAAAATAAATCATTATTGTCCTTCTAATCCGATACAAACGTGCTCTTCGTCTAATGGAAGGTAGTTTATTATTTATGTTAACAAGTTATCTTTCTTTAAGTTCTGATGCAACCGTCTTTTTAATTATGCTCTAAACAATATAAAGTGAGTCTCTTTAACAAACACCATGACACGTTATTTTTCTTGTATCTATTGGAAATATATAAGACAATTCTTACTCTTGTGAAAGTTAAATTTCATGATAGATTAACAGATGGAAGTTCTCAATGCACAGCTAGCTATACCTGACCAACCTTGGACACAAATATGAATATTGAAAATCAGAATTATATTCTACAAATCCTAGAAAAATTGAGATCCTTGCTGGTAAAGCTAACTATTCTCCACTAAAACTGTTTTGCTGTTAGCGCACCTGTTTTTGCACATCATTTACACACTTGTGATTTATATGCATATTAGTTTTCACTTTGTATTATGTGGTAATTGAAGACATTAGTGTAGCATAACTGTTATTGGGGAAAAGTCACCACAATATATATGTTGGCCACCCGTAATTTGCACATCAATCACCAGTTATCCACATGTTGATAAAATCCTCACTGTATAATATACGTCAATTACTAATTATTTTCATGTGATCACCAATGTGTAAATGGAGTGCAAAGAGAATTTTTCCCAATTATAATATATAGCATTGTTGTTCAATCCATGATCCCAAGATCATTGTTGTGTAGTCAGACTAAAAGCACAAGGTTAACAGCATACATAAAATGAAAACACATTAATTGTGCCCGGTATAGATAATCCCAAAGAACTGTCTAGTTTCACTATGATATGAATCATGAAGCTCAAGTCAATAAGTTTTGCCCATATATAATTTTTATTAGCCATCTTGCTCGATGAAATATGGTACTATTGCTTTCTTGGGTAATCGTTTGTTTTCAAATTGTAGTTTTAATTATAGCCATATCAAAGGTATAATGCTCTAGTTAACATGTTGAAGGTCTGTGGATTTTTCTTAGAGCAACTCCTATTGAAGTTGCTTAATAGATAAATTTTTTGTTGGGTTGTACCATTGAAGCAAGCTGACGTAGATGTCACAAGTAAGGACGATTGCTTATAAAAGTAACTAGTTCCTATATTAGAACCATCAATAAAAACAAGAGAGATAAAAATAATAGTGTTAAATGAATATTAATAGCAAATGAAAATAAAGATTTAATATTTTAAATGGAAACAAAAATAAATTAAAAAAATATGAGGTAACTTGTTGGATTCATTTACTGATTTTTTAAGAGTTGCATCATTGGAGTGTAAAGTTGCTTAAAATAGTATAAAGTGAAAAGTTGTGAGGTGACATGATCATAGAAAGAGGAGTTAAACGAGTAAACCTCCAACTTAATCCTTGAATTTGTCATTCGCTGCCACTTTAGTCCTCGAATCAAATAAAATTCAAAATAAGTCCCCGAAACTTCATTAAACCTCCAACAGTCCCTGAATTTGTCATTTGTTGTCACTTTAGTTCCCAAATCAAACAAAATTCAAAGAAAATCCTTGGAACTTCATTTCATACTCCACTTGAGTCCAAAGTCCAAGCGTTAACTTTCTCAGTTAGACTTAACGGATTATCTTTGCTGGCATGTTAAGTACATACCTGAATCCAACATGGACGTGCTTAGTCGGCATATTTTCAATGGTTAAAAACATGGATTAAAAAATCAATTACTGACTTATTCTCCCCTAATTTGACTGCGTCATAACAGTGAAAGGTCTTCTTGTAAGGTTCTAGGTATATACTTAATGTGCTAGCAAGGATAATCCGTTAAGTCTAGTTTAGAGAGTTAACGTTTGGACTCGAGTGAAGGATGGAATGAAGTTTCTAAGTTTTTTTTTTTAAAATTTCGTTTGATTCGGGGACTAAAAGTTGCAACAAATGACAAATTTGTGGACTAAGTTGGGGTTTAATGAAGCTCCAGAGATCTTTTTTTTTTTAAATTTTCGTTTGATTCAGGGACTAAAGTAACAATGAATGACAAATTCAGGAACTAAGTTGGGAGTTTACTCGGAGTTAAACAACTCTAATGAGTTACATTATTGGAAATGTTCTTGTCCAGTGCCAAATTGCAGCCCTTTGGAGAATTGGCACTGTATCGAGTCAAAATAACAAACTTCAATCCAACAATGAACGTGTCTACTTGCTACGTGTGCATTTATCACCCTAAATAGGACAAATGGACGAAAAATCAAGTTTGAAGTATGGATATAATATATACATTTGCTTCATTAGTTTTAAATAGCAAAGTAGTTTAAATCAATTGGGCGAAGGTACCCTTGGGGTAACAATTAGAGTTGCCATGTGATAGTAAAGTCATAGGTTTGAGTCGTGAAATCAGTCTCTTGCAAATACATGTAAATATACTTACTATAAACCTACATAATGAGCTTGACCATTCCCTAAATTCTATGTATAACAGGAGCCTTATAGTATGAGGTTGCCCCCTTTTTTTTTTTAATTTAAATCAATTGCCCTAGCTTAATCTAACCTCAGAATTTAAAAAGATGATCATGTTGCTACTTTTTAATTAAGTTATAACATTAACACAAATCGGGAATGTGCTTGCTTCCTAAGCAATTTTAAATTTCAAGAGAATGTATATTCACTTTGAGAAGGGCCTAGACTATCATCATTACCTCTGTAAATAGAGGAGTTTGTGGTGTAGTGGAGCATCCGAGAGTAGTGAGTGAATCAAGCGTGAGTGGTCTCTTGAGTAGTGAGAGTGACTCTTGTAAGTAAGTGTTTTCCTCTTCTTGTAACTATAGAGTGGGATACTCGGGTTTGTAAGGTGGTATATATCTCGGGGTAGGTTTTCAAGTTTTCACAAAACGTGTAATCTTATTCTGAGATAGTGAATATTTAGTTGGAGTATTTCCGTGTACATAGGAAGACATTGTTGAACCATGTAAATTCTTGTGTATTTTATTATTTTATTTGTGTTGTGTTTCATGTGTGTTCCGATCATAGTTGTGTGATTTTTCTTAACACTGGTAAACATTTTTTTCTTTCTCACTGGTGCTTTTAAAATTTACAAAGAGGAGAGGCTATCACATTTTTTTTTACAATTAAACCATCATTAATTGGCATGAACTCACCGTAGTCTAAAATTAGTATGTTATTGTTGAGTCTCCAACCCTCTGATGGCCTTATTCCAAGTTTTGACAAATTCAAATATTCGTAAATTGATTTAAGTGAACCTTATGACGCTTATTAATGAGTTTATTCGGTGTACATTATTACATTTAATTAGATAGGTATTACTTTTAAAGAAAACTTATAAGTTAAAATTTGAACAAGTGTCTATCCAAGTCAAGCGTTTGTCTGAGACTAAGAAGATTGTTGACTAGAAAACAAGTATGCAACAAGTGTTTACTCGAGCCTATTTACATGAAAGTGAAACATTCATTTCAAGCGTCTAATGAAGCTGAACTACTAGATTCAAAACAAATTCAAGCATCTAATGAGAAAGACAACTATATAGGAATTATTTAAAGATAAAATCAACGTCAAACATGCTAATACATGGCCCTAGACAAAAGATACCATGTATCACATTTTTGGTTGCAAGTATCCTTGACAAATATGGAAATTGCACAAAAAGTGTAAATGGCGTTACACCAATACAAAAGCATACATGCTATAACTTTGAACTTGTTACTTTGATAAAGTGAAGTTCTTCTTTGTTATGGTACTACCAACGTTCCTAAACATTTAATGATTGTGTCTCTCTCTATTATATTTAATGGAAGTCGGTTTGTTCAAAGTGAAAGAGCCAAGTTCAATAGAATGTCTCTAACTTATTAAATGTGATAGAAGACATTAAAGAATTGTTGCAATAGAGAACAAACATTCAAGCTCGAGCATTTACTCTGTACAATTAATTTTCCATTCTTCCATTCTTTATTCCTTCCCATCAATAATTTGTATTTATAGAGAAGTTATTATGCCGTCTTTCCATACTTTCATATTTATTAACTCTCTAAGTCATAGTGAAGACTTTATCTAGCCTTACTTTTAAGGATAGATAGAAAAGGTTGGAGAGGGGAGGCTAATACAGAAAAATAAGCACCAATGAAACTAGCAGTCGATGCCACACTGACCAGTGGCAGCTTTTGAGGAGTCATTGATGAAGGGGTCAATCCTCACCCACAGCAAGGAGAATATGGAAGCAATGAGTATGGACCAAACAATAACAATGGTTGGTGTACGATTTTGCCTACCCACTAGACCCTTCAAGAATGGGTATAGATGAGCAATGACCCAGATAGCAAAAAACAGTTTGCCAAATAATGGACCCCAAGACTGGTAACCACTGTTTATAGCATATGACACACCAGCCACAATTCCTATCAAATTCACAATAAGCACTGTTGTAGGAGGGATAAGAAGTGATGTCCATTTGAACACATAGAGCTCAGCAAATTCTCCATCATCATCTGATGCTTTTGATGTGACAGTAAAATTTGTATCAATACCAGCAAGCACTTTTAGAAGCCCTTGGAATACAGCAAAAAGATGAGCAGATGTGCCACCAATAACCCAAAACTGTTCATTCCTCCACAAGTCTTCTATAGTGACCCCACTCCACCTAAGTTCAAGAATCGAAGTAGCGAAAATAGAGACGAAGAGGAGAATGAACCACATGCTAGCAAAGTTGCTTATCTGTACAAAATTAACCAAATCTTATCACTTGTTAGATTTTCAAGATGTAGAAAGCTCAGTTCAAGAATCAGATTGTATCAGAATCATAAATTTATTGATGAGAATTGAAGCTAAGAGAAGCAATCACTTACCTCAGGAATAATAAATTTATTTGTGATAAGACAAAAGGCAGGAAGTGTACAGTATGCGATCAGCGGTATTGAGGTAAGGGGGTAGACTATAGTGTTAATATAAGCCAGCCTTTGCAGAGGCTTCAATCTTCCATTGTAGCCATACCACAAGGGACAGTGCCTGCTCAGAAAGATCTCAATTGAACCCAAAGCCCACCGAAGTACCTGGTTGAGACGATCGGAGAGATTGATTGGAGCAGAACCCTTGAATGCTGGGCGAGGTGGCATGCAATAGATGGAAATCCAACCACGAGCATGCATCTTAAACCCCGTTAAGATATCTTCAGTCACTGAGCCATATATCCATCCAATCTGATGGAGTCACAAAAGGTTTAATTAATAAACCAGACAAAAGCTTCCTGTTAATCTCAATTTTCAGATAGGGAGTTATAAGGTGGCTTGGTGAGATATGGTTTGGAGTGATAAGGTGGAGGTCATGGGTTCAACTCCCCCTACTAACATAACAAACACTAACAACCTAACATCTGCCTATCAATCTCATTTTTCGGATTTCTTTATACCATAGGACAGGATTCAAAAAGCACAATGATAAATATCTATGCTCACCTCTTTGCCCCATGCTGTCTTGTCTTCATAACCACAGCTGATAACATGGATTGCTTCCTTCAGAAGAGTTGCAGAATTGGTGGAAGGAGGAATGCCACCCTGCTCCATGAAGGTTGCAGCTATAAAAACTGGGGACTGACCAAAATGCTTCTCTAAGCACTTTTGAGACATAAGAAGTGACCTTTCATCATCAGATCCTACAAAAGGAAAAGAATGCATAAAATATCACAAAGATGTGCTATGTAGACATTCTGTCATCTCATCTATCAGGAAATTCTGTCAGGCAACCTATAGCGTATTAGTGTAACTTTGACGTAGGAATGGGAATGCAATCACAGGATATTTAACACACAAAATCCACAAGCATAAGCAATTGTAAACAAGGGAGTCAAGGGGAAGAGATTTTCATAATAGCAGACCTTCAACACTTTCCTCCATGTCTTCCACATTAAAAATGGGAATAGTTGATTCAGTTCTTTTAGCAGCCCTCTTCTTGTCAATGTACTCCTTATTCCCACCTTTTCCCTTCTTTCTAGAACTCCAACAACTCTTCACAATAATGTTAGGCTCCAAATCTTCCTCAGTCAAAACAGGATTATAACCATATAGAGCCTGCCTATTGAAACAACAACCAGTTCCTACATAGACTGGACCCTGAATACCATCCAGACCTTTCAAGTTGATCTGACAGATAAAAAAATAAATGAAATTAGCCAAGCAACCGAGAGCAACTCAAGGATAGAAAATATTTTCCATGATTCAACTTTACAAAAAAATAAGATGAGACCTACATCGAAGAACACAATATTGCGATTGGCATATCGATCATGCAAGTCAATGCCATCAAACCGCTGAGGGAATTGCACATAGCATGTCTTCTTTCCAAGAACAGGATCCATCATGAAACACATGGCTTCTTTAAGAGCTTTGCTATTATTGAAATAGTGGTCACAATCAACATTCAAAAGATATGCACCGTTTGTCAAGACAGCGGAAACTCGAATCTATATCACACAACATAAAACCATAGTTAGATATGCTCCTATGCATTTGTTCAGAATATACCATTCTTTTACAAGCACATCCAAGCAACTAATCTTACCACATACCAAACAGCCTATTGGGAACAGGCCAAGCAGCCTATTGGGAACTTATGGCTTGACCTCTTTTCGACCTACATAGGCTTGACTTATTTAGCAAACAAGTCGGGCTTAGAAATCTTGAAAGGCCTATTTAACTGTGCTCGCTAAGACTTAAGCTTTTGAAAAAACTTATTTAGCCTATCAGCCCGACCTATTTATTTAATATTTATTTCTATAATTATGGATTTGTAATATTTATATAATTTAATTATATATTAGTATATTGTATTTATTTATATAGAATTAGCAATTTCGTAAAAGGTCATAGCTAGTTAAAAATTAAAAATTATGTTTATTGGCCTATATGAAGGCCTTATTATAATGGATGCATTCAAATAAGCACAGGCTTATATGTTTTCATAAACATGCCAGGCTGAGCCCCAGAAAAGAACCTATGTATGATGTATTACAAGCCAAGCTTGGGTTGACACTTTACAAACCAAGCAGCAAAGTCTATTAGTGAGGAATGATAAATCAAAGCATCACTTTGTAGGCTATTTTCCATTTACAGTTTTTAACACAAGCTGATAAACAAAACCTACTAATACATAATGGCCCTAAACGCAATAAGCGCAAAACAAGACAACCATTCAAAATATATATATATACATCAGGAAAACCATAAAACAAATTAAATAAGAAGCTTCAACATAACAAACCAAAGCATTCATAGCTCCAGCTTTCTTGTGATGTTGGAAGCCTGGTCGCTTTTCACGAGAAACATAAACAAGTCTAGGTAGCTCATTTCCATCTGTATCAAGCCCTCCACTATAACCCAAAAACACCTACACACAAAATCCCACACTGTTAACTTGAAAATATAAAAAAGAACAAATACAACGTATGCACTTAGGAGAAAATGGTAATACCTGAATCATCCCAGGATGATCCCTAGGATTATTTCCCGGCCAAGGAGTTCCATCCTGCATTGTCAAGCCTTCTTCTGGAATCTTCTGAGCTTTGGCTACAAGGCCATTGATCCTTACTTTGAACTCTTCATATTCCCTCTGTTAAGCAAAATGACTAGTATTTAATTTTCTAGTACTAAAACGGATGGTAGGTCATTAAAGATTATACAAGTTAAGTTTTTTACAGTGTGCTTCCTTGTCAACAAAATTTTAACCTAGTATGTTAAATGCGTTGAATAAATATGATTATATGAACTTTTAATTGAAAAATGGAAATAAGCAAGTATCACATTCTGCATTCTCAAGAACAACCTTCATTGCCCGGCGCTGCTTTACAAAAGAAGGTTGAATCTTGTCCTTCAAGTAATCGATCTTCCGGGCAAAATAAAACTCGGGGGCTCTTGGCTCAATATTATGCTTTTTGCTAAAGGGCACCCACTTCTTTGCAAACTCAGCTGTTTCTGAAAGGGCTTCAAAGGTCAACATAGCTGAACCATCATCTGACACATAGCAGGAAACCTTGTCCACAGGGTAATCAACAGCAAGTATAGACAGAACAGTGTTTGCAGTAACAAGAGGAGGCTCTTTAAGGGGATCCACTGTACTAACAAAAATATCAACAGGGGCCAACTGTGATGGTTCTCCTTCACGATCGTATCTAAAGATGACAAACTAAGATTAGTAAAATAGCAAATCCCACATTACAAACACAAAGCAAAGCCCAACTTAACATGGACAAATGAGATGTCCTGACCTTAAAGCAAGCCTGTCAAGATATGTCTCACGATTAATGGGCGACCATTTTGGAAACTGATCCAAGAACCAGGATAAGGCAAACCAAATCTCACAAATAACTGATGTCAACCACAGGGGATATGCATCTTTCACAGGGTGAGTTGTACGGTATTGTAAGAAGACACCTAGAATAATCAACCGGAGTATGATCACTAGGCGATAAGGAGTCAAGTGAGTTGAAGAAACAGGAACCACACAACTCAAAGGTTGTCGAGCATCGTCAACCCTGTCATGAACAAAAATAATTAACCATAAGAAAAAATATTCAAACTGCTCAAGTATTGAAAGCTTCTACACTCCTAGCAAAACAGATGATGCAGTATATCTATGAATAACTAAGTGCCTGTTTGCTTTATTTTCAGTTTCATGTTTTCAAAAATAATTACAAAACTGCCACCTTTTTTCATTATGTTTCGTGTTTCCAAAGATTTATACAAGAAACATTGAAAACAAGAAAAAGAATATGCGATTCAAAAATAAAATTTTATAAAAGTCACCTCTAATGATTTTGAATACAAATGAAATGAAAACATCTTAATCTGTGCAAGTTAATAAGTATAGACTGCCATAGAACCACACTACTTTCCTATTGTGATATCTACCCATTAAACATCAATCCAAAGGGCATTGGTGGCTTACATTTGAAGTTCGTCTCCATTCGAACCAGTCCCTTCAATGTCTCCCTTCCCTTCAGTGTATCTACCAGTCATATGCAAAATGTTTTTCACTTGCTTGACTTTCCAACTTTCAATTCTTTCTTTCCAGTCAAGATTTCCCAGGCCATAAGAATTTAAGTCCTTTGATGGGTCTACAATTCTTACTGGAACTGTAATAAAAACGGTAAGGTCAAATAAGAATTAATCATAACCACGAAATATAATATGTTAGCATCACATTCAAGTCAACTCCATACCTGGTTGCATTGGATCAATATACGAAAGTGAGTGAGCCTTTTCAGATGGGCTCAAAGGACCTGATGTAGTTCGAACAGATTGAGTATAAGGTGTAGCAGATTGAATCTCACCAGACATCTGACCAAATAAAGAGACATTTAGTGAACATTGTGCAAAATGAAGCAACAAATATGCGCTGAGGTTTGTAGACTAACCGACAGCCAATAAAGTCTACAAGTAACATATATGTTTTATTTCATGTAATATACTCTTTTGATGGTCGTTCTTCACTTGTACATCACATCAAAACAAATGATCATTCAGGCAATAACTAAAATTAGAAACAAAGTGTGGCACTAAAATACTCCACTGTCCGCTCCCCTCCTTTTTCTCTTCCTCACTCTCTTACACCTACACAGAGATAAAGGGAGCAAAAGCAAGGAGGCATAATCTAAACTAAGATCCAGGGACAGCAATTATAGTGAGAAGCTAAAGTTCAGTTTAATACATTACCGGCTGCCCATTGGTGATGAGAAGCGGAATTGATTGCCTAGAATCATGTCTAGAAGAAGAAGAAGAGAGTTCGGTATCTACTTCCCATTGCGGCCTCGCGTTGGTCTTTCCTTGGCCATAATCGAACTCACTCGCTAAATCATCAACATCATCCTCGTCATCATCTCCCTCCACTCGAGGACTCCCTGAAATCCAGATGTTAACTTCAAAACTAGGTTACTAGATCAGAGCAAAAACAGAAAAGAAACACACATGCACCGGCTAACCTTTGTGCCTTTTGTATCTGGTCTTGCACTGGGGGCAACACTGGTTCCCATTCTTTCGCTCATATTCATAACAAGGACAACAAATTGGGAAGGCACACTCATTACAAGCAACAAAAACATCACCAGTGGCCATTAATCCAACAGTATCACCACATATCTGACAGATTTGGCCATTCAAATTCTTTAAGGGTTTAGGCTGCAGTGTAAAGGCATCATTATACAAGTTAGATTAACATACAGTAAAATTTAAGCCAAGATTATAAACATCAATTTCTTATAAGACGAAAAATAAAAATAGACATGCCCCATCCACAGGAATGTTTGAGCAGAGAAAATAAGAATATCAAACAAGTTTGATTTTATTACAACCATGAATGTTAGCAAAATTAGTGATGAAATGCATCGGGATAAAAATGTAAATTATAATATAATTAATTAAATTTCACTAAGCTCAGAATTCTGTCTGCGATCAAAATATATCCTGCGTCGCCTATGTCAGTGATAAACGTTTAAATTCTCACTTACTACAATTAGATTCAATACATGAATTGTAAAGTAGAACATGTTATGTCCTGGATTTCACAACACTAAACTGAAGCATCAAATGAATCTCCCACCCGAATGCACCATTAAGAGAAGCATCAGATAAAGATTCAAGCATCCTAAAAATATAGGAAGTGCACACATTTACCACCAATAAATTGACCATAGAAATAAAAATAAAAATAAAAGGATTTATATATATGTTCTGGAAATTGAAAAATAACCGAAGTCAAGAGGATATAGATAAGGACTGACACTGACACAGAATAACGTTTAAAGAAGTATCAGTGTATCACGCATGAACTTGCATGACCAATTTATTACATAAAATAATTAACTAAATAAATAAATAAACTTTAATATCAAGCTGTGCTGCTCAGTGACACGAGTAATGAACAGTGGCGTGAACTGAAAAAATGGGGGAAATACTAACGGCACTGTCGGAATCGTGGCGAATTCGAACAAGCTCGTTTTTTTTATGCGACCCAGCAACCATTCCAGCATTTGCTTCCATGTTGTTGTCTGGTTTTAGACACAACAAATCAATGACAATGAGAGGAGGCTTAGCATGCAAGCCTTTCTCTCTCTCTCTCTGTCTTCACTTCTTTCCAGCTATCGCATTCACTTCATACTCTGTCTGATTTTGTCACCACGTGCTTACTATTTTATCATGGTATAATACGGTATTTTTTTACCGATTCTTCCGGTTCCCCGTAACATTCTGCAACATCCAAACAGTGAAATAGTCCAAGCTCCAGGTGGTCCGGCTCAGGAAAGTCTTTGTTTGTTGGAGCATTTTGCATTTTTTGATATTCATTTTTGTTTAAGTTTGATATCTTATTATTGGTCCCCGTATGTTCCAATCTAAAAAACAACACATTTTGTAACTATTTTTTAAAACAAAAAATAAAAACAGAAAATTGAAAAGAAAGCAAACAGACCTTTAATTATTCTATTATCAAGTATAAACAATATAGCTCTATAAATATTTCTCCCGAATGTGTTTATTTTAATGAATTAGTAAACTGAGATTTGAATTTATGGCCTATTAGTTTGTTCTTTCTTAAACTATTATTGCATAAAAGAAACCACAAACTAATATTGGAAAACATGAATAGAAACCCCAAATTAGACTAATATTTTTATATCACTATTAACACATTGGCAACAAGAGCTTCCTGAATATTCTAGCTCCATTAATTTGAAATTAAAAAAATTACAAAATCTCATTTCTAGTTATCATTTAATTAAAAAATTGAAACTACAAAAATCATTTAGCTCCGAGATGTCTAATTGCTTGTTGAATTTTTCAATTCCAAACACTCTTGACAATGGTGATGGCGAAGAGCTCAATTAAAGGCAACTTTTTGAGAGATGGGCATATATTCTAGAATCTCATTTCAAATTGTCCTTCAATTGAATCTCATTGCCCTTCAAATTTCTGTTTGTTGGATATTTTATTTAAATATTTTAAAATAATTTAATATCTGAAAGATTTTAATTTCCCAATTTATTACAATTTATTTTCTCCAACATTTTATTTAATGCCTTAATTCTATTTACTGCTATTTATGTTAAAGTTTTAATTCCGTTATAACCTTCATACTAAAAACGTATTGCTTTTTTTTCTTTTTTCTTTTTCCTTTTTTTAGAAGAAAACGCATTGCTATTCTTTCTCATTATTTTAATGAGACCGTTTTTTTGTAAATGGTATATCATGGTTTTCTTACCTTATCTTATTTACTAAGGAATGAATAGGGATATCATAAGTCATAAGGTGTCCCCTTTGTTATATAAGTGTATTTTTGAGGAGTGTATATAAAAAAAAATAAAAAATAAATGAGAGATAAAAATAAATATATACGATATCACATACAATATCCAAAATATATATTCAAATATCATAACTCTATTTATTTGCCTTCATATTTAAAAAGGAGGATGTCAATTCTTTTGGTGTGTGTGCAGTCAAGAAAAAAGCATCTTCTCCTATGCTAAAGTTTGCTTGCTTCTATTCTGTTGATAATCTTTCCTACTGGTTCCTGAGTGTGAGCTAGAAAATGATTTGAAGGTTTAAATGCTCACGTCATTGCAAAAGATCAAAAGGTTTTTCTTCTCTTCTTTTTATCTTTTAAGTGTGCAAGATTTGATAATATTCTTGCCCATCTTAATACCCAGAATAATATTATTATTTTAAAAGAATCTGGTAAATCATTGTAATATCTCGATTTTTCTGTTTCTTGATAATCTGTGTTTATGTACGTGTGTGTTTATTATTTTAAATTTGAGAGATTATTTTTGATAAACTAAAATTATTTTCATAATTTATTTTATAGTAGGAAGCTACAATCGAAATTTCAGTTGAAAATTCAGAGAAAAACCGATTTGCGCTTTCACTATCAGTAAGAGACTTTACTGATCAGGAAACCAAATTTTGATTTGTGCAATGAAACTGTAGAGTTCATAACATGTTTACAACAATTCTCATGATTTTAAAAAATTTCTTTTATAAATAGTATAATATTAATTTTTCGGGTGAAAATTTTACGAAGGAAATACGATCGGATGTTACAATCGGGAAATCAATGAAATCGGAAGGAAACAAAAATTTATTTAAAATGGAGTAGGTGCAGATTTGATGAGACTTGATTTTGACATGAAGGATGTGTCACATTTGAAAGACCATCATGACTTACACACCATCATTTTATTTATTTTTACAAGTAACTCTTTATTCTAATAAAATCAAGTTTTAATTTGTCAAAAAAATTGAAAATCCCTCTCCATTTTCTCTCAACTTAGCAGCGCTCTCCCCCCCCCCCCTATAAATACCCACTTCATCTTCTTCTCTCATTTTGCTAACTCTCTCAAACTCACTCGCTCACAAATTCACTCACTTACTTACTTTGTTGAAAGTGTCTCAAAATCAAAGTGTAAAAATTGCAGAATTTGGTGACCAGAAACCAAATAATCGATTGTGGAGCAGCCATAATCGATTATGGAGCTTCTGCCAGGAATCCTGAGATTTCAGAACTGTGGACAAAAAGCAGATAATCGATTACGGGAAGACCGTAATCGATTATGGTAATCGGTTATGCAATTCTGCATAATCGATTATCACGCATCAATTTCTGATATTTAAGTTTGTTACAACAGGTTGGGGAAAAAGATCTGGGGTTTCTTGAGTGTGTTTTTCAAAGCGAAAAAGGGAGAAAAAAACCTAGAGAATTCTATCATCTTGTATTGTTTTGATTCTATTGTGAATTGAGAGAAGAATCAAGAGAGGATTAGAGAGAGATCAAGGATTGTGTGAAAATAGAGAGACGAAAGGCTTGGGTTTTCTTGTATGTTCATCTCGAGCATGGTGGAGTGAAGATCCAAGGGATCTCTATGGTAATCTTGACCAAAGTTCATAGTGGAGGAGGCTCTCTCCAGTGGATGTAGGTCACATTGGCTAAACCATGCTAAACTGTGTGTGTGCTTGATGAGTGTGATTTCACCTCATATTTCATTGACATTTTGCATGCACTTTCATGTAGTTTAGGCATTTTTAATTTGATTTTTGTTAGTTTTTACCTTGGAACGGGTAAGGCGGTTTTGTGGGTTGTTTTGCAGGAATTAAGGATTAAAATGCTCGAGATTAGCCATGATGGAGCTTGCATGAAGATGGGGCTTGAAAAGTGAAGAAACTGAGCCAAACAGAGCCCATCACGGCCTAGCCGTAATGATCATCAAGGCCGTGATCGAGTAGAGCTTAAAAGAAAAACATGGAAAAGTCAGAACTGGTCACGGCCAGCCCGTGATGCCCATCACGGCCGTGACATGTCAGTTGAACCAGACCCTCACAGGAAGAACTGATCACGGCCTAGCCGTGATGAGCATCACGGCCGTGACAGACCAATCTGTGAAGCAGCGCCCAAGGCAGAATCCGTCATGGCCTGGCCGTGATGGCCATCACGGTCGTGACGCGCAATTTTTGGATCTGAAGAAACTGATTTTCATCTGAATTTGTATTTGATTGGGATTCAAATTACCCTAATCTATAAATAGGGTAATTAGGCAGAGACAAAAAGAGACTTTTGGCTGCTACATTTAGGTAAATTTTTAGGATCTCTCTTCTTCTTCTTCTCTTTTCTTAGGTTTTATTTCATGTTTTTGTTAACCAAGCTTGTCACCACCATGACAATGTTTGAGTAGTAGCTTTATTTCTAGGGATTGGGGCTATGCCCAAGATCTGTTTTCATGTTATGAATTGATTTTGATTTCTTGTTAATTTCGATTTTGCTTTAGATCTGATTTCTATTGTTTTAATTACTCGTAAATTCGGCGGCCGCTTATTTGCGTGACGTAGATACCCTAAGGAGGAACCTAGCGGTGAACTTAGGTGTCGGATCTATAGAATCAGACTTAGGACTTAAATCACGAGAGTTAGAAGCGGTCCTTCGAGGATTCATGAATTGTCACAAAACTTAAAGGGTCCGATCTAAATTCAACTACCACGAGAGTAGGGGTTGGTTTAATCAGGCACCGTTTTTGTAACCCGAGAGGGAGCATCAACTATTTGAGGATAAATTCGTCTTCAAGACAATTTTGATAATTAACAAGGGGTAGTCAATTTAGTAACATAAACAATCTTGTTGGTGACCCAATTCCTAGGAATCCCTTTAGATCTGAAAAACCGAAAATTGATTTACTTTCTGTTTTACTTGATTGCATTCCTTATCCGATTTTCTAAGTTATCTCTTATTCCAAAAATCAAAACCTTTTCAAAATCCTTTTTTATATAATCCAATTTTATCGATTTAATAATTAGTTGTGATTTGAGATCATGGTCTCTGTGGGATCAATATCTTTTTTATTACTTGGCGACGAATTCGGTACACTTGCCGGATCGCACACATCAGTGCTGCTCTCTATCTCTTCTTCCCTTTCTCTCTTCTGCTGCCATAATCGATTATCAGCTGTAGATAATCGATTATCATAGTTTGTTGTGCTTTTATTTGCTGTTTTGCATTTATTTCTAGCTGGTTATTTGTTATCGTGTTTCTTCTACATTAGGTGTATTTGGTTTAGGTTGCGAAACTCTATTTCTTGGTACTGTGTAGTCTTCGTGTATTGTTTCAAGGATCTTATTTGGATTCTTTCATACATTGGACCAACATACTTGTTCATACACTCATCCATTTTCACTCTTGGAAGATTGAAACTTTGCTCATCTTCTCCTCATCATCAAAGGGTATAACTCTCTTCTCTTGCTCTTTATTTTCTTAGATATCTCTTTTTCATCAACCTGAATGTCACTTTCTCATGTTACATGTTCAAGGCTTTGGTTAAAAATTTTAAGAAAAATTCTTAGAAAAATATGTTTAGCAAGAAACCAATTTCTATAAACTCATAACAACCCCTACTTTCATCTTATATGTTTGCATGCATGTGTGTAAGGGTCTAGGACCCTTGCATGTTGATTTTATGACTTATGGATGATGTTTGAATGAAAATAATAACTTGGTGTGGATGAACATATGAAAATATAAATCTGGCAGCATGACCTTTAGTGATTTTTGAGCCCATAATTTTTTATACAAAACGTATTTCTGAAAAATAAATAGATATTTAGAAAGAATACTTCCGAGGCTTTAATTTGATATATAATATGTAAGTATTTGGATAAGATTTTCTGGGTCAAAACACCTGTCAAAGTAGAATCAAATTCTGGTTGCGAAAATATGAACATAATTGGTTGCATGATGATTTTAAATATGATTTTGAAATTTAAAGCCTCTATAAAATTTTTTGGATTGATGCTGAAGTATAACTAAAGTTTGGTTGAAGTTTTGGAATTTTTACTTTTGTATATGAAGAGAAACAATTTCATGAAGTTACATATTGGTGAAATCGGATTTCAGGAAATAGCTTGTGCAAACAGAGGCAGTGTGTGATTTTTAATAAATTAATGCCTACGGATTTTTACATGGGACCAACTGTACTGTGTTTATGTGTGAGTTAGGTACCTACAATTAAATTTTCAAAAATTTTAAATGTCATTTGAGTGGTCATTCACAATTTAAACCCACTGTTGTTCTGAAAATGCTTTTATAAAAGAGTTCATCCTAATTTTTGAATGAAAAATATGATTTTAAGAATACTATCTTTTAACATGATCAAGTAAAGATTTTTGGTATAAAATGGACTATAAACAAGTATTAATGTAAAGATAAGATGATTTTTGATTTAACTTATGTTATGTGCTTAATTCTTAGACTTGTGGCACACTTGAGCAACGAAAGTTCGCTTTAGGAAACGCAGGAACTAAGACCTCTCCTACCCTTCGGATCAGGTAAGGGGGGACTGCCTCAGGGATGCTCGTTATGATAACTACATGTTGTTATTGATTTTATGTGTGTTTTCTGAGTTTTGATTGGTGGCTTGAGTTGTCTACTTGATCTGATAACATGTTTAAATTTTTATGTTTGATTGATTATATATGTGAATATGTTTGATTGATTATATATGTGAATATAGTTGGTGCATGCTTTATCTGCTATAAGATTGTTTGGTTGATTGGCTGGAAAGCCTAACATTGGTTAGAGCTCAATTAATAATCAAAATTTTAGTTGAAGAAATTTTGGTAAAAGAGAAAGTAAATTATCCTTTCAAAATCTGATGAGAATTTAAGAATTTTAAAAAAAAAAATTATGAAGAAAATTTATTTGAAGATTTAAATGATTTTATCATTAATAAAAAATTAATTTTTGAAAATATTTTATGGTGAAAGACCATAAAGAAAAATAAGTTATTTTTAAGATCTTTAAAAGATTTACTTTAAAAGTTTCAAATATTTTTCAGAAAAAGAAAGTTTCAAAATAAAATAGATCTTTAGAAAAGAAATAGATTTTCTATAATTCGAAGTTTTTAAAAATGAATTTCAAATGATTTTTTTTTCTTTTGCCAAAAGTTTTACTGAACAAAAATATTCCGATAACTTAGATAAGTTACGGAGGTTTTGTTTTGTATTTGTGTTTCACTGAACGAAAAATAACATTGAAAAGTGAACCTAGTAACCGAGACGTCGGGACATTAGTGTTTATGTAGTAAAAAGCACTTGGATCTATGATCCGTATCACGATGTTGTGAACTTTGTGTCCTATATATATACGTTGTTGTGGACTGTGTGTCCTATACACATTGTTGTGGACTGTGTTCCTATATACGTTGTTCTGGACCGTGTGTCCTACATATGTTGTTGTGGACTGTGTGTCCTACATACATTGTTGTGGACCTCCCATATACATCGTGATGAACGTGGTTAAAGGTGAATGTTGTTTTCTATAGTGCACAGGTCTAGGACTGTAGTGAATGGACACTCGGACTAAAATGTCCTGTGTTGACAATGAAAAATTTTAAAATGTATAAAAATTCATGGAAGGTCGTGAGCCTTGAGCCTCGATGAAGGAAAGAATGAAACATAAAGAAAAGATACGAAAATGAAATGTTTTTACATGCATTTGGCAGACGTGCCCAAATTGTTTTGTGTGAATGCCTTGAAGGGAAAGGTCTCTCATGCGACGTTGTATCATTGGTGCCTTGGTGGACCATGATTTCCACGAGCCTTGTTCGCTGTGCCTTGTGTAGGACAGTGTGCTCCGGAACCCACATGCGTTGATTACTGTGCCTTGAGTTGGACAGTGCTGTGGGAATTAAGTTGTGCCATGTGTTGGCGAGCCTGACCAGCTCACTGTTTTTTTTTAAATGAATGAAGTTGGGGTCTTCGGAGATTATGATAGATGTTGAATATAGAAGTGCCATGCATTTTTTTTTCAAAAACGACGATAATTATTGAATGTTATACTTATTTGTAAAAATCTTATGTTGAATCTGAATATTTAATTGTATATGTTGTTCTTGTGTATGTGCATGTAGTTATCGTAATTAATGCATATATATTGGTATCTCACCCTTACAATATATCAGGTTTTTCCCGGTTTTTTGCTGTTGTACCTTGGTACACTAGGGCAGGCGGTGCCGAGAAGCTCTTGACCTCACTTGGGGATATTAATCCCGATCCTTGAAGAGGTGGGTAATTATTATAATGGTGAGAACTGCAGAATTCTTTCTAATAGGTGTCTATTAGAATGACCAGCCTGAGATGTTTTCTTTGGGTTGTGTGTGTTTTTAAGGAAGTCGATATAGGTAGTTCTGAAAATCCTTGTATGATTTTATGATTTTAAGTAAGAAAGATCATTTCATGAAAAATTATATGCTATGATGTTTTTGATTTATGAATAAATCCAGTTTGTGTGTTAAGTATGATGTGACTTTACTTTTGTGATGTGTGTATCATTTTTCCAAATGTACCTTGGAAGAGAAAAATTTTACCCCCATTTCCAGACATATGAAAAATAATAGATGTTATTTCCAAAAACAACCAAGCTTTTCTAACTTAAAGTAAATTAATTTTCTGAAAACAACCAGTAAACTTTCCTTTCATTTTATCTCCACATGTGTTTAAGAGGTAATGCCCAAGGGGGTGTTACAATCATGGGGGATATTCACATTATTAATAGTATTGTGGCGAAATAATTATTAAATACCGTTCTTCACTATTTATCTATTTAATTTTTATTTATTACGTTTACAACACTGTTTTGGTTGTGAAGGAGGGAGTGTACCGGGGAGAGAAAGGGACGATGGAGAGAAAGCCGAATTTCCAACTCTTAACCAAGAGCGAGAAGTCCATTTGGAGCAGTCATGTTGGCATCTCTTTCTGTACCTTATTTGATCATGAGGATGGAGCACAAATCCATGTTTTGGATTTTATTAGCACTCACATCTTCTGTTCTGGACTTCACCACAAAAAAAATCATTTTAGCGACCAAATATTTAACGATCACATTTAATCGATCGTTAAATATGGAATTCGATCGCTAAAAATAAAAAAATTGATCGTAAAATCGTTTTCTAAACCATTTAGCGACCATCAAACGATTTAGTGACTAGGCATTCTGCTACCACATCTGGTGATTGCTAAATCGGTCGTTAAATGGTTTAGCGACCAAATTTCCATATTTAGAGACCAATTTTGGTGGTCGCTAAACACATCTTTTTTTGTAGCGTTTTATTTAGCCAAATTTCTTCCATCTTTCCCAAACAAATAAAAGGGGAAACCATAAATGAACATAACTGATTGAGAAGGAGTAATTGGTAAAATTTGGAGTGTGAATGATAAGAACACAGATGAGGGTTATTTATAGGAAAATTTGGCTTATGGTTTAGGACCTTCTGGTGAGTTTATTCAATAACTATATTAAGGCAACAATTTTTTATGTGTTGAAGGTTGAATATCGAGTTTTTTGTGCAGAGAATTTATTATACGTTCATCATCTGTGCCAACGAATGGGCAGATATTTGGTCTAGGATTTGGATCCAAGTTAGTCACCTAGAACGTTTTTTTTTAATAAGAGGGAACAATAACGTTTTCTCTTTCAAGTGCTATTAATATTTGAGCATATTTATTAAAATAAGGTATGTGATAAAGATGATGTTTCCTTGATAAAACGCTTTTAAAAGTATAACTTTTAATCGTATTTCTTTAGGAAAACTCTATTAAATGACGTTTTGACCAAACTAACACATTTCCTAAATTATTTACCAAAATAATATAATCTTAAAACTAATTATCAAAACAATCTAGCTTATGCCATGTCATAATTTTTTATTATTATTGGTGCCATTTTGACTGGCACCGCCACTTTACACGTGACACCATCCTATTAGTTGGTCAGTTTTTAAAAAATAAAAAAATGATTTTCGAAAAAATTAAACCATAAAACATAAACCAAAATTGAGTAAAAAATTTATATTTAACTTTATTTGCTTTTTATAATATGTAAACAGGTAAAAAAAAATCATTTTAGCAACTAAATGTATCGGTTGCTAAATTATATGTTACAATTAGCAACCAACAACTTTAGCAATCGCCAAGTTAGTCGATAAGTTGGCTCACGTTGGCTAATCATTGTCTGTAACGACCTAAATAGTAACCAGTGGTCGCTAAATTGGTCATCGAGAAGAATATGTGACCAACAAAAAAGTATCATATATTTTTATATTAGCAAGTGTATTATGCGACCGATATTTAGACCGACCGCTAAATTAATAACTAGGCGACAACGAATTTAGCAACAGCTAATCATCAATCACTAATTCAAGCCAATATATATATATAATTTTTTTTAACAAAGCCAATATATATAATTGTAGAAGGAAGTAGGCTTCAGCCAGTAAAGGAAATTTAACCTTATTGAGGTTGGGATAGTAGGATTTCGATAACTCAAAGAGCTCTTTATGGATGAAGAACCCGAATTTGTTATTTGATGAAATTTGAGCCGTAGCATGTTTTATTATCGTTTTCACCTGCTATATATGTGTTTGTTTGTCTGTTTAAATAAAAATCCAAAAGAAGTAATTACCTTGTTTAGATTAATTATTTGCTTAATGTTTGACGAGCTCCCTTCCTTTCAAAATTACACCGAAATAGAGAATTGATATTCAGATAAAACCCATGTTGATACTCAATTTATTCACCATTTTTATCACTTGCATTGATCCCTATGTTTGTCGTGGTTTTGTGAGTGGTAAATATTAATTTTATAGAATAAAATTGTGTTTTCTAAATTATTTTGAAATCATTATTAATAAAAGGATAATATAATAAAAAAAATTGGAAGTTATATAGGTTTCTATTTCATAAGTGAGAGACACTTGAAGGTATCAAATGTTAGTAGAAGATATTTGTAATCTAACTTTTATCAATTTTTTTTTTTTTATAAATTTGTAATCTAACTACACAACCTATTGTTAAACTTATCTTAATCATATAATATGATAAAGAGAACTATTTCTTACCTTGAACATTTTATGAATTCAACTAACATATTTTTAAGCTTTACTAATCTTAATAAATAAAAACTGAGTTATAATTTAAATTTTTCTTACTTATAATACTTTCTTTATTTCATTCCAAGGGCCACGATCAAATTTTATTGTGCTACTTAAAGAGTAAAATATAAGTTTAGCCGCACAAATCAAGAATTTACTTCACCGAACCATTGGGCAATGCATCAGATTCTCCACCAGATGGATTTAGTTCATCCCAAACTTCAATCCATGTGACCATTGCATCGGCAAGGTTGAGGAAATACTCATCAACCTTACCTAATCTTTCCTTGACTTGCTTGGAGAGTTCAATGTAACATTTCTGAACAGTAACGCAATCCTTTGGAAAAGAAACAGATTGGAAAAACGGAACCATATCTTCCTGCCAGAAAATTCCTTTGTACTCCTTCTCCAAGTTCGAAAATGGGTTACTAGCTTTGCTATGCCAAACGTAAGGTAAACCTGTCTTCACCCCTAATCCCAAGTGATCACATATGACCTTCATGCACCAACCAGCCCACATATCATCATAGCGTCCAATAGGTTGACCATGACCCATGAGTCCATAGTACATTGCAGGACCAATTAGTTCGCGGTTGAATGCCAAATTCATACCACACATAGAAAATGTGGTTCCCTTTGGTATTGTCATAACTGCATCTACATACCTAGTAAGAGACATATCCAAAAAACCATCACTGCCCAGCCAAATATGTAAAAAATTAAGATATACATATATATAACAAATTAATATATTTATTTTTTTAAATATATATACATATAACCAATTTCATAAAATATATCAATGTTTTAAAATAAGATCAACAATCGCTGTGGCTGTGGCTGATTACTGGTATCAATTCTGTTCTTTTTGTGTTCGATGGAGGTGGTGTTATCAAGATTTACAGTCAGTATTTTCAATCCTAACTTGGCGTCCGATTGGTGGTCTTGTATCAGGTTTTCCTTGGTTTGTTTGGTGTTGTTTGCTGTTTTTTTGTGCTATCAGTGGATTGGTTGGTCAAGTTTTGGGTCTTCCATTCAGCTCTCTTACATTTGGAAAGGAACTTAATGGGCATGTACTGGTTTTGGAGGTGGATGCTATTGATTTTTCTGGGAGGTAAACTTACGCGCAATTCCTTAGGTACATAAGGTGCTTGTTTTCAATGAGAATGATACACGTGTCACAATTCATCAAAAAAAATATAACATGTGTAATAGCTTTGATACTTGTATTCTTCTCATTGGAAACCAACACCTTATGTATCTTCACCTAAGTTTTGTCATTTTTTTTAGATGGTAATGGATTATTCCAATGTATTGGTTAATTTTGATTAGGTTTTGGGCACTAACTTTTGTAAAGAAAATACTTCCCTCTTTTTAAGGTAGTTTTTAATTTACATTAGTTGAAGTTTTGTCATTGTTGATGTTTTTGCTTTAGTCTTTTGTAAATGGGTTGAAGTATCCAAAATACTCCACACACACATATATATATATATATATATATATATATATATATATATATATATATATATATATATATAAAAGGTTGATTATAAAACAAAAAATCAACAATCGCGGTTGGTTGAGACTAAAGGTTGTAGTTTTTCTATAATGAGATCATAATTTCGAACGTGATCGCAATTTAAAACTTTGAAATATGCAAAAATATACACATACATATATAACATATAATATTATATATATATATATATATATAACTAATTTTATAATAGGTTAAATATGTTTTTGGTCCATATAAAATAGCGAAAATTCATTCTTAGTTCCTCATTTTTAAAACATACGTTTTTGGTTTCCTCAAATTTCAAAATAACTCACTATTGATCCATAACATTGACTGTTTCATCTGGTTTTGATTTTTTAAATGGAGTTTTACATCCCTTTTCCACGTCTCACACTTCACTAGATACCAGATATGCTTTCACATTGGAATAAGGACATGAACTTCCATTTAATAGATCAGATCCAAATGATATTAGGGATCAAAAGTGGGCTATTTTGAAAACGTACTTTTTGAAAATGATGGACTAAAAACAAATTTTTGCTATTTATAGGGCCAACAACATATTTAATCATTTTATAAAATATATCAAGATTAAAAAATGAGATTAATTGGGGATGCAGGATTGTGATTTTGGTAATCTTCTTAATCGAATGCAATTTCAATTACAGCCACACACACACACACATATATATATATATATATATATATATCTATATATATATATATATCTATATTATTATATTTATCAAATTCTCCACAATAGGGTGAATGTAATGCAACCACGAACACAACTAAGACTGCAATTTAAAATTTTGAAATATATTAAAAAGAGGGGTGTGCATGCATACTTGCCCCTAAATCCGTCTCAATAATACCTGGTGTTTCTTTCCAGAGGCTTGACGAGCTGAGTTGGAGCATCATAATCAGGAATGTTGAGCCAGAGACCATGAGAAACAGCAGTTGGGACACCTTCGCGTAGACTAAACGGATATCCACGAACAAAATCTGCACCTTCTCTAAATGGGTCATAAAGAGTGTTGAAGTAAAATGGTGTCGATGGAGTTAAAAGATTCTCAATGTGCTTCTGTAAGGCATTAATTTGTTCTCCAGATGGATCCTTAGCAACAAAGCAATCATCATCAATGGTAAAAATGTACTTCTTCTTCGACATCGCGAAGCCAAAGCAGCGACAAGCACCGTCCTTGTAGGAAATGCAAGAGGCCTTGGGACCCAGAATGCGGTTGATGTCGTTGCGATTGTAGAACTCGTAGTCGAAGCCTTCGGGGACGTTGATGACCTTGGAAGGGTCACCGTCCTGGATGATGATGAGGTGGTATGGTTGGAAGAAGGGTCTCCATACCTCCAAGAAGTCCAGGTTCCTAATCGTGGGGATCACAATGTCCAGCGCGTCCTTCAAAAGGGGTTTTGTTTGGGTCACTGATGATCCTGACATGGTTCTCTGCTCAGTTAGCAAAAACAATAAGGAGAGGAAGATAATGTTGTTGGAGGAGGATGTTGTGTGTGTGTGTGTGTGTTTTGAGCTTCAGGGGTTGAGGGCTTTTTTATTGAAAATGTGTGTTGGGACACTTGTCAAGGAAATCCAAAAAAATAAAAATTTATTGAAAAAAGTAAGTTTATCCTTCTTTAAAATATAACATACATCAAATTTCAATAAAAAATTTTCCTTTTCAGCATTCTCTTTTTCTATTGGAAAACAAAGATATTTCGTTCCTGAACAATAAATTCAGTCAATTTCCAGAGACCTTTCAATTTTATAACGTATATAGTATTTATCATTGGGACACATCATGAGTAATGATATTAATAGAGTCCACGAATTTGATATTCGTCACTTAAAGACTTATGAATGGGTAAAGAAAAGGAATTTCCTTTTCCAAAAAGAAATTCTCATCAAACAAATGCAATAGTAAAAAAAATAAGGAGGAGAATACTTACTGGTGCTTTTAGGACTCGTTTAGTGGTATGGACAAGAGAGATAAGATAGGACAAACTATCATGTCACCTATCCTATCATGTCCATCTAGTTATAATTATATCCTGAGGGTAGGGCTGAGTTAAAACCCATCATAATAGGATAAGGTAATTTAAAGTATAATAAAATATAAAATTATTTTATATATAAAATAATTAAAGTATAACAAAATATATTACAAAAAAATGTATAATAAAATATAAGATATTTTAAATAATAAAAGTATTAAAAATTAATTTAAAAAATTAGTTTTAATTTGTCACGCAAGGCTAAGTTTGTTACTCCTTCCGGTCTCCATTATAAGCAAAAAGTCTCAAAGTTTTTGGTCCAATATATAAGCAGATTTTGTTTTCCAATGACTCATTTAATGACATTGTTCCTAAAATACCCTTCATTTAATACAAGTTTTGTTTTCCAACGACTCCTTCTATTAACGTGGGATGTGTATTTTAATGATGAAGATTGAAGTTTTAGATGGATGATAATTTAGGTAATAAACTTAATTTTTTACAAGATTCAATGAGATTAACTAACCACCTTAATATGTGTGTTTTATTTCATTTTTGCTTATAATAAAGACCGGATGGAGTATTTATATTATTTTAAAAAACTGTAAAATATTAAAATTATTCTAATAATTTAACTATATGTAAAGTAAAAACTAAAAATGGATATTTAAAATTATAAAAAATTAATTTAAGTTAAATAATATTTAAAAATTCAAAATATTATATGTAATTTTATCACAAGGGTGATTTTATCTTTTTATATAATTTTTAAAAATGAAAATTATAAAAAAATAAAATCTAATAAAATATGAAAACATTTAGAATAAAATCGAAAATTTTAAAATTTATATTAAAATTATAATGACATCATCCTGGTTATCCGATGAACACCAAACGTCGGATAAACTTATCCTACTCATATCCTATCCTGCTCCTATCCTGCTCTCTTATCCTATGTGCCCCTATCCTATTCTAACCACCAAACGAGCCCTTAAGGTATTGGTTAAGGAACCAAAATAAGAAAATTTGGATGAAAAAATGATGTATTCAACACATTAAAAAGTGATATACTTAGTTTTCCAATACAATTTTTCCTTTTATGGTTTTTTTAACTAATGTTCTAAGGACACTCGTTAGCAAGACCCCAAAAATAATATAAATGTCAGAGCCATCCTTTTAATAAGGGAAACATATTAATTAAACATTGATTATGGTCATAGCTATTAGTATCTGATATCTAGTTTAATTAATGATAAATTTATATTACAAAATGGAACTTTTTTCAATAAAATACTATATCACATGTGGAAAGAACTTTGGGATGGTACTATATATTAATTTATAATTTTTTTTCATATGATGTATTTTAACTAATTCTTGAGTTAAAAAATTTCCAATTTTGCTTTTTATTTTCTTGAAAATAAAATCTGGTCAAACAGATGCAATCACAAATTTGTAATCATTAAAATCATAGTTTAATTATTATGTATCGTTAGTGTACAATTTTTTTACACGGCCAGTAAATCACAAATTATGATATATAAGTGAGTTTTAAAATAGTTAAAATAAAAATCAAATATTTTGAAGATTTTAATTTCTATGTACTGTCAGTGTAAATATTTTTTACACAGACATCCAATAATATCTTGACAAACCAACATCATTGTTAATTCTCTCTTAGTTATTAAAATAAAAACATACATGTTAAAATGTCACTGGATGTTTGTGTGAAACTTTTTACACTAATAGTGCATATCATTTTAATCCTATTTTCAATGATGTACTCCCTCCGGTTCATATTATAAGCAAAAAATTAATGAAACACACATATTAAGGTGGTTAATTAATCTCATTGAATATTGTAAAAAATTAGATTTGTTATCTAAATTACCATTCATCTAAAACTTCAATTTTCATTGAATAAGTCATTTGAATTTATATTAAATAAATGATATCTTAGGAATAATATCATTAAATGAGTCATTGGAAAACAAAATTTGCTTATATATTGGATCAAAATTCTTGAGACTTTTTTGCTTATAATATGGACCGGAGGGAGTGCCAATTTTTAATTGGTTGACAATGTAAAGAATACATACCAATTAAAATTATTAAATCCTTAAAACATTTTTTTCTATAAAAGGATAAATGTTCAAAAGCATAAGCCTGTTCTTTTTAGCAAATTTAATGTTGGATGTGATCAAATCCTGCCAACCACAAGATGAGCACTACAATTTTCTATGTAAACCGTAATGCATGAGATATGCTTTAGACCGGACGATTACGATCTCACAAGTGATACATGCTTTAGTTTTTTTATTTTTTAAACCCAATATCTCAATACTATCAAGGAATGATTGATCACTATTTATGAGACATGATTTCTGCTGGTCAAACATTATTTTAATTGAATCCGAGAAATTAAACCGAATCGACCTCACAGGATCAATAGATTTGGTTAGTGACACTTGCTTAAGATGATTTACTCTAGGCATGGAAATGGCTTTTTGACATTCCCAATATAATTTGGATAAAAAATTATCAGATTAGTATAGATTAAAAAATACGGATCTAATTGGTCCCCAAACACGGAGATTGGAAAACAAGTGAAGTGCTCCAAGAAACTCAAGAATCCTTTCTCTCTTGGAAGTACTCCTCCTTGAACTTGCTGCCTTCCATGGATGGCAACCCTCCCTCGAAAGTTAAAGGTTTCAAAAGACTCTTGTCTCCCGGTCTCATATGCAGACTTATATGATGATGCGGGCAAAGAAGGTGCATGTCCAAGGAAAAGATCCTATCGGGACTCGGTAACTGGAGTGGAGAGCAAAGAGAATGATGCTGATGCAAAAAGCAATGCCGAGGCAGAAGGAGCCTCCAAAGAAGATAACCCAGAAGAGGAAGATTGATTCATGGAGGGATGTTGAGACAAAGTCAACGTTATGAAGTTGATATTCAGAGAAAGGCCCACTCTGTGGGATGGGACACGTTAACCCTTCCCAAACCTTATGGTGGGCTAGGACTTTGTAACTTGGCAGACTTGCATCATGAAGCTTGGTTGGGCCTTAAGGACAGGTGATGAGGGTCTGTGGGCCAAGGTTATGTTTGGCAAATATTGCAATGATAGGGTGCCCGTGAGTAGCATCTCTTCCAGAAGCTCTGACTCTTTTCTTTGGAGAAATATTGCAAAGATGTGGCCTATTCTGGACAGTTTTGAACTGTTAATTAATATGTGGAAAGACAAATGGTGGAATGAAGGGTTGGCTTAAGCTCAACACTGATGGAGCAGTACTAAAGGATAGAGATGGTGCAGCGGGGTGTGGGGGAATAATTAGAGATGATACAGGAAAGTGGAGAGTAGGCTTCTCGGTCAAGCTTGGATCAGATCAACTATAGCTTTCATATATAGCAGAGTTGTGGGGCATCTTTTATGGTCTTTCTCTTGCTAAAGACAAAGCTATTCAAAGTGGGAAGATTGGTAGTCATTGTGGTTGGAGTCTTATAGCAAAAATCAAAAGACTACTGAATTCAAGCTGGACTATCATTATCAACCATGTCTTCAGAGAGGAGAATATGTGCGCGGACGCATTGGCCAATTTGGGATGCAACCAGATGGAGGACTTAGTAGTGCATGACTCTGTCCCTTGGCCACTCATGCGGTTGCTAACTAATCATGTAATAGGAGTTAGTACTCCAAGACTAATTTGTGTTTAGATTTCTTTGGACTTAGGGCCCTTTTTTTCAAAAAAAAAAAAAAGGATCGGGATTTCCTGTATTTAGGAATCCCTGCTTTTCGTAAAGTTAGGTAAAATTTTGTTAGAGTTTGAAATTAGATTTGCTGAATACAATAAAGACAAAGACACTCTTGGAATCTATCTAAATGTAGGAGCTTTAGGGAAATATAAATTTAAAGAATCCAAATCCAAAAAATACTCGGATCATGCTAATTAGTATCTTAAGAACATCAGTTAAGGAAATTCAGAAAAGCAAAATTTTTTGAAAAAGTAAATTTGTCATTCTTTAAAATATAAAATACATCCTTTCAAAAAAAAAAATAGAAAATACATCAAATTCTAATAACAAATTTCTTTCTTTGATTAAAGATATTGGTTAGCATTATCCAAAAATATTTAATCACATGGATAAGTTGTCATTCGAGTTGGCAACTTGCAAAAGTATCGCTACAAACACAAAAGGCAACTCATTAAAATATATATATATATATATATATATATATATTATTTTAAGCAAAGTTGCCAACTGAGTTGCCAACTTGCATTACATTTTTTTTTGAATTAAACTTAAGTTGTCAAATTTTTTGTCAAACTTTCACTAAAATATATATTTTATTTGGCTTAATTGCAATTTTTGGCCCTTACAACTGATCATGTGCGATTTTGATTCATAAAGTTTTTTTGTGCACATTTGGTCCCTTATTTTTTTAATGTTGCAAATTTGATCCTTCTACCAATGTCTGTCAATTTTTTCAATGATCAACATAGAGGAATCACTCTTTTAAGCATATAAAACCACGGCTCTAAGCGTAACCTTTTTTTTTGAGTTTTTGCGGTAAATGATAATGTGGTGGAACCAAAAAAAGGTTCCGGAAAGGATGAACAAAACCAGTAAATAGCAGAGAGGAACCACTGATCCATATTGAATCAGAGACGCGGATGAGGGAGAACCTAAACTAGAGGTTCTGTGTGCTTAGAGGAGTGGTTCCTCTATATTGATCATTGAAAAAATTGATAGACATTAGATATAATGACTTAATTTGCAACATTGAAAAAACAAGGGGACCAAATGTGCATAAAAAAAACTTTAGGGACCAAAATTATACATGATCAATAGTAGGAGGACCAAAACTGTAATTAAACCTTTTTATTTAAAGAAAAATTGTCAACCCAGTTGACAATTTTGGATGAATTTTTCACGTACCCTTCAGCTTATTTTTTTTAAACAATATTAGAAGTTGCTAACGGAATTGATAACTTGCTTGATTTTTTTTTTTTTAAAATGATTCAATGCTCCCTCGGCTCACTATATATAGGACTCCGACTGTATCATATGAATGGCCTCCAACACTTATATGTTTCCTTCAGCAAAGAAAGGTTCTTTGTTTACTTGAGTTATAGTTGTTATTTCTAACTGTGTCACTTGTTTTTGTTTATAATATGTTTTCACACATTATTCATGATTGTTCTGAGATTAGAGAGAATACCAGTGAATTCAGTGAATAGGAAGATTATGAGATACATGATGAAGGTGTTGAAAGAAGCACGAAGGGTGTTCAAGAAGTTGTTAATCAAATCTAGGTAACACCATCATTGTTTAGGTAATTATCAGACAATGCGCAATTCGGAATACCTAGATGGTTATTTACAATTCTTATATTAATTATCAAGCAATGCATAATCTTTGTTCTTATGTAATTGCAACATGTGTGTAACACCCCGTTTTCTCGTGTCTTAATCGGTAACTATATTCTGTATTTTTATCGGGGATCCAGAAAATGATTTTGAAGAAAACAAAATCATAGCTTCTATATCGAAGGAATTTACGACGAAATTTTGGGTTTAAAACTCAGACGGAAGCCAGTCTGCGTTTTTACTGACATTATAGTTTTATACCGGTAAAAACCCTAATTTGACCCGAAACTGAGAAATTCTTTATTTTATCATTATTTTAGTGATAAAGTATTTTTAAAGTTTTCATTAAAAAATAAAATATTATATTTTATTTAGACAAATTTTTGATGAGAAACGCGCGAAAACCTAAATCGGGTAAAAGTCGAAGACGGACACGCAGAGATATGCACGAGGATCGAGACGATGAGATCACATGGATGACTCACCAAATGAGTCATGTGATGAGTCATGGGGTGACTCACTATGTCATGATGACTTTTGGCAAAATATCTTAATTTACATGCAAAATGACCAAAATGTTCTTAACCTTCTTTGTGAATTCCAAACGATTCCCAAAATTTTTGAACCATTTTGACATCCCTTTCCATGATGTTTTCGAGCACCTCTCTCTCTTAACCATTCATTCATCCTTATTTCACAAAAACATCAAAGTGTTAAGCTTCTAAGTTATAAAAGATCAAAACATACAAGTTTCATTTTCTCTCCTTCGTTCTTGAGAAGTTCATGACTTGTTCTTCATTTCACCTCCATATTTTATCATCTTAGTGACATGATTTCATGATTATTACTCCATGAAACTTGTTCTCTAGATCCTTGCTTTCACTTTGAGCTATCATGTTTCTAAATCCAAGAAACATTCAAGTTCTTTTTCTCATAGCTTCAAATTCGGCCAAGCCCCCTAAATCATCATTCAATCCTTGTTTCAACATTCCAATATCATATTCTTACTCCCCTAGATCATCCAGACAAAAGTTATTTCACACAAAATTTCATTTTGAGCCTTCTAGCAAAAATGAGTTTGTTTTCTAGCCTATAGTTGTAACACCCCGATTTTCAGTGCTTTCCAATATCTGTAAATATATTTATATGTTTATATTTTTATCCAAAACCTAGAAAATGATTTTGACTCAAACAAAATCATATCGAGATCATAATAGATAGTAAAAAGTTCCAGTAAAATTTTGGGTTGAAAATTCAGACGAAACCTGGTCTGCGTTTTCACTGACAGTATAAATTTACTGATTAGAAAACCTAATTTTGACCCGTGAACGAAACATCAATGATCCTTATCCCTTTTAAAGTGATATGAGTTATTTCAATATTTTCGCTCTAAAATAAATATATTTTATTCGGGTGAAATAAGTAAACGAAACGCGTGTAAGAATCTTAAGTCGGGTAAACGGCAGAACTGAATGTGGTGCAGAGATGATGGAAGTGATTGAAGGGACTTGTGAAAATTGTCACATCATGACTCATCAAAGTCATGATGACAACTTGAAGGATATAGTTTTATATTAAGTAAAAACCTATTAATTGTTTCTAGTAAGATCCAAAAATGCCTTAATCAAACTATTTCCTTCCTACTCTACCCTTAAACCCCACGGCAGCACCTCCCCCCTCTAAAACACCCTTTGCTGAAGATCATCAAGAAACACTCAATCTTCTTCTTCCATCTTCATCACTTGAGGTAACTTGACATATTCTTCTTCTCAAGTTCATTCTTCTTCTTTTTTCATGATTCTTTTATTTGAAAACCCATTTTGTTGTCTTCATGAAAATGGAATCAACATGAAATTTATGCATGAGATTCTTGTACCATGATCGTTTAGATCATCAATCTAAGGTTCTAACTCATTGTATTTGATAGATTTGATAAAATGAAAAACCCTAACCCCATAAACCCATTTTGGCCGAAACCCTCAAGGAAGAGGGGTTTGATGTTTTTGTTTCATTTTTGAAATCTAATGCTTGATTTAAGCTCTCTAGTACCTATATGATCAAAATCCAAGAGCTTAAATCCAACTAAAAGTCCTAGCCTATTTTTGTTGTTTGGGCCGAAACCCTAACTTAAAGGGGTTGGAGGAAAATTTTCAAATTCTTGAGTCTTGTTAATTGATTTTGTATCCCTAGTACTCTAAGATCATGTATCTAAGAGATTAGGATGATTTGAAATTCCTAGCCATTTGCTCATGTGTTGGCCGAATTTTACACTTAGAAAGTAGTAGGAATTCTTCAAAATTTAACTTGTTCTATGATGTTTTGTGAATGAATCGTTGAATAGTTTGTTGTTTGGATTTGTGTGGAGGAAACTGAAGCCTACACGATCATTTTCAGAACAAAGAATCCGTACTCCGAGGTAAATGTAGTTTACTTGAGGATTTTTTGCTAGTCATGTACCTTATTTGTGTGACTTGATATATGTTTGATTGAAAATGTGTTTTGATGTTTTTGAATTGTTGAAAATGCATATATTGTTGTGGATTTATGTAAATTGATTTTGTATGTATCAGATGATATTTACTGTATTGATTGATTGTGATTGGCTGAGGACATGACACTGATCATTGCTTGTTAATAAAGATTAAGATATTAAAATACCTTAACTCAGAAAAACTGAAAAAGTAATGTTTTGGTTCTTTAGAAAGTGAGAAAAAAACTCTAATGGTGAAAGTGTGGAGATAGAACAAAGTTTAGGAAGAGAAAGAACATGGAAAACATCAAAATCCATGAAAATGTTTAAAAGAATTTTTGAAGGGAAAAGTCTTTTGAAAACAAAGATTTTCTTTTAGGTTTTACAAAAAGTTGTTCAAAAATGGAAAGATTTAGAGAAAATGCTCTCTTTGATAAATCTATTTGCAAGTGTTTTGTATTTGGTTCAAAGTTGAGAAAAAGATTTTAGTGGTTTTCTAAGTTTTCATAAAATGGATTTCTAAAAGCAAAAGTTTTAGTGAAAGTGTATTTCTAAGAACGAAAAAGTAATTATGGCACAAAGTTGAAAAGACTTTTGTATTTTATTACAAGACTAAAATTTGAAACAAAATCCTCTAACCTTTAGGGTTAGGGTTTCAGCCAAGGGCTGACTTTTAGGGTTCAAAATCCTTAAAATTTCTAATCATGATTAAGTCATAGATTAATGGTCCTTAATCAACCAAGATCATATATTAGTGGCTAAACAACTAAATTTTAAGCTCAAAACTTCCTAACTCTCATATACTTAGATTCGGCCTTAACATGTTCATGGGGCTAGGGTTTTTAGTTTGATAAACCAACTTGGATTTATTAAGCATACATACTGATAGCTTGATTACTAAGGTCATTAATGAAAACTTTGAACAAAACTCATCAAATCTCATCCACCTAGGGTTCGGCCTTTATGAAACAAATAGGTTAGAGTTTGATTTTTGATCTTATATGTACTTACATACAAGAACTATCAAGGTACTAGAAGATTGAATCATGAATCAAGACATGAAAATGAAACAAAACCTATGGACATCATTTTGTCTTAGATTCGGCCCAGTCCAGAAATCAAGGAAAGAAATTTTTCATGATCATATTCTTGTAGATGATGAAAATAGAGATGATTTTAAGGTAATAGCAATTGGTTTCATGTCAAAAGGATTTTTCTAGAATTAGTTATGAATTTTCAAAGTTCTAGATCTAGAAACTTAAAAGTGATGAACATAGATGAAATAGACTTTGAATCGAGAAATTTATTTAAGAACATAGATATGATTAAGGAAGAATAATAGGATTCACCTCTTTAAGATCAAAAACAAGTGAAGATCCAAAGACTTGCTTCACAAAATGATGCTAAAAGGCTTATGAACTTAGAACTTTTGAGTAGTTTTTGTGCAAAGTGTGAAAATGTCAAATAATGAAGTGAAGGCATATTTATAAGGATGTGGGCTGCGCCACTTTTGAAGGATTTAGGAGAAAGGAGGTGGCTTTTCAAAGGATTAAAGTGCAAATAATTCATAGGGACCATTTTGCAAAGATTCCAAAAGTATAAGGACTGTTTTGCAAATTGCCAATAAATTGTAATGATGACCATTTGCCACATAAAATGTTGTCTTATCTTGACTATTCTTGGCCGATTTTTCTTCATGAGATATTTTAAGAAAAATCTAGAATGTTTGAGAAGATTTGAGAAGATAATAGAATGTAGTAGAATCTTGTAGAATAATGTAGAAAAATGTAGAGCAATCTAGAACAATCTTGGCTCATCCAAAAATGATGAGGGCAGCCTCTTCTCCCTCATGGGCTTGCGCATGGGCCTAATAAATTTGGGCTTGGATTCATTTTTGTGGGGCCCACCAAAAGATTTAAGCTTATGCATGACATAAGAAACTTGTAGAGTTTCAAATGGGCTTTTATGGAATCAATCCATGGACAAGAAATTTGGGCTTCATAGCCACGGTCCAATAAGAGATTGGGAGCAAGGGTTCTGGCCCAATTCACTTAAAAAAACTTAGAAACTAACTTAGGGACCAAAGTGTAATTAACAGAAAGTTCAGGGACTTGAGCGTAAAATTCAAAAATTGACACTTTAACCCTCTAGAACCTTCTAAACTTAAAAGTATGATTCATCCTCATGAATCATCTCAAAATCCTAAGATAAACTCTTCATATGCTCTTGGAAACTCCGAAATCCATTATGCCGCTCACCCGATTACGTATTACACCCGGAAAACGTAAATTATTTTATTTTTTTTCCGAAATAATTCTAAAAATACAGAGTTGTAGGAAATAAAATAAAAACCTTAAGTCTTTCGTTCATGAATTAAAATTAGGTCTTTTGAGCAGTATAAATATACTGTCAGTGAAAATAGCGGGCCGGGATTCGCCCGTCGTTTCAACCTAAATTTTAATCGTAGCTTCCTACATTCAAGTAGGATTGAGTGATGAACTCCGTTTATTTAAAATAATTTTCTAATACTCATATAAATATATACAAATAATCGTTCGCATTTCAATTATCTTGAAATAGTGAAAATCGGGGTGTTACATTACTACCCCACTAAAAAAAAAATTCGTCCTCGAAATTTACATACTTTAGAAAAGATGTGGATATCGTTGTTGCATATCTGCTTCACGTTCCCAAGTAGCGTCTCCAGTAGTTTCATCCCATATGACCTTAACCAAAGGAATTTGTCTACCACGAAGCTCCTTAATCTCTTTATCTGCTATCCTTACAGGTAGAGCCTCATACTCTAGATTCTCTCGCAGTTGTATAGACTCAGACTCAATAACATGTGAAGGATCAGGATAATATTTTCTCAACTGAAAAACGTGAAAGGCGTCATAAAGGTTAGCAAGGTTAGGTGGTAAAGCAATATGATAAGCTACTGGACCAATCCTTCGAAGAATCTGGAAAGGTCCGATGAATCTAGGAGTAAGTTTTCTAGTTTTGATAGCCCTGCCAATTCCGATCTTCGGAGTGACTCTCAAAAACACGTGATCACCCTCTTGGAATTCTAAAGGTCTCCTTCTCTTGTTACTATAGCTCATTTGCCTATCATGTGCTTCCTTCATCTTTTCCCTTATCTTCCTAACACTAGTGCAATAAGTGTTTTTTACGTCAGTTAAAATTGATTTTTTACGTCAGAATACTGACTGACGTAAATACAGCTAACGTTAAAAGTTAAAATTTTAACGTCAGTTGAGAACTGACGTTAAATATAAAACTATTAACGTCGGTTCTTTAACACAACTGATGTTAATTTTGTCAAAATTAACGTTAGTTGTTTAAACAACCGACGTTAAACATATAACTATTAACGTCAGTTCTTTAAGACAACGGAAGTTAATTTTGTTAAAACTAATGCCAGTTATAACGAAATTGACGTTAAAGGTTTTAATTTTAACGTCAGTTGTTTTACACAACTGACGTTAATAGTGTACTGCATATTTTATAAAATACTATTAACGTCAGTTGTTTGATACAACTGACGTTAATAGATTTTTTTTTTAAATTCAGTTTTAAAATATCACTCCCCTCAGCTATCCCTGCATTCAGTAAATATCCCAGTAACACAGAATATCACACACATTACAGAATTGCAAAGGAAAAATGGAACAATGATCCATATGTATGCCTGTTCAGAAACAATATATATTTATTAACATAGGTTATAACTCAAAATAAATACAGAAATAAAAATAAAAATAAATGTATACTAAGTTTAAACTACCTATATCAATATCCCTTCGTGATGATCATCAGGAGTGGCATGTACATCGTCCACCTGTGTCTCCTCGATTATAGTAGGCATGTTTGTTGAAAAAGAAGGAGTCTCAGGAATATCAAGATTTGAATCTTGATTTTCATCACTACCGTTATACATGCTTTTTCCTTGGAGAACCACGGACAACCTTTTGTTAGAAGGATCAGTGATGTAGAACACTTGTTTTGCTTGGGAAGCCATTATGAAAGGCTCATTTATATGACCTAACTTGTTGAGGTCTACCAATGTGAACCCCAATTCGTCGGTTTGTACACCACCGTTACTATCAACCCACTTACATTTAAAAACCGGCACCGTAAGCTTAGTGTAATAGAGCACCCAAATATCTTCAATATATCCAAAGTAAGGTGTCGGTGCTTTAACGGGTTTTGTGTCCTTTGCACTAGAGAAGTGCATTGCTTCGGCCACGATCATAACCCCACTATTTTGCATGGTACTCTTGTTATCTTGTTCCTTTGTATAAAAGGAAAAGTTATTTATGTCGTATCCGCTCCAACATATGACGTTGAAGCCCACGTGCTAGCCATCTTACGTCATCAGAAGCAGTACTACCATCCTTAAGCATTTCTTCCTTGAACCATGGTAAGAAAGTCTTGTTATGCTTGTTCAACAACCACCTTTCGCTCATTCGAGGGTTTTCTTGATTGACTTTTCTTTTATGTTCAAATAAGAAAGGCTGAACACATTCGATGTTGTTCAATACATACAAATGTGCTTGAAGCACTTCCTCCCGATCCTTGCTATTAATTCTTAAGCCATGTGCACCCTTACCTTGACATCTGATCTCATCATGCCAAGGCTTAGGAACCCCTATAGGATCCGTGTTATGAAGGTAGTCCGAACAAAACTCAATAGCTTCTTCTGCAACATACCTTTGAACAATAGATGCTTCCGGACGATGAGGATTCTTCACGTACCCTTTCAAGATCTTCATGTAGCGCTCAACTGGGTACATCCATCTCAAAAAAACCGGCCCACATAATCTAATCTCCCTCACCAAATGAACAATTAAGCGAACCATTATGTCGAAAAAGGAAGGAGGAAAATACATCTCCAATTGGCACAAGATTGTAGCAGCCTCAACTTCCAAGTCATCCAACATACGGGGGTCAACGACTTTGCTACATATAGAATTGAAGAATGAGCACAACCGAGTAATGGCATGTCTCACATTTTTTGGAGCAAGACCACGAATAACAACGGGTAGAAGTTGTTGCATCAAGATGTGACAATCATGAGACTTTAAACCAACCAATTTAAGATCACTAGAGACAAGCCTCTTCATATTTGAAGAATAACCATGTGGAACTTTGATGCCCTTAAGACACCCGCAAAAACTTTGTCTCTCTTTTTTTTTTTGACAAAGTATGACTTGCTGGCGGCAAATAAGTCCGCTTACCATCCTCAACAACTGGAGCTAACTGCTCTCGTATACCCATAGCAACGAGGTCGAGACGAGTATTCACACCATCCTTTGTCTTGCCCTGAATGTTGAGAAGCGTCCCGATCACACTATCACACACATTTTTCTCCACATGCATCACATCAATGCATTGTCTGACATCAAGCTTGCGCCAGTATGGAAGATCAAAGAATATCGACCTCTTCTTCCATATGTTTTTCTCAGTAGCTTTACCTTTCTTTTTGGACTTGCCGAATATAACATCGACGCCCTTTACCCTCTGATAAACCTGCTCTCCAATTAAGGCCGCCGTTGCTTCTTCTGTCTCTTGGCATCCATTAAAAGCTTTTTTCATCTTACGATATGGGTGATCACGTCTAAGAAATCTCCGATGCCCAAGGTAAATCGTCTTCTTTCCATGATGCAACTGAGTATAGCATGTGCCTTCTTCACATATAGGGCATGCTTTATGCCCCATTGACACTGTACCTGGACAAGTTACCGTATGTTGGAAAGTCGTTGATGGTGCAAAATAACATGGCACGAAGCTTGAAAGTCTCATGAGAATACCCATCAACTACATCAACACCTTCCACCCACAGCGTTTTCAAGTCTTCAATCAAGGGACCTAGATAAACATCTAAGTCATTTCCCGGTTGCTTTGGGCCCGAAATCATCATAGACAACATCATGTATTTGCGCTTCATGCACAACCAAAGGGGCATGTTGTAAATTACCAACAGAACAGGCCATGAACTATGAATACCACTCATGTTACCATAAGGATTCATTCCATCCGTAGCAAGTCCAAGCCTTAGGTTTCTTGGCTCATCGGCGAAATCCGGAAACATAGTATCGATATTCTTCCATTGCATAGAATCATCAGGATGACGAACCTTTCCATCACGTTTCCTCTCATCATTATGCCATCTAAAATTCTTCGCATCTTTCGCATTGGCAAACAATCACTTGAACCTTGGAATTATTGGAAGATACCACAACACATTCGCAGGAGGACCCTTTTTTCTCATATCATCAAGATCATCATCATCATCACCACCCTTCACTTTGTATCGTGATAACCCACATTTGGGGCAATCGTGGTTGTCTTCATGAACACCGGTGAACAATATGCAATCATTGGGGCATGCGTGTATCTTCTTATACTCCATACCCATAGGACACAATACCTTCTTGGCCTCATAGTCATGGTCAGGCAATGTGTTGTCCTCCGGAAGCAAGTCTTTCAACACTTCAAGCAATTCCGTGAAGCTTTTATCGGTCCAACCATTTCTCGCCTTCACACAAACCAATTTTAGCACCGCCGACAACCGAGTATGAGTAGTACACCCTGGATATAAAGGCTTATCCGCATCACCGCACAACCTATCATACACATGAGCTCAATGAAAAGATTCTTGTCCAATATCACGGATCATGTCCTCTACTCGATCATCCTCCATATCTACGTCAACGTCCTCACTTTGGGAGACACTTGCCGTACTACTCAACAACACATCACCATGCCATATCCATCTTGTATAACTCAAGCAAATCCCTTCACAAATCAAATGAGTACGTATATCCTTCACCGTACATTTCCTCGTATTCAAACACTTGACACAAGGACAACAAAACATTCCATTACTATTAGGAACATTCCTTTGAGCAAATTCTATAAATTCTCCCACCCCCTTCAAATACTCAGCACTAGTGCGCTTACAAACCATCCAACTACGATCCATAACTAGATAGGTCCTGTAGATATACAAAACATATATCCAACATAAGGACAATACGGGAGATTGAAAACTATAGTTTTTGAAGATTGCCAAGCACTGGTCACGGCCTGGCAGTGATGTCCATCACGGCCGTAACGTGCCAACTGAACCAGACCATCACAGGCAGAACCGATCACGGCCTAGCCGTGATGAGCATCACAGCCATGACAGATCAACCAGCAGAGCAACATGCACTCAAAACCAAAAATAGAGACATTCCAAACAACTCAAACTCACGGTTTCAAGTTTCAACTACTGATACTACAGTTTCAACATACACTCAAAACCAAAAATAAAAAAATTTGCCCTAAAGACTCACCAGAAATAGGTGCTCGCGTGGTGGTGGGGAGGGGAGCTCGAGTGGTGGCCAACGTTCGATGTGGTTACTGAGAGCAGAGGGATAAGGAGAGTTAGTGCGCGGGAAGGCTAAAGAGAGATGTCAAGTTATTGCAAAGAATGAATGGAAAGACAGAGTTAGGGTTAAGAGTGTACCTCACGGTGGTGGCGAAGAAGCCCTCGCGGTGGTTGCGGTGGAGATGAGCTCGCGATTAGGGCAGAGTGAGAGTGAGAGTGAGAGTGAGGGTTGAGCGTGATGAAAAGAGAAAAGAGACGTACAGAGCGAAGTGCAGAAGGCGTGCGGGTGTAAACCAAAATAAAACAACATTTGACGTCAGTTGTTTGTAAAAACTGACGTTAAAGGTCATATATTTAACATTAGTTGTCTTAAGAAACTGACGTTAGAAGTGTATACGTTTATCCAAAAACATTAATTCCTTTGACTATTTATTTAATTGAAGTAAAATCAAACTTTTAATGTCAGCTGTATTAAACAACCGACGTTAAAAATAAATATTTTTTATTTTAAAAGCACTTTTAACGTCAGTTGTTGAAGACAACTGACGTTAAAAGTGTATAAGTTTCTGCAAAAAAATTCATTCCTTTGACTATTGTGCTAACCCATGCACCTTGTAACTTAATCCTCTTAATGAGCATTAATTTTATAGATAAGTTTTCAAGAAAATCAGAGAGACTCTATTCTCTATATAAAGTGCCATTCTTCTGTATCAGTCTGTAAATACACCCTTTTATTTTCCTCTATATTTCGTGCGTTTTCTATTCCTTCACAATATGGTTCTATCACATTTGAGACTTTTGTTATTTCTTCCTATACCTAGACTTAAAGGTCTCTGTCTTAATGGTCAAAAAACTTCCGAGGTTGAGTAAATAACATAATATGACTCCCTCACTTTATTCCATCTCCTCCCCAAGTGACTGTGGATAAAGCACAGATGGAGCATCAAGGACTTCAAATGAGGGAGGGGATCGATGCATCCATTGGAGTTTCTGAGGACAGAACTGAGAAGAAATTGATGTTGAAGCATAAACTTTTTAATATTTTAGTGCTATGTTGCAGAAATTTTTTATCTTTTAATCATGTAATTGTAACTTATGAATCACTTCAATGAGATACGATTTGATTATACATATAACACTTTTATGTTAAGTGTTTATTTATTTTAATTTTCACAAGAATATGTTTACTAATTCAAGCTAATTAATGAAGATTAAAAATAAACTTGTTTAATATTTACACAAGTTCTTTACACAACTGACGCAAATAGTGATTTAATATTTACAAACTGCCACCACCTCATTTTTAACGTCAACTTAATTTATGACTGCCAAGTTCCCGTATATTACATTATTTCCAATATTCATTCTGCACGTTTATAATATATAGGATTATTTACGTCAGCTATTTATTATACTGAAGTAAAAATCACACTTTTAACGTCAGTTGTATAAAAAACCGACGTTAAAAATAAATATTTTTTATTTTAAAAACACTTTTAACGTCAGTTGTATTAAATAACTGACGTTAAAGGTGTATAAGTTTCTGCAAGAACATTCATTCCTTTGACTACTGTGCTACTTACCCATGCACCTTGTAACTTAATCCTCTTAATGAGCATTAAGTTTATAGATAAGTTTTCAAGAAAATCAGAATAGCTTAGTAACTTCATCCCCTGCTCCTATGAATAGCTTCCTTCCATCCTTTTAATTTTCTGCTTCACAATATGGCTCTGCCATGGAGATTAAATTCATCACTCTTTCTTCCTATTCCTAGACTCAAAAATCTTTGTCTTAATGGTCAAGCAACTTCTGAGGTTGTGTAAATCACATAACATGGGTGATAAGATTGTGTAAATCACATAATGTGTGTTGCTCACCTTATCATCTTTCCGGAGAATCGGCAGCTACAGCTCTAGAACCTCAGCTTTGGAAGCAAATGACTGTTCCAAGACCATTGCTGAAACAGATCGGGTGCACCCTTGCTCAGTCGCTCGACTCTCCTCTCTTGCTCACCCGTGAAGGGAACGAAGCCTCAACAAATGTTTAGGATTTTAAACCCTTTCAATGTAAATTTTTATAGGATTTTAAACCCTTTCAATCTTCTGTATCAGTCTGTATTACACTTCATGAATGAGATCCGGTTTGGGTTATTGATTCAACTTATACTTCGCACATATATTTTAGTTTTCAAAACAGAAACACAAAACATCAAAGCAATTGTGAAACTGAAACTTTGAGGAATGCAATGCGGAAGGGTACATTTACTAGATAAAAAAATTATTAAAATAACCTTTAACGTCTGTTGATGAAAGAACAGAAGTTAAAAGTGAAGTGACTCACTTTTAACGTAAGTTGATTATTGAACTGACGTTAAAAGTGAGTCACTTCACTTTTAACTTCTGTTCTTTCATCAACAGACGTTAAAGGTTATTTTAATAATTTTTTTTATCTAGTATATGTACAAATTGAATTAATGAAGTCTGATATTTACAAAACTGCCACCGCCCCCTTTTTAACGTCTAGCTTTTGGTTAACTGACGTAAACCTTTCCCGTCTAATGTATATTTTCCACTAGTGTAACTTGTTCCGTAGTCTGTTGCACCACATCTGGATCCAAGACTTGATTTTCACCAATCTCATACCAACATAACTGTGTCCTACACTTCCTACCATACAAAGCCTCATATGGTGCCATCCCTATACTACTGTGAAAACTATTGTTGTAAGTAAATTCAATCAATGGCAAGAACTCATCCCAACTGCCAGTGTGCTCCAAAACACAAGCTCTTAAAAGATCCTCCAATGATTGAATCGTCCTTTCTGACTGTCCATCTGTCCATCTGTTTGGGGATGATAAGCAGAACTCATCCTCAACTTGGTCCCTAAAGCATGGTGCAACTGTTTCCAAAATCTAGATGTAAATCTAGGATCTCGGTTTGAGACAATGCTCGATGGCACACCATGCAACCTAACAACTTCTTTGATGTAGATTTGGGTCAACTTCTCCAAACTATAGCTTTCACCCATAGGTAAGAAGTGAGCACACTTCGTCAACCTATCAATGATAACCCAAATCGCATCATGTCTCTTAGGAGTTCGTGGTAGTCCAACCACAAAATCCATAGCGATGCTATCCCATTTCCATCTGGGATATCTAATGATTGCAATAAACCAGCTGGCTTTTGATGCTCTATCTTAGCCTTCTGACACACCAGGCAAGATAAAACATACTATGCTACCTCTTTCTTCATCCTTGTCCACCAAAACAATTTCTTTGAATCCTGATACATTTTAGTGGATCCAGGATGAATACTCAACTTACTCTTATGTGCTTCTTCTAATATCACCTTCCTAAGTTCTAAATCCTTTAGCACACATATTCTATCCCTAAACCTCAGTACACCATTTGTTCCTCTACTAAACTCAGAAATTTTACCCTCATCTATACCTCTACTTATCTCCTGTAGATATGGATCATGAGCCTGTTTATCCTTAAGATCTCTCATAAATCACTACTAATAGTGATCATACCTAAGCAAATTTTATCCTCAACCAACTCCATTCCTAAGTTCAAATCTCTGAACTGTTCCAGTAATTCCAACTCTTTAACCATCATTGCGGACACATGCAATGATTTCCTACTCAAGGCATCCACTACTACATTCGCCTTCCCAGGATGGTATAGTAAATCAAACTCATAATCTTTGATAAACTCCATCCATGTTCGTTGTCTCATATTCAACTCCTTTTGGTCGAACAGATACTTCAGACTTTTATGGTCACTGTAAACATTAAATTTTGCTCCATATAGAAAGTGTCGCCATATTTTTAATGCGAACACTATGACTGCTAATTCCAAATCATGAGTCAGATAGTTCCTCTCATGAATTCTCAATTGTCGGGAAGCATAAGCCACCACTCTTCCCTCTTGCATTAGAACACAACCTAAACCTTGGTATGACGCATCACAGTATACGTCAAACTGTCCTAATGGATCCGGTAAAGTCAACACAGGTGATGTAGTCAACCTTTCCTTCAGCTTTTGGAAACTCTGCTCACAGTTGTCCGTCCATACAAAAGCTGTATTTTTCCTCGTCAACTGTGTCATAGACAACGCAATCTTCGAGAAACCCTCTATAAACCTCCGATAATATCCAGCTAACCCTAGAAAACTTCGTACTTCACTTACTGGCTTAGGTCGTTCCCATTTAAGAACTGCCTCAACCTTTGCTGGATCTACTGCTATACCTTCCTTGTTGATCACATGTCCAAGAAATTGGACTTCTTCCATCCAAAACTCACACTTGGAAAGTTTAGCATAAAGCTGCCTATCCTTCAGAACTTGCAGCACTATCCTTAAATGTTTCTCATGATCTTCCCATGTACGAGAATAGATAAGGATGTCGTCGATGAATACAACAACAAACTTATCAAGGAACGGTCTAAATATTCGGTTCATATAATCCATGAACACTGCTGGCGCGTTAGTCACACCGAACGGCATAACTAAATACTCGTAATGTCCATACCTTGTCCTAAAAGCCGTTTTTAGTATATCATCCTTCTTTACTCTAATCTGATGGTATCCAGATCTCAAATCAATCTTGGAAAATACTCCTGCTCCTTTCAATTGATCCATCAAATCATCTATCCTAGGCAACGGATATTTATTCTTAATTATTACCTTGTTTAACTGTCTATAATCCGTGCACAACCTAGCACTTCCTTCTTTCTTCTTAACAAACAACACCATAGCTCCCCATGGTGAAACACTCGGCCTTATGAACTCTTTTCCCAACATATCATCCAACTGTTTCTTCAACTCCGCCAATTCTATAGGTGACATCCGATAAGGCGCCATAGATATAGATCCTGTCCCTGGTACAAGATCTATGGTGAGTTCCACTTCTCGTTCTGGTGGTAAACCTGGAACGTCGGGAGGGAAAACTTCAGGAAACTCTCTCACAATAGGCATAGAATCTATACTAGAGGTCTCAATAGTTTCCACCGCGAACAGCATCACGTACTGCCGAGAATCGTCACTCCTCATGGATACTCCTTCATTGGCAGAGACTATACTAGAAGACTCAAGAAATGATAAGGTCTTACTAGAACAGTCTAGCATTACATGGTTAGCCGAAAGCCAATCCATGCCAAGAATAACATCTATCTGTTGCACGGGCAAACAGACAAGGTCTACAATAAACGTCCTATTCTCAACAACTATAGGACACTGTAAACAAATAGACATAGTAGTCAAAGGATTACTAGTTGGAGTAGATATTGTAAGGGTATAAGGTAATTGAGAAACAGTTAATTTTAATTGATCCACACACTCATACGAAATAAATGAATGTGTAGCGCCTGAGTCAAATAACACATGCGAGAGTCTACCAGCTATCAAACACATACCTTGTATAAGATCAGCAAATTGAGAGGATTCAGCTCCCCTCACGGTAAACACTCTTCCAGTGGTCTGAGGTCTTGCTCCCTGTTGCCATGCTGATATGACTCCTCTCCCAGCCCCACCCCTATTGCTTCCATTTCCTCTACCTGCAGCTATCGGCGGTCGCCTATCCTGCTGTCTGCAATCTCGGGCCATATGACCTATTTTCCCACAGTGAAAACAACTAGGTCGCTCCATGCAGTCTCTAAGATAATGCGGTCCTCCACATCTAAAACAAGATAAGCCTTGCTGCTGTTGACCAGCTCTAACCACCGGGTCTTTGGTCTTTGGTGTATGACCTGCCTCGGGCATATGGTCTCTGTCTCCATTGAGAGTTACTACCTCTTCGCCTCGGAAAACCCGGTCGAGTAGGACCCCCAATCCTCAATTGTTTCTGCTCATTAGCCAGCTTTTGATCTAGACTTTCGATCGCACTGCATCGTTCCACTAGCTCTGGAAAACTCTGTATATCAAGAGATACTATAGCCCTCTGGAGTTCATGTCGGAGTCCTTCCTCAAACCTTCTACATTGCCAATCCTCATCTGGGAATCTCTGATAAAATTCATAATACTTAATCAAAGCCTCAAATCGTGATGCATAATCACCAACAATCATGTTGCCTTGTTTGAGAATCATGAATTCCCTTTCTTTCTCGCGTCGAACTAGACGCGAAAAATACTTCTCAAAGAAGCAGTCACTAAACAGCTGCCAGTTGATAACTCTGCCTTCGGCATCCAACAATCTTCGCTTGCCTCTCCACCAAGACTCTGCTCCTCCAGTTAGCATGAAGACAGCATACGTCACTTTCCTATCCTCTCTACAGCGCATGGTATCGAATATCTTCTCGATCTCTTGTATCCACCATTCCGCCTTCTCTAGATCATAATCTCCTCGGAATTGGGGTGGCTTCCCTTTCAGGAAAGTATCCATTCCTGCATCTTCAGCTGCTGCAGCTCTCCTTTGGTTCTGTTGTTCCTGTTGTTCTTTGTTCATCTGTAGCATCTCAGCATTCTGTTGTGTTTGTAATAACAAAGCAGTAACTATGTTTTTCATGGTATCTTGAGTCTCAAATGACTCTCCTCCACTTCCGGTATGATTATTTTCCACACGGTTAGCTCCAACAATTCTTTCAGGAGTTCTGTCATTACTGTCAATCGGACGTCCTCTTCCACGAGCCATGATTCTGTAAAAGAAATCATTCGCTCTTATCAGTATGACATATAATACCACATAGACAAGTATATAAATACCATATGCCACACTAAGGTTATTTATCGCGTCTGATTCGGACACACTACCCATCTTCTAAGCATAGTTAAAATCCGATGTGGACTCAACTAGACACGGCCAATAACAACTTCCTAGACCTCACAGTCCGATTAGAATCGAACTGCTATGATACCACCAAATGAGACACCCCGTTGTGCCCCATTGTATTATTAAATTAAAACCTTAATATTTATTTACTTAATCGCGTGCTTATCGTTGAAAATACGTAAAAATTAAAACTTGAATAATAATCATATAACTTCTACAAATATAAAACACACCAAAACTATATTACATAAATACACACATAAGTATCCTTATTTTACACAACACTGTTTAGGGTATCCTCTCAGTAGGATCCCACACAGGTACTTATTTATACAACTTGCTTATAACTACGGAAAACAAAACATCTTATGTGACTCACTGGCCCTAAACTTACTATGCTACATTATTAGGATCAGTAGGTTGTTCTTCAGCGTCAACTTCATACGGAACGTCGTTCAACTCTTCAACAATCTCCGTCTCGTATGGGGTTCCATCCATCTCCTCAGTAACATAGTCGTCCATATGGTCTTCTAACGTAACAAAGTAGACATACACAAAAATACAGAATTAGGGAGATAAGAAACAGTTTTATCATCATAAGTGGAAAAGATTCATAGCATATAATACAATAATAGTCACAAACATGCATCACTCACAATCTACAATCATCCATACTTTATAACATCATCCTCTACCCTCCAACTCATGCAACTAAACCTTTATGCTGACGTGGCCACTACTAATCCTGTCACACATCCCTCGTTAGGAATGTCAGTCAGTCGTCCAAGTGACACGTTGCCCAACGCCGGTGCATATTCTCATCCATGGTAAGAATGCTCATGCAAAGCAATGACACTATAGCTGCACAGTACCGTCGGTGCACACCCTGATTCTCTCTCTCACTCTGTCAAGGGTGCCCATGCATAGCAATGACACTATAGTTGCACAACTTAACTTCTAATTTGGAACGGTCCACGAGAACTTCGGACCTCGTGTATCTCAAATACACGGTTATGAATAACAATGCAACACATGATTCTCACTGACTTTTATCAATAACAACCCAGTACCTCAAGCTTTTCCTCATAACCTCCACTTACACTCTATATCACATCACTTCTATAAAATAATAGCGAGGCACCTCTAATTCATATTCAAAACTCTCACCCAAACAAAATACCTCCGAGCAATATATATCTTTCCTTAAAATCATCTAAGCAGAGTATTAAACCTAGGCAGATCATGCATAACACATTAATCAACAGAATATTCAAACACCAAAATAATACATCACATGCAGATGGAATACCTCAACCAACGTATCACAGTAAATTTGATAACATAAAATCAAACATCCTCAAATACTTAAAATCAACTTAATGTCGATAAACCTACAATCCCCGAATCACCATTGGTTTTACATAAAAGGTTTCCAATGAGATTTTGGTCTTGTCGATTACTCGACTACTAGTAGGGTTTAGGTCGCCCTACACAATTATTATAGAATATACTACTTATCGATTCCGACGATGGAATGGTTCTTTCTCCCACCTGAGTTATCACTGGAAACACGTACACGACGATCCTCGTTATCCCGCCACGAGTTAACACAACCACCTTCATCCAAAGAACATAACTATAATTAATCAACTAACAACCATCTATGACACTTTAGGGCTAGGTTCGGCCAAGACTTAGAAAATAGGTTTATGATTATCTTCTTAATGACATCTTTTGGATCCTAGTTACTAGAGTCTTAACTAACATAGATTACTTATTACAAGACTAAAATTTGAAACAAAATCCTCTAACCTTTAGGGTTAGGGTTTCAGCCAAGGGCTGACTTTTAGGGTTCAAAATCCTTAAAATTTCTAATCATGATTAAGTCATAGATTAATGGTCCTTAATCAACCAAGATCATAGATTAGTGGCTAAACAACTAAATTTTAAGCTCAAAACTTCCTAACTCTCATATACTTAGATTCGGCCTTAGCATGTTCATGGGGCTAGGGTTTTTAGTTTGATAAACCAACTTGGATTTATTAAGCATACTTACTGATAGCTTGATTACTAAGGTCATTAATGAAAACTTTGAACAAAACTCATCAAATCTCATCCACCTAGGGTTCGACCTTTATGAAACAAATAGGTTAGAGTTTGATTTTTGATCTTCTATGTACTTACATACAAGAACTATCAAGGTACTAGAAGATTGAATCATGAATCAAGACATGAAAACGAAACAAAACCTATGGACATCATTTTGTCTTAGATTCGGCCCAGTCCAGAAATCAAGGAAATAAATTTCTCATGATCATATGCTTATAGATGATGAAAATAGAGATGATTTTAAGATCATAGCAATTGGTTTCATGTCAAAAGGATTTTTCTAGAATTAGTTATGAATTTTCAAAGTTCTAAATCTAGAAACTTAAAAGTGATGAACATAGATGAAATAGACTTTGAATCAAGAAATTTATTGAAGAACATAGATATGATTAAGGAAGAAGAATAGGATTCACCTCTTGAAGATAAAAAACAAGTGAAGATCCAAAGACTTGCTAAAAGGCTTATGAACTTAGAACTTTTGAGTAGTTTTTGTGCAAAGTGTGAAAATGTCAAATAATGAAGTGAAGGCATATTTATAAGGATGTGGGCTGAGACACTTTTGAAGGATTTATGAGAAATGAGGTGGCTTTTCAAAGGATTAAAGTGCAAATAATTCCTAGGGACCATTTTGCAAAGATTCCAAAAGTATAAGGACTATTTTGCAAATTGCCAATAAATTGTAATGATGACCATTTGCCACATTAAATGTGGTCTTATCTTGACTATTCTTGGCTGATTTTTCTTCATGAGATATTTTAATAAAAAACTAGAATGTTTGAGAAGATTTGAGAAGATAATAGAATGTAGTAGAATCTTGTAGAATAATGTAGAAAAATGTAGAGCAATCTAGAACAATCTTGGCTCATCCAAAAATGACGAGGGCAGCCTCTTCTCCCTAATGGGCTTGTGCATGGGCCTAATAAATTTGGGCTTGGATTCATTTTTGTGGGGCCCACCAAAAGATTTAAGCTTAAGCATGACATAGGAAACTTGTAGGGTTTCAAATGGGCTTTTATGGAATCAATCCATGGACAAGAAATTTGGGCTTCATAGCCATGGTCCAATAAGAGATTGGGAGCAAGGGTTCGGGCCCAATTCACTTAAAAAAACTTAGAAACTAACTTAGGGACCAAAGTGTAATTAACAGAAAGTTCAGGGACTTAAGCGTAAAATTCAAAAATTGACACTTTAACCCTGTAGAACCATCTAAACTTAAAATTATGATTCATCCCCATGAATCATCTCAAAATCCTAAGATAAACTCTTCATCTTCTCTTGGAAACTCCAAAATCCATTCTGCCGCTCACCCGATTACGTATTACACCCGAAAAACGTAAATTATTTTATTTTTTTCCGAAATAATTCTAAAAATACAGAGTTGTAGGAAATAAAATAAAAACCTTAAGTCTTTCGTTCACGAATTAAAATTAGGTCTTTTGAGCAGTATAAATATACTGTCAGTGAAAATAGCGGGCCGGGATTCGCCCGTCGTTTCAACCTAAATTTTAATCGTAGCTTCCTACATTTAAGTAAGATTGAGTGATGAACTCCGTTTATTTAAAATAATTTTCTAATACTCATATAACTATATACAAATAATCGTTCGCATTTCGATTATCTTGAAACAGTGAAAATCGGGGTGTTACAAGTTTCACCTGATGATTCTCCAGATAGGGATGGCCATGGAGGTCTCCCTAATGAATTTCATTATATGACCAGCCTAGGTTGTCAGTCATTAGGGGTAGTGTTAACTTTTGCTAGTCTGTATATCCGGCTGATGAGAGCCATATCTTTTTGTAATTTTGGTTCTCTGCCTAACCCTCTGATTTTTGGTATTGTATAACTATGTATGTATTTTATTTACTAATGTTAGAACTTTGACCAATGACCCATAACTATAAGGGTCCTGATTGTAGAAAGGAAAACAAATGATGTAAGGATGTTGGAAATGTGTAGATGTATGGATATATATATATATATATATATATATATATATATATATATGTAGGTGATGTTCTTATGTATAAGTCAAAAGTTTTTTTACACCAGTTTTTCGAACTAGAGTAAGTAATAATTTATTTTCCGAAAGTAACCAGCAAAATATTTTCTTTTATTTTTCGTGTTTTGAGTTGTAATCATGTAGCACCGAAGGAGGCGTTACAATAGTTGTCATCTCTCGAATCATCCATCTTCTTAATTCAAGTGAGTGATTCAAGCCATGTTCCATCTTCCTTGCTCATGCCTAAATCCTTGTATATGATCCTTTTTAAATTTTGTTTATTCTTGCTAGGTTTTGCAAACACAAAACCGTGAGGCCTCCTTGGAGTGTTAGCTTGGTTTTACTTGATTTTCAAGTTATCTACAAGAGGTCTGGGGGAGAATAACCTTCATCTACCTTATTGTGGGGTTGTGTGTGTGGTTTAAAGTATTTCTGTATTGTCTTGAAACCCTAAGTGTCGGGTTATATGCTTATGTTCATGTGATCCTCTAAGAGGACTTTGTATAATGATTGTGTTGTGGTTGTCGTGTATTCATGATTGATGAGCTATGTGATTATTTGATATGTGTTAGCTTGAAAAAGTTTGACATATGCTCACTTAGTCTTATATAATAAAGCAAGCCTAATATGTTAAAATCTCGTGCCATGTTTGAATGCTTTGATATATGAATATGTATCTGTGTTTAAGCTTTATTGGTAAAGTGAAAATCTTCACATTCTTTGTGCTTGATTTTGGCCAAGACTAGGAAAACTGGATGAAAACCTTAATCCTTAAAGCTATGCAACTCTATGATGGTTTATGGATTTTAAAAAGTAATAAAACCAAGAAGAAAATTAGTATTTACAAAACTGTTTTCATAGTGGTGAAATCTTATTTTTGAGGTTTCAATGACTCCAAAATATTTTCAAATTGAATTTAGGTCTTAAGAGGACAAAAATCGAGTTTTAGCGAACTTAAAAACGGCATTTTCAAAGAATCGGACATGTAAAACGAGCTAAGGCATTAATTTCGGCCAAGACAAATTTTGGACAGTTAGAGAATGTTTTTAGACCCAACTAAGTGTCCTAATACTCCAAAATGAGTTTTGGAACATTAGGGTTAAAAACCATTGAAAAAAGAGTTACGGGATTTTCGAACATAGCGACATTCGGTCGATTTTTAGGGTTTTTGTGTAAACCATAGCGCAACACTTGGAATTTGTGTTTTAATACCTTAACATGGATATTGGACCTTATTAAAGTGAAAGATTTTATAAAGGGATTTAGACTTTTAAAAATACGAAGCTTAGACCGAAATCCAGTAAATAGTGGTAAAACGATATTTTAAGTATTTCAAGTGGTTTCGAAAGACTATTTTGCGAAAGTTGGTATCTATGTACCTTTGTTCGGGTTTTCCTTCAAAATGATTTGGTTTTAGCTAAAGGTTTTGGTTTTAAGTCAAAAAGGATTTTAGTCTTCAAAGACTAGTATTTACAGTAAAATGCAAAACCTAAGTCATAGATGACTTAGTGAAAATACGAACTTAATGATTTATGACTTATGGTGAAGCAAGAACATTGGTCATGAAGTGTGGATGATTCAATATCCATACATCGATAAGACTTAATGGACTCAGAATAATTTGATTTCTTGAAAGCCAGGCAAAAGGATCCACTAGAAAAGTGCATAGAAATAAATGATTGGACTGTCGATCCAATTCCATAATGGGTTAGGACTTGTAAGCAAGTACCTTAAAACATTTTACACAAACATGGAAAGTCTTCTTGTAAGATTGACTTAGAGGATCTCCCAAATCAAAGTGTGTCTTTTCTAGTGTCCATTGAGGATGAACGATGGATTTGGCACAAAAGGTTGGGTCATGCAAGTTTGAGATTAATCTCAAAACTGAAAAAGCATAACCTTGTAAGAGGTCTACCAAACCTTAGTTTCAAATCTAATGCTCTTTGTGATGCATGTCAGAAGGGAAAACAAGTCAAAGTTTCCTTTAAATCTAAGAATGTTGTTAGTATCAACAGACCACTAGAATTGCTACACCTTGATCTCTTTGGTCTAACAAGGATTTTTACATCAAGAGAAAGAAATATGGTCTTGTCATAGTAGACGACTATACTAGAAGGACATGGGTTATGTTCCTTGCTCACAAGGATGAGTCATTCAAGGTCTTTTCTGTATTCTGCAAACGTGTACAGAATGAAAAAGACATGTGTATAGCTTCGATTAGAAGTGACCATGGGGGAGAATTTGTCAATGAGCTATTCCATGAGTTTTGTGAAGAAAGTGGTATTCAACACAACTTCTCAATACCAAGAACACCACAGCAAAATGGTGTGGTAGAGAGAAAGAACAGGTCTCTTCAAGAGAAGGCTAGGACTATGCTCAATGACAATTCTGTCCCTAAGCACTTCCGGGTTGAAGCTGTGAACACTGCCTGCTACATTCTAGCCTATGGTTGTCATCCAATTGATCATCAACCTTTTGGCTTGAGTTAAGTGATTCAAGTCTTGATTTTACTCCCTTGGTTATGTCTAAGTCCATGTGTGTAATCTTTTGTTTTGTTGATGTTCTTGCTAGGTTTTGGAGTAGCCAAAACCATGAGCACACCCTAAGTACACAACCATCTTTTTAGCTTGGTTTTACTTGATTTTTTAGTGAGTTACAAGAGGTATGGGGGAGAATAACCTCCATCTACCTTATTGTGTGTGTGTGTGGTTTAAAGTATGTTTATGTTGTTTTGAATCCCTAAGTGTGGAGTTATGTGCTTTTCTTCATATGATCCTCTAAGAGGACTTTGTGTAATATTTGTGTTGTGGTTGTGGTGTGGTCGTGATTGATGTGCCACGTGATTATTTGAAGTATGTTAGCTTGAAAAAGATCATGATATGCTCATTTAGTCATATATAATAAATGATGAGTGTGATTTCACCTCATCTTTGTTTATCATTTTGCATGCATTTTCATACAGTTTAGGCATATTTAATTTGATTTTTGTTAGTTTTTATCTTGGAACGGGTAAGGCGATTTTTGTGGTGTTTTTTTGCAGAAATTAAAGATTAAATGCTCAGGATCAACCATGATGGAGCTCGGATGAAGATGGAGCTTGAAAAGTGAAGAAAATGAGCCAAACAGAGCCCATCACGGCCTAGCCGTGATGACCATCACGGCCATGATCGAGCAAAACTAGAAAAGAAAGAAGACTGAAGTCAGAATTGGTCACGGCCTGCCCGTGATGCCCATCACGACCGTGACCTGTCAGCTGAGCCAGACCCCCACAAGTCAGAATCTATCATGGCCGTGAGGCCTAGCCGTGATGAGCATCACGGCCGTGACAAACCAATTACTGAAGAAGCTCCCAAGGCAGAAGCCGTCACGACCGTGACGCGCGTTACTTGGATCAGAAGCAACTGATTTGGATCTAATTTGAGTTAGATTGGGATTCAAACTTCCCAAATCTATAAATATGACATCAAGCCAGAGGAAAAAAAAAAGAGGATTTTTGGCTGCTACTCTTAGGCTATAATTTAGGATCTCTCTTCTTCTTCGTTGTTAACCAAGCTTGTCATCACCATGGCAAGGCTTGAGTAGTAGTATAATTTCTAGGGATTGGGGCTATGCCCAATGTTTGTTTATGGCAGTGAGTTGATTTTATAACTTGTTAATTGCGATATTGTTTTTGATCTGATTTCTAGTGTTTGAATTACTTGTATATCTGGTGCGCACTTACTTGCATGTCGTAGACATTCTAAGGAGGAACCTATCGGTGAACTTAGGTGTCGGATCTATAAAATCAGACTTAGGACTGAAATCACGAGAGTTAGAATCCGTCCTTCGAGGATTAACGAATTATCAGGAAACGTAAAGGGTCCAATCTGAATTCGACTACCACGAGAGTAGGGGTTGGTTTAATTAGGCACGGTTTTTGTAACCCGAGAGGGAGCTTAAACTATTTGAGGATAAATTTGCCTTCAAGGCAATTTCGGTAACTAACAAGGGTTAATCAATTGAGTAACATAAACGATCTTGTTGGTAACCTAAATTCCTAGGAATCCATTTAGATCTGAAAAACCATAAATTGTTACTTTCTGTTTTACTTGATTGAATTCCTTCTCTAAACTATCTCTTATTTCAAATATCAAATCCTTTTCAAAATATTTTTATACAGTTCAGTTTTATCATTTAACAATTAGTTGCGATTTGAGATCACGGTCTATGTGGGATCGATATCTTTTTATTACTTGGCGACAATACGGTACACTTGCCGGATCGCACATGCACTCGCACGAGGCACGACATCAAGTTTTTGGCGCCTTTGCCGGGGACTGTGCTAACTCGAATCTTAATTTAATTTTTAAATTGATTTTTCTGGACCTTTTCTTTTTATTTATTTAATTTTTATATATATAAAAAATTCTTCTTTTCCTTCTAGAGTATCTATATCTCTGTGTTTTTATGCAAAGTTCCCTAAGTCTTGGAAGCCTTAGTGAGGTTGACCCCGAAATCGAGAGGACCTTTCACAGACGTAGGAGACCGTTGAAGGACAACGCAGCCCCAAACGCGAGGGGTTTACGAACTGGGATTGCTAGGCCATAGATTGAGGCGGAAAACTACACTATACCTCCTATGCTAATCAACATGATTAGGCAACATCAATTCGGAGGATTGCCCTCGGAGGATCCGACCGACCACGTAGAGACATTTTTGGAGTTCACCGACGCATTTAGAATTCATGGCGCCCCGATTGATGCTATTAGCTTGAGGTTGTTCCCCTCTTCTCTTACTGGAAAAGGAAAAGCTTGGCTAAAGCAAATACCCGCTAATACCTTGTCGACTTGGGACCAACTGGAGCAGGCGTTCTTGGAGAAATTCTTCCCTCCATCCAAGACGGCCTACATACGAACCCAGATCACCGGCTTCTTCCAAAAAGACGGAGAATGCGTATTAGTGCACACCTTCTACAACGGATTGGATTACTCTTCGAAGGTGTCACTTGATTCTGCAGCTGGTGGAGCATTTATGAATAGGCCTCCGACTGAGGCATTCAACATCATTGAAAACGTGGCCACCAACTACCACCAATGGGGTTCAGAAAGAGGTAATAACCCGAACAAGATTTTGGGGGGTAAGTTTGAAATAAATGGCACTGATCTTATAATGTCAAAAATAGACTCACTGAATAAACGTTTTGATCAGCTTGAAAGGGCTAATGTGAGTGCAATAGGTGCTACTAACCTTGTTTGTGAGATTTGTGGAATGCAGGGACATGACATAATGGAATGCCCACGTGGTGTTGCTCATGGATCCGGCGCTTCGGGTGAGCAAGTGAACTCTTGTCACAACTTCTACGACACAAACCCGAAGTTGCCCAATTATGCTCCCCCAAATCCCTACAACCAAAGGAAGAACAACCCTTACCTCTCCTACGGCAACTACAGCAACACGCTAAACCACGATTTCCAAGAGGGCCAAGGTAATAGGAAACCCGCACCGTGGTATCCTCAGGTACAGAAATCTAAACTCGAGTCTTTATTGGAAAGTTTTGTTGAAACTCAGACAAAACAAAATGAAGAGTTTAGACAACAAGGTAGGGCAGTGAACGAGGCAATAAAAGATCTAGCATCTAAGGTAGATAACTTAGCCATCCATAACAAGATGCTAGAAACTCAGATTGCCCAACAAGCCAGCACATACTCGAGACCTAAGGGTACATTCCCAGGGCAACCCGAAGCAAATCCCATTGAACATTGTAATGCCATACACTTGAGGGATGATAAGCTTGGGGTGGTTGAAAAAGACGTGGAACCAGAGGAGGACATGAGCGAAAATGAAGAGCCGGAACCAAAATATGTCCCTCCACCACCGTACCAACCCCCAATACATTTACCACAAAGGTTGGTCAAGAGAAAGCAAGTAGAAGTAGAAACTAAAAGCTTAATTGAGAAGTACAATGTCAAGATAAAAACTAAAATGCCTCCTAAGCTGAAAGACCCAGGTAGTTTCTCTATCGCTTGCTCGATTGAAGAAGTGCAAATAGACCAAGCCTTATGTGACTTAGGGGCTAGTGCGAGCTTGATGCCCCTCACTATCTTGGAAAGGTTGGGAACCAAAGAGTTGAGTCCATTCAAATTCTCCTTACAATTTGCGGATGGCTCGACTAGGGCTCCTCTAGGCATACTAGAGAATGTTCCTGTAAGGGTAGGGAAATTTTTCATCCCTACCGATTTCCTGGTATTGGATATGAAAGGGAATTCTGAATTCCCCATATCATTTTAGGAAGGCCATTCTTGGCCACTGCTGGAGCAATAATAGACATAAGGAGTGGCAAACTCTCTCTAAATGTAGAGGAAGGTAGGGTAGATTTTCATTTGACTAACTCCTATAACAACCCTCCTTTTGAGAGCCATGTGTGCAGGATCAATATAACGTCTCCAGTGGTAAAGGAAGAGCTCAACGTGGAAGCAACCCCGAAGATTTGCTTGGCTGATGATGCACCAAATGGTGATGAAGTTGGAGTTGCTCATCATGTGAAAACAAAACTTCCGCCAGGAGAGAGTAAGGCCAGGAAGCTCCGAGTGAAAAGAACGAAGCGGAAGCGCAATTGGCCATATGAGCAGAATCGACTCTTTGAAGGAGTTCCATGGAAGAGAAGTGTTCCTGCACTTCTACGCCCAGCCGACCCCGGTTGATTGAAGGAAGTATGGTCAAGCTTACGACCGTAAACAAGCGCTTCTTGGGAGGCAACCTAAGTTTTTCTTTCCTTTTTCCTTTTGTTTTTGAATTTAGCTCTTGAATAATTTGAGAAGATCAAGAGGCAAAAAGCATAAATTAATAAATTTGTCTAGTGTTTTCAGGTTAAGAAGGAAGGAAGAGCAAGAAGGGCAGGGACTAACAAAGTCAGAAGTCGTCACGCCCAGGCCGTGACAGTGGTCACGGCCGTGATGAGCTAACCAAGAAGACCAGAAACGATCACGGCCCAGCCGTGATATCCATCACGGGCGTGATGAGTAGGACCCTAAGATCAGAGAGCATCACGGCCTAGCCGTGATGCAGGTCACGGCCGTGACAGGCCAGCTCCTGAAGACCAGAATTGATCACGGTCTGCCCATGATGAGCCTCACGGCCGTGATACAATTTCCAACAAGTTTTTGGTTGGCATGTGAGCCAACACCCGCTACCACCTCGGTGAGTTGTTCCAATTTTTCTCCTCTCTCCGACTTGATTATTTACATTGGGGACAATGTAAGTTTTTAAGCTTGGGGTAGGGGTATTTTTGAAAAATTTTGCATTTTTTGCATTTTTCATGTTGCATTCATATAGGTATAGTTTTGTATGATCACATTCTCTAGATTGCCCCTTGCTTAGATTATGCATCCAATTGTGAGAACTTGGTGCCAAATGAATTGAGATAGTGAATTTTTGAACCCAATTTTTTTATTCTTGTGACAAGGGTACAAATAAAAATTCTTGAGATGATCTTTTGATAGTTAATAATTAGCATGTGGTCCCCTAGATTTGTGTTTCTCGCTGATTTTTGAACTACTAAATGTAAGATTTTGAGCCAAAAAGGGGTACTCACTAAATCTACCCTATTCCTTGTGATAGAGTGTTTTAATTCCTCTTGGATTGTATTTTCTAGAACTTGACTTGAAACCGTTTTGAAACTTAAAAATTTTTGAAAACATTTTTGAAAATGATTGAGGCACTAGGTATTTTTCTAGCCTTCTGAGCTTTGATTGATTAAATGTTACCCCCTAGTTGCCCAACTTTGAGCCGAAAAAGAATAAAATACTTTTCTTGGTACCTTGAAATACTTTGATGTATAATGCTTGGTATGACACCTTTTAAAGTATTACAAAAAGGGTAAAAAGGTAGTTTGAAAAAGTATGGGATGAGAGAGTTAGAAAATATTTCTCTTGAGCTAAAAATCTCCCCTTATCCAAATAAATAAAATAAAATAAACACAAAAAAAATGGAGAAGGGGATGATAAAAAGGAAGTGAGAAATAAAAATAAAAAGAAAGAAAGAAAGGTGGAAAAATGAATCAAAGCCCAAAAAGGTATTTTAGAAGGTGTCATGCTTTGCAATGTTGATACTTTGTTTAGCCTTCTTGAAATTTCCTTTTCTTGATCTCCCCACCTAACAATTAATCCCATGGCCCCATTACAACCAAAGTAAAAGACCTCTTGATTCTTAAGTGTTCTCATTAATAAAGTAGAGATTTGGTTAATAGTCAAGCTTATGGTAGGGTACCTTCCTTGAGGAAATTGAGCGAATTGTCATATACCCTTGAACACTTGAGTGAGGTGAGAAGAGTGCCCGAATCAGTGAGAACATGACTCTAAAGAACCTAAGCTTCTAATTGGACTTGAAATCGATTATCTCTTGGGGATTTATTGAAAATGCTTGTTACTTGGATTAGTTACTCGGGTTCTTGGTTCAATATCCATGCTTTGATTATTTATATCGTCTGGCCCTGGTGATTGCTTGAGGACAAGCAAAATCTTAAGCTTGGGGTGATTTGATGAGTGTGATTTCACTTCATCTTTGTTTATCATTTTGCATGCATTTGCATATAGTTTAGGCATATTTAATTTGATTTTTGTTAGTTTTTATCTTGGAACGGGTAAGGCGGTTTTTGTGGTGTTGTTTTGCAGAAATTGAAGATTAAATGCTCAGGATCAACCATGATGGAGCTCGGATGAAGATGGAGCTTGAAAAGTGAAGAAAATGAGCCAAACAGAGCCCATCACGGCCATGATCGAGCAAAACTAGAAAATAAAGAAGACTGAAGTCAGAACTGGTCACAGCCTGTCCGTGATGCCTATCACGGCCATGACCTGTCAGCTGAGCCAGACCCCCACAAGTCAGAATCTGTCACGGCCTAGCCGTGATGAGCATCACGACCGTGACAGACCAATTACTGAAGAAGCGCCCAAGGCAGAAGCCGTCACGGCCTGGCCGTGATGGCCATCACGGTCGTGACGCGCGTTACTTGGATCAGAAGCAACTGATTTGGATCTAATTTGAGTTAGATTGGGATTCAAACTTCCCAAATCTATAAATATGGCATCAAGTCAGAGGCAAAAAAAGAGAGGATTTTTTGCTGATACTCTTAGGCTATAATTTAGGATCTCTCTTCTTCTTCTCCTTCTTCTCTTATTTTATTTTCATGTTGTTAACCAAGCTTGTCATCACCATGGCAAGGCTTGAGTAGTAGTATAATTTCTAGGGATCGGGGCTATGCCCAAGGTTTGTTTATGGCAGTGAGTTGATGTTATAACTTGTTAATTGCGATATTGTTTTAGATCTGATTTCTAATGTTTGAATTACTTGTAAATCTGGTGCGCACTTACTTGCATGTTGTAGACATTATAAGGAGGAACCTAGCGGTGAACTTAGGTGTCGGATCTATAGAATCAGACTTAGGACTGAAATCACGAGAGTTAGAAGCCGTCCTTCGAGGATTAACGAATTATCAAGAAACGTAAAGGGTCTAATCTGAATTCGACTACCACGAGAGTAGGGGTTGTTTAATTGGGCACGGTTTTTGTAACCCGAGAGGGAGCTTAAACTATTTGAGGATAAATTCACCTTCAAGGCAATTTCGGTAATTAACAAGGGTTAATCAATTTAGTAACATAAACGATCTTGTTGGTAACCCAAATTCCTAGGAATCCATTTAGATCTGAAAAACCATAAATTGTTTACTTTCTGTTTTACTTGATTGCATTCCTTCTCTAAACTATCTCTTATTTCAAATATCAAATCCTTTTCAAAATCTTTTTATACAGTCCAGTTTTATCATTTAACAATTAGTTGCGATTTGAGATCACAGTCTCTGTGTGATCGATATCTTTTTATTACTTGGCGACAATCCGGTACACTTGCCGGATCGCACGTGCACTCGCACGAGGCACGACACTAATAAACATGAAAAGTCTGCTTGAGAACTGTAGTTCAAGGAAGGGCCGATGATTCAGCCCCGAGGATATCGTCCGTCTGAAATTGACATCAAATGAATTCTAGTGGAATCACGAGGTTTATCTGGTCGAAAGACAAATTAGACGTATTCAGGTAAATTTAGCCCAAACACATAGTTGATACTATGTTCGGTGAGGTCGTTGGGCCTAGGAAGCTGAGCTTCCCGGTTGTAGAGGTTTCATAAAGAGCCTGATGTCTTACAGAGAGTTTGATATCACATGTGATTATGATTGTACGTACGTTATGATTTTAGTCTAGTGTGCCTAGTATGCTAGTCATACCTGGTGCCTAAGGTGGGTGGATGTGAAACTTGTACCGACCAATTCCTTTCCAAAATGTCAATTATCTACGGAGTTAGGATCATATATTCCTTGAGGCCGTGTAGGTATGGGACTATACGGTTTCAATCAGTTTTCTCTCTATTCTTGTGCCCCGGTGAACAGACAGTGTCTGGTACGCTTTGATAAGCTTATTGTTTATCTTGGTATTGTATATCCTTGGAGTTTTGAACTCTGGACTGAGGATGGATGATAATATGGATATATGTATGCTGTAATATGTATGTGGGTCGTACCACTGCATGCCTGCTTTATGTGTATGATGAATGAGGATCTCACCTCATTTTTTTGTGTTTTCTGGTCTTCTGCTTTATTTTATGTTCTTCAACAAAGACGGTAGAACTGCTTCACCATCATAACCATCTTTGGTTATGAGATGGACCGGTCATGAGGATGTATCTTCAGGGATCATAATATGGGAGATGTGAGAGCTCAACCCCAGTGTGACGATATATCGTCCAGAGTGGTTATCATTTTACAATGATGACACGTCGTTGTCGTTTTGTACTAGCCAATATGATGAGTCCTTGTGTTTAGGAATAGTTTTATGGAGTTGCGTCTCCAAGGTTATTTTATGTTTTTATTGGTCGTGTTATTTTAATGGTGTTGCTATTTCCGACTTTTGTTGTTTCTGTCTTTTCATGTCTTTTATCTTTTGAAAGAATTTATGAAAGTATTATGTACATACGGGGAACGTATGATTATGTACTGCTTATTTTCCCATTTCCTGGATGTATATGTCTTAGGCCTATTAGTGGTTGGAAGATGTTAATAAATGATATGTATAGGTCGGACGAGGTATGTTAAGTACTACCTAGTTTCTTATTTGCGCAAAGGAATAGGGAAAAATAAACCCATATCTTCAAAAAAATTATTTTCCACGTTAAATTATATTGCGAAAACGTCACAGAAAATGTAGCGCTCGGGAAGGGTGTTATAAAAGTTGTCAACCCAGTTGACAACTTGCATTAAAAATGTTTTTTTAATTAATCTGATTAATATTTAAAGAGAAGTTGCCAACCCAATTGGCAACTTGGCATGAATTTTTCATGTACCCTTCAACTTGTTTTTTTAAACAATATTAGAAACTGTCAACTCAATTGGTAACTTGCTTAGAACTTGCATGTGATTTTTTTTTCATTTGGTTTATAACTCTAGCAAATTATGAACATTTTAATTCTTTAATACATCATATTTTTTCAAAATTATGATTAAAAATATATCTATAAGATTAATAAAATAAAAGATATTAAATGGATATAAATACATTTAAGAGTTCAATGGTGGGATAATGTTGCATAGTGAGGTTGTCGTCTAACACGAGTTGGTTGACCCCTGCGAGGTAGCTCCACTTCTTGTGCTTGAGCACATCTTCTTCTGACACCACCACACACTTGTCTAATTGGTAATGGTGGAGGTTCGTCGTCATGTTCATCACCACTACCACGATCACCATCGTTATCACCATCATTATGAGCATCATCTTCATCACCAATGTCATCATTTGTTTCCCTTATTTCAAAAATGCTATGGTAGGACGATAATCTTCCATGGGGGATTGATGATATACCGATATTGGTGTAGAAAAACTAGTTCCAAACATTGATGGATTTGAATTAAATTAAAGAAGTTGGAACTAGAAGGGACAACACGGAACAAACATTGTGGCACATATCCTGAAAAAACGTTTGGTTGAGGTTGTTCAGCCTACGAGTAAATTTATGTTTGTGGTGGAGGTGGTTCATCAGGTGATATGATCCTAACAAGGAACATATATATTTTCGGATCTATCCTTGAGTGACCAAGCAAAATTATAGAAGAAGATGAAATACAAAATTGGATAAGATGAGAAATGGGAGGTAGGCGCCACAAATCCAAGGGGATTTGATAAGCCAATGTGAGGTTCGCCACAAGAATCTTGGATTCTTGATAAGAACAAGGGTTGGCTCAATGAAGAACCCAAGAGAGCAAATACTCTCACAATCGGAATCAATCCAAAATGAACTCAAAGTTGTTTATTCATCATGTTTGGGGCATGTACAAATAGTAGTGGGGCTGCCAACTCTTGGCTTACACAAAGTCCTCATAAGATTCCATTATTCTATAACCCCCTAATAACTATACCACTAATTGGTGTAATAAACCATTAGGTGACTATTTAAGCATAACACTCCAATAATTGGAGTTATTACCAAACTTAAGAGAATACTTAAAATGAAACATAACTAATAAAGAAGGAGTTACTTTAGGCATGCAAGCCAAAAGACACACTCCTTTGAAGCTCAAACTCGTCTAAATATTCGTACCAAACTTCCAGCCCGTTTTTCACTATGATAGAAGCCGAATTTGGTCAAGAGGCCTGAGATATGATTTGTAGATAATTACCTAAGCTTTCCAACGCACCAAACAATACATCAATCGGAGATTCGTAGCTCAAGATATGACCAAATCAAGTATACAGGTTCAATTAGAAAATTCATCCTAAAAATATTACCAAAATTAAAAATATAAGTATAAAAATTGGACTTAATTGTTGTCTAATAAGCCCACGAATAATAGTGCACTTAGATGGATCTGAATATGATTCTTTCCACATACTCAAGCCATCCATGCTTCTATCATTCCCCTCTTCTTGAAAGTGATTTGTCCTCAAATCCAAACCTACATCAAAAGTTAGTGGATTATCTAATAACATCTTTCTTTTGTTCTTTCCACCTTTTGCTTGAAAATTGGCTCTTCCATTTCTTTTTCTCTCAAAGCTCTCATTTTTCATGAGATATCCCTCATTGCTTTCTTTTCCTTCAACTTCTATACCATGGTTTTCTTTTTTCTCTATTTTTCTTTCGCCACTCTCCCTTCCCTCTTCCTTTCTCTCAAGATTTTCCTTTTTCTTTACTTCTTCTTTTTCCTCATCCACTGAACCCTCTTCTATTATTTTCTTCTCACTCATTCTTCTTATCTCACTTTCTCCTTTCAAGTATATTTGATCTTCCTACACTTGTTTTGGTGACAATGGTCCAAGAGTAATTTTGCGATTATTAAATACAAATGAGTACTTGTTGTTGTCGGCATCATATCTCGCTTGTCGTTCAATCCTCCATGGACGCCCAAGTAACAAGTGCTTCGTTTCCATGGGCACCACATCACATAAAACGTCATCTTCATATCTCCCAATCCGGAACGGTACTCGTACTTGTTTGTTCACCATCACGTCACCAAAATCACTAAACTCCGGGATGCTCCAAATGACATACGGTTGTGGATGCTCTAGAAGAGGAAGTCCCAACTTTTGCACCATGGTGGTACTAGCTAGGTTGATGTAACCTTTTCTATCAATGACCAAGCTACATATCTTGTCCTTCACATAGCATCTAGAATAGAAAAGATCCTCCATTTTCTTGGCATCATTTTTATTCATTAGTGACTCCATGAAGAACCCACTAAGAAAAATTCAAACTTCCGAAAAAAATTGAAAAAACAAAATCATAAGTCACTCTAGGAAGGATGGCTCTAGATACCAAATGATATGATCCTAACAAGGAACATATATATTTTCGGATCTATCCTTGAGTGACCAAGCAAAATTATAGAAGAAGATGAAATACAAAATTGGATAAGATGAGAAATGGGAGGTAGGCGCCACAAATCCAAGGGGATTTGATAAGCCAATGTGAGGTTCGCCACAAGAATCTTGGATTCTTGATAAGAACAAGGGTTGGCTCAATGAAGAACCCAAGAGAGAAAACACTCTCACAATTGGAATCAATCCAAAATGAACTCAAAGTTGTTTATTCATCATGTTTGGGGCATGTACAAATAGTAGTGGGGCTGCCAACTCTTGGCTTACACAAAGTCCTCATAAGATTCCATTATTCTATAACCCCCTAATAACTATACCACTAATTGGTGTAATAAACCATTAGGTGACTATTTAAGCATAACTCTCCAATAATTGGAGTTATTACCAAACTTAAGAGAATACTTAAAATGAAACATAACTAATAAAGAAGGAGTTACTTTAGGCATGCAAGCCAAAAGACACACTCCTTTAAAGCTCAAACTTGTCTAAATATTCGTACCAAACTTCCAGCCCGTTTTTCACCATGATAGAAGCCGAATTTGATCAAGAGGCCTGAGATATGATTTGTAGATAATTACCTAAGCTTTCAAACGCACCAAACAATACATCAATCGGAGATTCGTAGCTCAAGATATGACCAAATCAAGTATACGGGTTCAATTAGAAAATTCATCCTAAAAATATTACCAAAATTAAAAATATAAGTATAAAAATTGGACTTAATTGTTGTCTAATAAGCCCACGAATAATAGTGCACTTAGATGGATCTGAATATGATTCTTTCCACATACTCAAGCCATCCATGCTTCTATCATCAGGTACTGTGAAATGTTGCGTCGAACCAAATTCTTCACAATCTGTTGTAAAAGGTGACGAATGAATCTCTCCTTAGGCATGCAACATGTCAGTACTTGTCGAATTGATGTTGGTAAGTGCTTGCGCCATATGGGAAATAATTTGCAAAACTATTTTAATAATGTTAGAAATTTTAGGGTTTGCTTAGTCGAGATGCAATTGATCCGAAATCATGGGTGGCCCTGAGCACGTTCGAGGTGGGAGATCACTCAGGGGCCCAATTTTATTTTATTTTGGGGGCGGGGGGGTAAAATTTTACATAGTATATATAAATGTTATATAAAAATTTATTATTTATAAAATTGTTACATATTATCCCTGTTACTGCTGCTTCAACTGAGAGAAGTTTTTCTAAATTGAAATTGTTAAAATCTTATTTACGATCTACTATGTCACAATGTAGATTAAATAGTCTTGTTTTGATTTCTATCGAAAATGATTTTTCAAAAAACCTTGATTATGACTGGATTGTTAAACATTTTGCAGCAAAAAATGCAAGGAGGACAATCTTCAAATGATTATGAGGGCACCATTTTCTTGAGTTCGCCTAGGGCACCCAGAATCTCATGACCGACCCTGTCCGAAAAGAATTGTAAGAAATTAACCAAGGGATTGAGAGTGTGGGCTGCAATCAAGCGACGAGACCACCTGAAACACGATTAATTTTGTATGAGATAATATTTTAAGTATACAAAATTGATTATGATATTCACGCTCCTGAACATGGAGGCCAGTATTCTTCATTCCCAATGGGGTGAAATTCATTCTCATACATTTTGAAGATGCAATCCAGTCTATATAATGGGTCAATAAAAAGATTCCATTCTAAGTTGCAATAGGCACATTGTAACACCCTTCTCGAATGCTACATTGTCTATGACATTTTCGCAATATTGTTTAACGTGGAAAATAAATTTTCATAAGATACGGGTTTATTTTTCTCCGTTCCTTTTCGCAAATAAGAAATTAGGTAGTACATAACATACCTCGTCCGATATGTACATATCATTTATTAACATCTTCCAACCACTAATAGGCCTAAGACATATACATCCAGGAAATGGAAAAATAAGCAGTACATAATCATACATTCCCTGTATGTACATAATAATTTCATAAATTCTTTCAAAAGATAAAAGTCATGAAAAGACAAAAACAACAACAGGCAACGCCATTAAAAATAACATGACCAATAAAAAAACATAAATATTCTTGGAGACGCAGCTCCATAAAAACTATTCCTAAACACAAGGACTCATCATGCTGGACAATACAAAACGACGACGAGGTATCATCATTGTACAACGATAACAACTGAGAATGATACATCGTCAAACTAGGGATGAGCTCTCACATCTTCCACATAATGGTCGTGACCGGTACGTCTCATATCCAAAGCTAGTTATGATAGTGAAGTAGTGCTATTGTCTCCTTATAGAACATAAAATAAAGCAGAAGACCAGAAAACATAAAATAAGGTGAGATCTTCATTCATCATACACATAAAGCAGGTATGCAGTGGAACGACCCATGTACATATTACAGCATACATATATCCATTTTATTATCCACTCTCAATCCACAGATCAAAACTCTGAGGATATACGATACCAAAATAAATGGTAAGCTTATCAAAGCGTACCAGACACTGTTTGTTCAATGAGGCACTAGAATAGAGAGAAAACTGATTGAAATCGTATAGTCTCATACCTACACAGCCTCAAGGAATACTTGATCCTAACTCCGGAACTAATTGACATTTTGGAAAGAACATGGTCAGTACAGGTTTCACATCTGCCTACCTCAGGCACCATGTGTGGCTAACATACTAGGCACACAAGGCCTAAATCATAACGTACGTACAATTATAATCACATGTGATCTCAAACTCTCTGTTAAACATCGGGCTCTTTATGAAACCTCCACAACCGTGGAACTCGGCTTTCTAGACACAACGGCCTCACCGAACATAGTATCAACTATGTGTTTGGGTAAAATTGTCGGAATACGTCCATTTTGTCTATCCACCGGATAAATCACGTGTTTCCACCGGAATCCATTTGATGTCAATTTCAGACGGACGATATCCTTGGGTCCGAATCATCGGCCCTTCGCTGAACCACAACCACTATCACATAATTGACTAATGCTAAGCAGATTGTGTTTAAGACCATTTACTAAAAGAAAATTATCAATGGAGGGAAAATGATGTTTACCAATTTTACCTATACCAATGATCTTTCCTTTTTGGTTTCCTCCAAAAGTGACCCATCCACCATCTTTGGGTCTAAGGTCTAGGAACATACACCTTTCTCCTGTCATGTGTCGTGAGCACCCACTGTCCAAGTACCAAGACTTTTGTTTCTTTCCTGTTGTTAAGCAGATCTGCAACGCGGATTATCTTATCTTTAGGTACCTAAATTGACTCGGGTCCTTTCTTGTTAGTGATCATAGGTCTTGAACGCTTTGCATGCTTGTTATGTATGCATTTAGATGACACATGCCCACTTTTTCCATATACTTTGCAGTAAGTATTGGAAGGGCTTGGTTTTGACTTAGGAGGTTGTGGACGGACTTTAAAAGCCATATATTGTGTATGAACTTTTGGTTTACTCATAGATGCATCTTGCTTCTCTTTATCATAACCAATGCCAGATTTGTCATGTGGTGATCTAGAATATCTTAATATAAGATTTAATTTATCTGAGCTACCAACTAATTTTGACAGAGTCTGTCAAGTATGTCACATCTTATTTCAGTTGTTCAACTTCACAAGAGCTATTAGACTTACACTTAGTCTTGTCAGTCAGACTAACATTGTTTGATTTTAATGTTTCATTCTCATCCCTAAGGTTTTGATTTACTGTGCAGACCTTATCATAGTCTCTAGAAAGTTTAATAAAATTATTTTTGAGACTTTTATACTCTTTAGACAGTATACATGATTCATGCAGAAATTCATCAAAATCAGTTTGAAGAGTAGATGGATTAGATTGTATTACCTCAGCATCAGTGAATTCACTTTCTGATGCAGTGTCAGCCATGAAGATGTTTGCTTCTTCTCCTGCTTCATCTTCTTCATCTGAAGAAGACAGGTCAAGATCCTCCCAAGTAGCCATCAAGCCTTTCTTCTTTTTGAAAAATTTCTTTTTCTCCTTCAGCTCTGGGCAGTCAGCTTTGAAGTGCCCTGGTTTCTTACATTCAAAGCACAGGGGTGGACCTTTCTCCCTGGAATCTGACTTCTCCTTGGAAAATTTTTTGTTGAGCTGCTTCCTTCTGAATCCACCTTTCTTTCTGCACATGTGTTGTATTTTTTGGAGATGAAATATAGTTCATCCTCATCTGAGTCATCTTCATTATTTGATGAATCAGCTTCATCTGAGGACTCAACAACTTTAAGCATCTTTGAGGAACCAGCTTTCTTGGCCTTTAAGGCAATGTACTTTCCTTTTTTGGAGTTTTCCTCTTCATCAAGTTCAAGTTCATGAACTTTTAATGAACCCAGAAGCTCTTCCAGAGAAAGAGTATTTAGATTCTTTACTTCCTGGATAGCAGTTACCTTAGGTCTCCACTGCCAAAATTTTTCTCACATGATCTCTATTTTCATAGACCTTTCCAAGAGACCTGAGACTGTTGGTGATTGTTTGGAATCTTCCAAATATCTGGTCTATAGTTTCATGATCAACCATCTTGAATAGCTCATACTGATGAACCAGCATGCTTATCTTTGATTCCTTCACTTGTGAGGAATCTTCATGAGCTAGTGCAAGAAAATCCTAGATTTCTTTACCTGTGTTGCAACTATGAACCTTGTCATGCTCAGATATGGTGATAGCACACATAAGATAGTGCTTAGCTTTCAAGTTTAGTTGATGATGACTTCTCTGCTCTTGAGTCCATTCAGCTCTAGGAACTGCAGCTCCAGCTTCAATCCTTGGCTCAGTGTAGCCATTTTCTATCAGTTCCCAGATGTCAGCATTCTGTACATCCAAGAATGCCATCATCCTCTTTTTCCAATAATCATAATCAGTTCCATCAAAGAGAGGAGGTCTGTTGATAGCTTGTCCTTCTGCATCCATGATTGTAGGATCGTACTGCCTAAGCACTTGTTAGATGCTCAACCTTGTCAAGACTGAGCTCTGATACCAACTGAAGTTGGCACAGGCAAACACAAGAAGGGGGGTTGAATTGTGTTTGTTAACTATTTTCGCAAAAACCCTTTTGAACAACTTTTTCAGAAGAAAAAGATAAAAAGATTAAGCACACAAGAAATCATTTTTAAAATATTAACAAAAGCAATATAAAAAACCTACAGTTAGTATAAGCAAATAAAACTGAAGAGTTTAGGGATAGAAAATTCACACAAGAGATTTTATCCTGGTTCACTCTCTTCCAACCAAGAGCTACGTGCAGTCCCTTCAACTTGAATGATTTTTTCACTATTTCTCCAAATAGATTACACAACAAGTATTCAACACCTCTTCAGGATACAAGTATTCCTTTCTTACCAAGCCTCTTCAGGCTCTAACTCTATCACAGAGATTTAAAAGTTGATCTTATTAACTCACTAAGTGTGAGAGTGTGACAGTTTAAGATCAGTTGAATATTATAACAATATTCAAACTAATGGATTACATATTTTTGCTTTTGAAAGAATGAAAGAATAAGAGCTTGTCTTCTCAAGAATTGTATTGGCAGAGGTTGGGCTAGCAAAAGTTGTTCTTCAGTGTCTGAGGTCTTCTACTTATATAGTGACCTTCTTTTTCTCTTGTAATTCTTCAACGGTTGCTTTGAATAATCCCGTTTAGAGATAGCATTAAATGCATGATATCCGTTGAGACTAATAGCTTGATTTTGGCCATGTTGAAAAGTATCATTGGTTATCAGAAAACCACAAAATAGAGGTTCACTGTTCTGAGCAATTGTAACTTAAAAACTTTCTTTCCTCCTTTGTGTATAACCCAGATTTTGTTCAGCAATAAATATGTCATCGTACAGATTCCAATTGTACTATTTAATTTTTGTATTTCCTTGATAGTACTATGAATTTTCTCAAGGGAAATAAGACATTAAATCGAATAAAAACAAATGGAAAGAACAAATATTCATTTGAAATAAATATCAATCAATTGAAATAAATTCATTGTAGACCAGATTGCATTAAATCACATTCAAGGTAGTAAACATATAGAACCGTCACTGGTGTGGTAGAAGTGCTCGTCCACTAATGTGGTAGAAGCGCTCGTCTACTTATGTGGTAGAAGCGCTCGTCCACACAAGTTTTTGGACTTGCTAAGTCCTTAGAGAACCTCCGTCCAATGATGTGGCACTTATGGACTTCTACTGAATTTTAGTTTAGGCACTATGGATGTATACTTGAGTTTCAAGGATAGCCCTCATCTGCTGACGTGGCAAAATGGACGCGCTTATTTTCAAGTCTTTGGACTTGCTAATCTTAACAAGTTTTTGAGGTATTCATTTATAGCTTCGTCTACTAAGGAAAACCAATCTACTTATCATTTAAAATATAAATAGTTTAAATAACCTTTGGACGGGTAATTCTTTTTACAAGTCCAAGCATTGTATACCTTATATTATTTTGGATATTCCTGCATAAACTGAACTCACTTGTTAGATCTCAATTAACACTTTGCCAAGCAAATTTAATCATTTTGTTAACATCATAACTTAGATATTATTAAATCCAAATCCACTTTGGTTCCAACAAGAATATGGTTTTAGAAAATCAAAATAAGATTTGGGTGAGAATTTATAGGCTTGGCCGAATTTGAGGGTTAGGAGAAAAAGAACTTGAACGCTCTTGGATTTAGGAACATGATAGCTCAAAGTGAAGGCGAGGATCTAGGGAACAAGTTTCATGAATTAAGAATCATGAAATCATGTCTCTAAGATGATGAAATGTGGAGGAGAAATGAAGAACAAGTCAAGAACTTTCTCAAGAACAAGTAAGAGAAAATGAAGTTTCATCTTTTGATTATTGACACTTAATAACTTAACAACTTTGGTGTTTGTATGAAAAAATGAAGTGGGATGATGTTTCTATCACCATATGGCACGAAAATATCAAGGGATATAGGAGGGCAAAATGGTCCAAAAATGGTTGGATAAAGTCGGAATTATCAAGGAAGGTTAAGGGCATTTTGGTCATTTTACATGTAAGTTAATATATTTATGGATATTTTGAGATATTTTTCAAAACCTCATCATTACTTTGATGAGTCATGGTGGTGACTCATGCAGGTGATGACTCTTCGTTCCTATCTCCCGGCATACCTCTGCAGTCTCGTATCCAGCTCCGTCGTTTACCCGAGTAGGTTTTTTTGATCGTTTTTCACCAAAATTCACCCAAAAAATTTATTATATTTTATTTTTGTGCGAAAATTTTAGAAATAGACTTTATCACTGAAATTATGATAAAATTTAGAATTCTTCAGTTTCAGGTCAAATTAGGGCGTCTGCCGGTATAAAACTATACTGCCAGTAAAAACGCAGATCAGTTTCTGTTTGAGCTTTAAACCCAAAATTTAACCATAACTTCTTTGGATATAAAAGGTTTCAAATATGATTTTGTTTTCCTCAAAATCATTTTATGGATTACCGGTAAAAATATAGAATATAATTACCAATTAAGACGTGAGAAAACAGGGTGTTACAACTTCGCTTAAAGTAAAAAAAAAATTATGTTAATGAGTGTTCTTTTGGGTTGGCAACTTATTACCTGCATGAAAATACTTTTCAACATATACAAGTCCGATAATTTTGGATTCAAATTATATGATGGAGGTCAAAAAGCCCATTGAAATTGTTATAGCATAGTAAATCGTGTCTATATTTTTTTATAAGCGAATGAATATTATTAAAGTGGTACAAGGGATACCCAAACCCATAAATAATACAAAGAATCGAACAGGTCAATGATGCCCACCTTGACCTAGCAATAAAGAATCAACCTAATAATCATGCTCTGCTACTAAACAACAACAGCGCCCCAACAACAACAAAACCAAACTAATCAGGAGCTCTAAACTAAGAAAAACATCAGAAACAAAGAGACAAAAGGAAGCAGGACAAAATAGAAATCCAAAAAGCCAAAGCTGAAGATCCTGAGAAACTGAAAACAAATCAAGTCAAGCACCACATGAATCAAGGGAAGAGCCAGCACGTAACACCAACACGCAAACACCAAATAAAAAGATGCATTGAACCATAACCTTCCTGTAGCCAATCAAAAACTAACCCTGCTGCATCACCTCACCCACAAAAAAATGACTACTGTGACACCCTCTACCCCGCATGTATTTTTAAAGCAATAACATAGAAGGAAATATTTAATTTTGAAAGAAAGATAAACACATGCTTATTAATTATATAAAATAAAACCAACGGGTAAAGGATACCATATTGTAACAAGATCTCATAACGTGAAAATAAACATAACATGGTTTGAAAGAAAACATAACAAAAGATATAAACGAACCCAACCCCGATGTCACATTACAGAGCTGGCATAACCAATCCGATAAAACAACTCGGATAAACAAACTAAACTGAAACCAAACTAAACTACGAGTAGCGGTTCCTCAGAGTCGCTCCTCAGTAATCCTCTCACCATTCTCTGCATAACATAAAAGGGCACATGCAAAGCAACAACAAAATAAGGGGAGTAAGAAACATATGTACGAATATAATGGCATGGAAGTAGTTAGCAAGACGAGCAAATATCACACAAGCATGTTATAACAAACAACAATATAAAAGTCATCATCATACAATCGTGTATGCTATGCAATGCAGTTCTGCCCCACTACTCCATTATGCACTTGGATCCATACTACATCAGGAAGCCAACTTCGGAAGTACATATCCACATTGGCCGATAAGCACCAGCGCCGTGACAATTCACCAAACATTGTGTGGACCCCTAGGATAGCCGACGCACCTTACTGTCGGATGCGCCACTGCAGAGGCGCACGATTCACCAAACTCTATGATGAATCACTGCGGACGACCAGATCGCCTTACTCTCGGACGACCTCCCCTATGTTGAACATCCCCTACTAACATCTCCGATGCGTGAATGCATGATCAATACAACACACAATCACATCCACCACCTCTGCTTAGGCCACTAGGTTACCCAAGTTTATCACCATCAACACCCCTCGGCTATCGAGAATTATCATTATCTTTTCGTATTTATTCTTTTAAACACTCTAGTTGTTCTGCACTAGAGATTACCCCTTGGCCACTAGGCTACCAAGGTACAACATCAACTTTAAATAACACTCTAGCCATTAAGCACTATTGATTACCACCTTGACCATCATACATCAAGGCCCCCTTGGCCACTCGATTACTAAGGTAAAATAATCTTATCACTTGTCTTTTGTCTTCAAGTTCGTTGGGTGTCTTATTAAGTCTTTTAAGACGTTCGGGGTAAAATTGTCATGACCCAAGTTTCATATTCATGACCGGTCGAAAGGGAAAGCATCTTTCCCCTTTGCAGCCCGTCACTTCTACATAAATTCGTTTCATCCAAAGTATATCAAATTATATTCATTAATATTACAAATCATGAATATAATATATCAGAGTAACTAAAACAACACAAATTACAAAGTCCTTCTTAAATAGATATAAAAAAAACTAAGGGTACAACCCTTCCAGCTATCGACATGACATTCAAGGCTTCTGGCGGCTTCGAAGATACCTGTAGCTGAAATGTTAAACGTGGGGTGAGTCAACTGACTCAGTGAGGGAGTTCCCCCAAACACATGCAGACATGCAGCTAAGAATAAAACAATAGCACATAGTCACGCAAGCACACACTCATATCCATGCTTTATCCATCTCAAACATATACCACAAAAATAGTACACAACATCATTCACATAGTAAATATGGCTCAAAAGGACATCTCATCCATTTCTCGAGTGCTTGTGGAATGTATTGCACCTGATTTATTTCTCGTATCTTAAATTCCTTGCAAGGGATCAATACATTTCTCATGTGTACATATTACATATCATAATATCATCGAGTCTTTGGATATCCTAGGCAGTGTTATCGATGGCGGAAGGCGGCCTATGGCGGCCGGCCAAAAATCCGCCATACATTATAGCGGATGGCGATGCGGCCATATGGCGGATGTCACGGCGGACAAAAAAAAATTATATATATATATATATATATATATATATATATATACATAACAAAAATTGTAGAAATAAATATAAAATCCAAAACACTAACAACATATGTCAAGAACCATAAACTAAATTGATATAAAATATCATATAAGTCTCATAATACCTATTTAGTTTATTATATTAGTCTGAAAGTTTTTTAACTTATTTATATGTTATTTTAAAAGATAGTTTTTAAGGTCCAACAAAATACCCTAATACCCTATTTAGTAGAAAATTATACTAATATATATGCATGAAAAATAATATAGACAAGGAAAAGAATTTTTTAGATATTCATAGATAAGGAAAAAAAATAATATACATATACATATTCTATTTATTATATTATTATTTAGTTTACTTAGTTTATTATATTATGTGTTATTATTTAGTTTATTATATTATTATGGAATTTTTTTAAAATTTATTTGAAAGTTATTCTGAACAATAAGTATTTAGTTTTAAGGTTATGTAAAAAAAAGTATTTAGTTTTAAGGCCCAATAAAACAAAAAACAAAGATACAACACATTAAAACATTTGGGCCACATGGCCCAATTTCCTAGTTTCCTGAAACCCTAATACTGTTACCCCTACAACATCTAACTCCTTCTGCCGCCTCTGTTATGCCTTTATTCGAAAATGAGCATGGCTGAGAGAGGGGCGCTGCCAGAGAGAGGAGCGACGTCGGAGACTTGCCGCACCACCAGAATCGCGCCAAGGACCGCGCTCGGTGCTACAGAGAGAGAGAGGCGACACCGGAGAAAATTTAGATATGGGTCAGCAACGAAGCCCAACCCGCGTTGGAGCTTCTCCTTGGATCGGGCGACTCGGAAAAATCGACGAGTTCACGATTTTCTGAAGATAATCGACAATTCTACCTCGATCCCAGGCGGCGACGATCTTCCTCCTGATCTTGCATGCTCTAGCCTCTGAAAAAAGTAAGATCGGACGATTTTCTGATCTTACTCTCGATCTTAACAACAATGGATGGGTCAGGTTTTTCCTCAAAAAACCCTAAAAAACCCGCAATTTCCGCCATACCCACCAGCCGTTTCCGCCATACCCACCAGCCGCCATGCGGCCGCCATGAACCGCCACGGAAAATCCGCCACGCCACCGCCTCCATATGACGGTTCCTTCAAATCCCGCCATCGCTTTCCACCATGGCGCCGCCATGGCCGCTATTCAACAACACTGATCCTAGGAGGTGGGTTCTCTAAAGACCTCATACCCCGACGGTTTTAATTTCGTATCCCGGAGATACCACACCCTCCAGCCAACATCAACATCCCTCCTCAACGTCCAGGGTATCTAACGGGGTCCCATCGTCCCCGGTGGTGACATTTATATACCAAAGCATTCCGCTCCCCGATCGGAGATTCGTAACCATCATTTGACAATCCATTTCACTAATTACTTTTTATAAAATTTTCACAGCACAAACATGTACATGGAGATTTCAATAAGCATAGACATCTTACCATTCAGTGAATATCTTTCCACACACAATGACACCTCAAACAGGGGACCATATGTTACCATTCCAACAATAGTAAAGTGGCAATCCTTAACCAATACAATATAATCACTGAGTTCATCATGAAATGAAAACTATATACTTTCATTTGATAGCAAAGTTGCCATTTATATATTAAAATGCATAAAAATGAAAATTTCAACACATGGATCATAGCATAAAAAAATTCAAGATAAAATATATATTTATATACAATCCATAAATATAGTTATAGTTACATAAGGTATCCCTTTCTTTTTTTAGTTATTGAAAATATATATTTATATACTAACATGCTAAACCCTTGTAAGTTGCAATCCACTTCCAAATTTTTGCAAAAGAAATGGCACCATCAATGATTCACACGTACAGACAAAGACAAAATGGTGCTGTCCCTTGTCTCTAAAAAAAGCACGGTCCCAAAAAATGTATGCAATAGAGAGAGAAATAAATATCAATGATCGCTGGGTTTACAAGAATAGGGGGAAAATCGGCATTACCACATCATAAACAATATTTTATCCAAAATACAAACCCCTCGCCTCTTTGGTAGATATAATTCTAGGTTTTCATGGATATATGAAATTTGGAGATGAAGATGGAGAAGACACCCCAAGCTATTTCCTTTCTTGCCTTCCCTATATCTCAAGAGCCTTCACACTTTCTCTCTATTTCTCTTTTCTAGGGTTGGTGGTGGAGAAAAATTAGGGAAGAAGGAGAAATCCCTCTCTTAAAGCATAGTGAGTGTGGGCTTGGGCTAAAACCTCCTTGACCCTTAGCATTAGATACTAACTTACTAACAAATTTAATTTTATTTATCAAAAATAAAATAAAATTAGTAAGGGTGTGCCAAGTTATCCTGTACTTAATTAACACGAATTACCAACAGTGGTTGGCAAAAGCGGTGATGGACTTGTGCCCATTAATCAAGTGGTTGGGGTTCGAATCCCAGCTTTTACGTATGGAGCGAATTTCTGCTGGGAGGGGGTTTCCCGCCTTCGGGTGCCATTCATTCCCCCGCAGGGGATTAGTCACCACTTCTGGCAGGGTATACTCCTTGTCAAGGACCAAAAAAAAAATACTTAACACGAATTCTCGAAGAAATGAAAATTTAATAAATTTCAAACAAATATCTATAATCTATAAATATATACAAATCAAAATGTTTCGAGAACCTACATCCGAAATTTTTTTACACATGTCACCTTATGTCTCTTAAGAAATAGCACATGCGTCATTCTCTCAATGCACAAGACCCATATTTCGAAAAGGAAACAATTCAAAAATACTAAACATATATCAATTATTATTGAATTAATTGGAAATGTATTGAACCAGTGTTCTTGACCCGTGCCAAACACGAGAAATATATTATTTCTGAACATTTTTATATAATATATAATTTCTTAGACTAATTGATTGTGTTTTTCAATTTTGATCATAAATATGATCTCTAATAATATAAAAGTTATATATTTATTAAATTAGTTTTTATTTATTCATAAAAATAATTAAATAAAATTATCTTTAGACAAAAAGTAAATGTGAAGGTAGCACCGTAGCAGGTGATTTGGGACTCAAAAGCAAAAACTTATTTTATAGTAGATTATTATTATTGTTGTTGTTGTTCGAAGATAATAAATATTTATATTTATTCTAAAAATTTGTACTTTTTTTATGATTTATTTGTTATATTAAATTTATTAGTTTATCACTTTCTTTGTGTATAATTTATAATTTATAATTTATAATTTCAGTGTAATATTTTAAGTATAAATCAATTATATTTTCTTTTTCTTTTTTTGGCATACCAAATACCAAATCAATTACATTTTCAGTATCAATTTGAATGTATTGAATATGGAATCATACATTAATACAACAATTTCCTTTTTTTAATATATAAAAAGGTGATATATATCATAATATGATATCATATTATGAATTTGAATGACTCAGTGACAATTTAATTTGATTTTTTTATAACTGTGTATATTTTAATTGTTATGAACTGTTAGTGTAAATATTTTTTATATTGTCGCTCAATTAGAAATTGATACATCATAAAAAATATTTGACTCTTATACTAACTCTTAAAAGTCACACATATTATGATTTCTAGTTGTTTGATAGTGTAAAAAAATGGTTTGATTGTTTAATGTTGGATAGTTATTTACAACATACTCTTTAATGCTTTAACTACTATTTAATTGAGTAAATAGCCAAAATGGTCCCTGAAACTGTGAGGTCGTGTCAAGTTGGTCCCTCAGATTAACGAAATTTCAAAAAGGTCCCTGAAACTGTCAAACGTTGATCAAGTTAGTCCCTCCGTTAGTCAGGGTTCGTTGACGCCGTTAACGATGCTTTTGTGGCACGTTACACGCATATTTGAGGGACCAAATTGATACATGGACCAAATTGACACTCAATTTTTTTCAAAATCCCTAACTTCGTCTTCTTTTCCCCATTTTTTTTTTTCAAAATCCATAACTTCTTCTCTCCTTCTGATGAGAAGGTTGCAGTAGAGTACAGCGAGAGTGGAAGTGTCATCAGAAGGAGAGTATCAGAACAGGCACGGAGAGGATCGGAAAAAATAGGACGACTGCAGTTGGAGGTGCAAAGACTGCAGTTTTCAAACATGGATGATGGAAAAGAAAGCAAAGAAAAAACAAGAGTTACAGAACGTAGTCAAAGTGTTCGTTTGCGAGATTATCTATATGCTGGGACTAGAACCAACTCCCAAAAGAAGAAAAAAGCACCCTTTTGTGCATGTGTGAAACCTTCCACCAAGGGAGATTAAGTCACCAAGCACTTATCGGCAGATTGGTAGCATAGTTTAAAAAGTACATGAGACAATTGAGACATTAGCTATCTTGTTTGTAAACTTTCTTTTCTCTAGTTGGTTTAAGACCCTGCATATTTTGATGCTGTACATTTTATGCATCATTTACTCAAGAAGAGGCTAGGATGGAATTTTCTTCATTTCTTTTCCAATTCTAAATAATCCCCTCCTCTTTTTTATCTCTGGTTTAGATGAGTGATTCATGTCTTGGTTAGTACTTGCTTTAACATTGGGGTAACATTGGGGGACTCATGCACTTTGTCTTCATCTTTTGTTTGTGTGTTGCTTGTGTCTCAAGCATCCTTTCTTCAGCATAAAATGCAAGAAGCGTATCTCTCTCTTGCAATATTAACATTGAACAGGAACAGGCTCCCCTGTTTGTTTTCTTGAATTTCTTGGTTCTCTATTTTGCCTTATTTGATTTTTAGAAAGGTGCACTGCCATTGAGCACATGAGGATCATTTATTGTTCCCAGTTACAGGATATGCTACCTATTATCATCTCTTCTGTTTTGCTCTGCTGCTTGTGCTGCCCATTGTCATTTCTTCTGCTACTCTGGTTTGCTCTGCTGCTTCCCACTGTCTATTTTTTCTGATCCTTTCCGTGCCTGTTCTGATACTCTCCTTCTGCTGACACTTCCACTCTCACTGTACTCTACTGCAACCTTCTCATCAGAAGGAGAGAAGAAGTTAGGGATTTTGAAAAAAATTGGGGAAGAAGAAGATGAAGTTAGGGATTTTGAAAAAAATTGAGTGTCAATTTGGTCTTTGTATCAATTTGGTCCCTCAAATATGCGTGTAACGTGCCACATAAGCACCGTTAACGGCGTCAACGAACCTTGACTAACGGAGGGACTAACTTGATCAACGTTTGACAGTTTCAGGGACCTTTTTGAAATTTCGTTAATTTGAGGGACCAACTTGACACGACCTCACAGTTTCAGGGACCATTTTGGCTATTTACTCCCATTTAATTGTTTTCCTATGGCTTTTGCCCATTTTTCCTGTAAGTTAGAGATCCATATTTTAGTTGCCCATTTTTCCTGAAAGTTTGTTATGAGATGACACATGTCAATAATATATATTAGACATATATTAAAATATTCAGTTACTAAAAATAATTAAATATATATTTTAAATAGAAAAAGAACTCAACTACTAATTAATTTTTCATCAATTCTTATTGCCTTGAAAATTAAATTTTGCAACAATATTATTTTTATATTTTATTATAATGTTGAAACAACTATTAAACTCATACTAATGTTGTTTTTTTATTATTATAATTTTTAACTTAGTTATTATTATTATTATTATTATTATTATTATTATTATTATTATTATTATTATTATTATTATTATTGATATGGATAAAAATGCTTGATTGATGTAAAAATACGTGAATTTTTGGGGGTCTAACCACCCTTAATATTTCAAAAACTTTCTTCAAAGTTTATTTTTCATACACTTAATCCTTGATATTTATATTATTATTATAGTTATTTTTTTTTTCAACATAAATTTCAAGAAATATCAGCATAGTTTTCAACTTTAGAGCCACGGAATCCATGCCGCCAAACCCCCTGATCTATATTCTCAAATTATAAAAGAACAAAAACTTGAATACCTTGAACACTTGTATTCCTTGAATTGATCGGTAACAACACCTCACAATATAATATTTTTAAAAGTCAATCATGTTCATATCTTAGAATTTAGAATATATGTACTAATTTTTATAAAAAAAGTGTAAATTTGTCAAACATTAATCCCATGTCAATCGAGCAAAGAACCCATTAGGAACACCATCTCACAATTCAAATTTATTTTCAGTGAGCATAGTACTTTTTATTTGTTTAAGTGCCCCTTACCTTTTATTTGTGATTGTGCTATGGGAAAATAAAAGCGAGAATTAGAGGGTTTTGATTTTCAGGACCTTGCAATGATAAAAAATGAAGCACGGATAGTCTTCAAAGAAATGAGAGATGTAACATCCCCTTGAACATTACTTTGTGAACAAGTGCGGAAATAAATTATATAGAAATTTTGCTGGTTGCTTTCGAAAATTTATTTACTTTAAGTCAGAAAAGTTTGGGTATAAAATTTTTCCTGCGGTTACGGTAAAACTTAAACCTATTTTAAAATGATAACACCGCATTTTCATCTATCATTGTATAGATTAAAATGTGTCGTATGACCAAAAACCTAAGTCATGACCGACGCACAGGCTTACAAACCTAGCATGACAAACCTATTTATTTTCGAAATGTACTTAAAAAAAACTAGAATTTTTACAAAGATTTCGACAAAATCTCCTCTGTAATTCCAACATCCCAAAATAACACCCGCTGAAATACTTATATTTTCATCCCAGGAGTTTCAGTCATACAAAATACATCAAGATGGTGTTAATCTGAAAATATTTACATCAACAAACTACACATGACCAAAAGGAAAAATCTTACATTTTTCATCCAAAAGAAAAGTTCTTCGAGCCATAAACATTCCATTCAAAATAAAGGCTCTCCGAGCGATAAACATACATACTATCATTAATCAATAACATCTCAAAAACCTAAGCTAGTCGTTCTAAAAGATATTCCTGGGGAAGACCCCTATGGTTTTCACCATTATAATTGACATTATACTTCTTCCAGGATTGGGACTAGTATCCCCAAGTGAAACTGGAAACCTCTTCTGCATCTTCTGTATGCATGTACCAAAGGTACAACAGCAAAACCAGAAAAACAGATACATCAAAGGGTGATATACCAATATATGGATTCAAACACGATAACTACATGCGCGACACTCAAACATCATTTAACATGTATATTCAAAGTACACAATATATTTAACAAAGGGTTTCATACCCAACAGTCGTTGTCGTTTTAAAAACAATGACACTTCTATTTTCATCATCTAACTTTGGTACTTAATCTCCGAAGCTCCAACCAACAAATAAATGAGCTGATTAGGCTCTCGTTGCCGAATAAGGCAAAATCAATGCCAATAAGGCAGAATCATTGCCAGATAAGGCAGAGTTCAAATTAACCATATCACTGTCCAAAACGAGACACAGTGAGTACTATTTATAGTATATGATTTCATGGTCATATATCCATCAAGGCACAGTGATGCAAACGTCATGAATACTTGCCATCAAGCATTCAAGTCCTGTGCAAGGCATGTCTGCCCCAAAAATGCATGTAAAACGTTTTGTTCTCGTAGTTTTCTTTGTGTTCAATCTTTCCATGTCGGAGCTAAAAGTCTCACGACCAAATCACCATTTTAAACTTTCAAGTTTAATACCTCATTCCAAAAATAAATGACTCCAAGTCAAAAGTGTGCAAATCACGAAATCTAGACCGATGCACTAGTCTTAGATACGTAGATTATATTGCACAAAACCAATACCCATTTTATAGGACATCTAGTCCATAACTTCACCTTTCGGACCCCGGGCCTATATCATAGAACACTAGAACCCCGACTTCTCGGCTTCTAGGTCCGTTTTTCATCTTTAAAATTATTTTCGTTCTATGAAACACAAAACAAAACAAAATTTTCTCAACTTATCTAAGTTGACGGAAATAACACCGTTGTGTAAAATTCGTTTACAGAAAATCCTTTCCGTTTGAAATTCATTTATAAAACCGTCAAATCATAGAGAAATCCATTTTTCTTAAATCCGTTTTCTTTTGGAAACTCCTTTTTCCGAAACAACTTCAAATCATCGTAAAATCATTTCCATATTTTTCTTCAACTTCTCTAAATCAAATCCTTTAAATTCCTACTCAAGCTTTTTCAAACCTTCTATCTTTAATTAGTTGAGCACTGACCACTGTCAGACTTCTTGGTCAATCAACTAACCAACAGATAATCCATACATAACAGATATCCATACATCGCAGATATAATCATACTTTCACAGAAAACATTAAAAACCACATAATAGTCATATAACAACTTAATTTAACACCACACATCACAATAGATAAACTCAAATACGACACACAAATAGCATGCAATTACCGAAAATACCTCAGGCAATCTCCCATTACCTTTGAAGACCATAAAAGATCCTCTCTTTGGTTTCTCAACCGTCAGCTTCCTTCTGAGCGAAGCTGCACAAAACCAAACTCCAACTAATAACCCGACTGGACGTTCCAGTTTTCTCTAAACAGCTTCTGTCAACTCCCGAACAATGTAAAACCTGTTTCCCCCAAGCAAACACAACCCCGACAACATCCCGGAGAAGGAGTCAAAACATTTTCAACCATCGGACAATTATAACATTCAATCATTCTACATCAAACACTTACTCTAAGTTGATTTTAAATACTCAATTTCACAAAATAAAGCTAACCTCAATAAAAATCAGATTGGGGGGTTTTTTAGGGTTCATAAATCAATTTGGGGAAAACTCATTTTAACTAAAGAATAATGAAATTGGTTTAGGGAAACACTAATTCACAGTCCCAATCGCATGAAAACAAGTTTTAATTTCAAAATTCAGAATGCAATCAAAGAGCTAGGGTTAGGGTTTGGAAACTGATTTGGAATTTTACAAAATAGAAGAGATTAGGGGTAAACACTTACCCAAGGAAGAAGAAGAGGTACTGCGACGGCGGCCTAAGGTTGAGGTGCAGCGGTGGTGTCATGACGGCTCCAGCAAGGACAGCAAGCGCTCGCGGTTGGAACTGCGACCAAACGCGAAACCAACGAGCCGGCACGTGCAGGGTGACGAATGGCGGTGCGCGACCGAAAATAGAGCTTCGGTGGTGGAGCTCCGGCGTCGGATAGAGGGGGAACGCGCAGGACTGAAACTTGCGTCTTCTCCTCCACGTCGCGGCTGTTGGAGGTTCTTCCAAGGTGGCGGCGCGACTGATCTTAGGGAGAACAAGGAGAGGAGCGTTTGGGAGATGAGAGAAGGAAGAGGATGAGTTGAGGTTTTAGAGAGAGGAAGTGAGAGATCACTCTAATGAAGGAAGAAGGGAGAAAATAAAAGATGTGGAGGTGATACTGTACGCGTACAGGAAAAAGAAGGAGGAAGGAGCCAATTTTTTTTCTTTTTCTTTTAGATAGTAGGTAAAATATGTGGTTGAAATTAATTTTAGAAAAAAATAATAATATTAATTATTAGATCTAAAAATAATGATTGAAAAATATATGCTTTTAAAATTCAAATTAGAGTAAAGATTGATATTTGAACGGATCAACCAAGAAAATCAATGATCCAAGATTAATCACAGATTAATTTTAAACCAACATATTTTTAGGTCTAAAACTAAATAGAGTAAAAATATGAAAATAAATTTCTTTAAATTATTATTTAAAATATTTTTCTAAACAAATACTATTAGTGATAATAACATAATATTATTGTCTAGTAAGCGTGCTTACACTGTAATAAGGCAGTGTTAATGCACTCAATGAAATAATTTTAAAAGAGTAAATAAAATTACTCGAGATCAAGCCTCATAAAATAATTGAAAATTAACGTCCAAATAATTATCATTCCAATAAAATAATATAAATAGATATATTTTACCGATATTGAAAAACCATAAAAACCGGGTGTTACAAGAGAGAGATTCATTACCTGATATGAGATGACCGAATGAATAGGGAGCAGGGATGGTCTTCGAAGAACAACTTGAGAAAAAAAAATTAAGAGAATGAGTAGAGATGGTGGAAATGAAGAAGAGAAGAGAGCCTTACCTTTTCCTTGTTCTTCGGTTGGTGGGCTTCCAGTGGCGAGAGAGAAGCAGAGAGATAGAGAGGCACGGTGATCCTTGGTGGAGTAGGGTAGGGGGAAGTGAGAAGTAAAGAGGAAAGAAAAAGAAAGGAATTAAAATATATACAAAAAAGTCAAAAAGAGAATGCATCTAAAATAATTTAAAATTGGGCGATAATGATTTCATTATCATGATTATTTTGAATTATTTCCTTACAAAAATGATTTCATTATTGACATTTATAATTTTGAATGGATCTTTTTTTCAATGCATTGGAATAATGTGTTGGCGTTCACAAGGCATTGTAACAATGAAAATATCATGTAAAAAAATAATGAAAATATACAATTTGAACATTCAAAATTTTACAAATAAAAAAAATTCAACATAGAACATTCAAAAATTGAAACATATACATTAGAAGCTTAGCAACCAAGTCAATGTCATAACTCATAAACATTTTGGAATACCTCTGTAGGTGGCGTAAATATGAAAATCATTGGCTGGAAGAATATCATCCTTACCCAACCTTACATCATCCCAATATGCAAATTTAAGTATGGGGTCGTGTTGAGCGGTAACCACCCGCATTAGCAGCAACACCAAAAGTTACCATGGAGTAGATAACACCCTCTTTCAATAACTTTTGAAACTTGTATAGCAAAGTCCTACGGACAAAAGCACGTATCTTGTCTCTGCACCAAAAGAACATGTAATGAATTATATATCTCCAATATAAAAATAAAATTAATAAGTCAATGACAAAGTAGCTTGCTGTCAATGAGGACCATCTCCATGGAGGGGGACAACTTGTTTTTACACTATGTAATTATAGTTGCAAGTCTGTTAAGTTAGTTTAGTTAGTTATAACTAGTTGCTATTTTTGTTTGTTAAGTTGGTTGCAATCAGTTGCAATTCTGGTTTAGCTCTATAGCTGTGTTAATATATATATTTGTAGTGCTGTAAAGTATCATTCAGTTTTTCAATGAGAATCAGTTTCTTTCTCAATTCACACTTGCATCCTTAATATGGTATCAGTTGTTAATTTCTCTTCCGCATCATCTTCTTCTTCTTCTTTCTATGCAAGAACCCTCCATTGACAAATTGTCTTTGTGTTCTTCATCTCTTGCACATCATCTTCTTCTTCTCTTCTGAAGCTTGTTGATTCTCTGATTCCCTTTCTCCTTTCTCTCATGGCGGCTCAAAACCATGATGATATTTGGAATCCTTACTTCATTAATGCTTCTGATAACCCAGGCATGGTTCTGGTGTCTCAGCCACTCACGGTTGATAATTACAACTCTTGGAGTCGCTCCATGACAATGGCACTTGATGCCAAGAACAAACTCATGTTTGTTGATGGTTCTCTTCCAAGACCCGATGGTCAAGATCCTCATCTTCTTGCTTGCTGGAAGCGCAACAACAAACATTGTAAGTTCTTGGATCCTTAATTCTGTTTCAAAAGATATGGTAGCTACTCTCAGTATTGTCCTCTCTTTCTGCAGCAATTTGGACCAATCTTAGAAACAGATTTGCTCAACAAAATGGCCCCAAGATTTACAAATTAAGAAAGGAACTTAGCAGTGTTGCTCAAGGTGATCTTTCTGTACATGAATATTTCACCAAACACAAAGCAGTTTGGGAAGAAATATCTGATTTTAGGCCTGCTTGCAATTGTGTGTGTGGAGGAGCTCGTGAAATTTTAGAATTCATTCAACATGAGGAAGTTTTAACCTTCTTGATGGGACTCAATGAACATTTCTCAAATGTTCGAGGGCAGATTCTTGCTATGGAGCCCTTTCCATCGATTGAGAAGGTATTTGCTCTTGTCCTTCAAGATGAACAACATAGAGCAGTTACTGCAATAACTTCAACTGAAACTCAGGTTGCTTTTGCTGTCAAGCAACAATCCAATGCCAAAAATTTCAATAATGGTAAGAAAGAAAGACCTACCTGTACTCACTGTGGACTCATTGGCCATACTGTGGATAAGTGCTACAAGATTCATGGATATCCTCCAGGATACTCCAAGAACAAGTCAAAGAATTCTGGAAAAGCTGTGGGTTAATCAAGTCACAACTCAACCATCGTGCACTTATCCTCCGATCAATGCCGGTGGTTAATTTCCCTTTTGTCATCACACACACAAACAAATCACACTGACATCAAAGAGATAGACCCTCCTTCGGTTTTTGGTTCTATCAATTTGTTTCATCAAATTCTAGGGTTCATCCTAGTTATGATTCTAAAAGTTCTTGGATTCTAGACTCGGGTGCCACATGTCATATAGCATGCTTTGTCTAAAGCTCCTTGATAGTCATAAACCTGTTACTAATTTCCATGTTACTTTGCCCGATAATTCCATCATACCCGTACATTCTGTTGGTACAGTGTTTTTAAGTTCCAAACTTACCTTACACAATGTTCTTTACATTCCTAGTTTTCATGTTAACTCGATTTACAAGTGCCTTATTGTCTTCAAATGACATTACAGTCAAGTTCTTACCTAATAATTTCTGTTTGGGATCACAAGAATCGATGATGATTGGGAAGGGTGACTTACTTCAAGGACTTTATGTCTATAAGCCTTCTCCCATCCACAATCGTGTTTCCATACCTATTTCTCGCACATAATAAAACTTGTACATCTACAATCCCTTTAGTAAATAAAGTTTCAATTGCTACCGGCATGCTAGGTTAGGTCACTTGTCAAATAAAGCTTTGCAATTAGTGAATAGCAAATGCCAATTATCCTTACAAAAATCTGATCTTGTTCATGATTGTAACATTTGTCCCTTAGCTAAACAAAGAAGAATTCCTTTTGTGTCTTACAATCATTTTTCGATTCTGTCTTTGATCTTGTACACTGTGATATATGGGGTCCTTACCCCACACCTACACATGATGGCAAAAGATTTTTTTTAACCATTGTTGATGACCATAGCAGATTTACATGGACATATATGATGCAATATAAGTCAGAGGCACCAAAACTGATTCAACAGTTCTTTATCATGATAGAAACTTCGATTCAAAACAACTATCAAGCAGTTGAGATCAGACAATGCCAAAGAACTAGCATTGACAAAATTCTTGCAATCAAAAGGAACATTACATCAATTCAGTTGTGTTGAAAGGCCTCAGCAGAACTCTGTAGTTGAAAGAAAGCACCAACATTTACTGAATGTGGCTAGGTCACTCTTCTTCCAATCCAGAGTTCCAATTCTGTTTTGGGGAGAATGTTTGAAGGCTGCTACCTTCTTGATCAACAGAATTCCAACTCAAAATTTGAAGCAACAATCTCCATTTGAGGTATTGTATCAAAAGCAACCAAACTTGAAAGACTTAAAGGTTTTTGGATGCTTGGCATTTGCATCAACCTTGCCATCAAAAAGGGACAAATTTACTGCTAGAGCTACACCATCTGTGTTCATTGGTTATCCAATAGGGTATAGAGGATATAAACTCTATAACTTACAAACTCATACTATGTTCATATCAAGAGATGTCATTTTCCATGAACACATATTTCCTTTTCACACAATTCCACAAACATCCTCTCAACTACCTGACCCTTTTCCCAACCTGGTCTACCCAAAACCAATCCTAGACCACTGTCCAAATGCACCAACAACACCTATCATGAATCATGAACCGATTCCAGAAACAGAATCTAACCAAAGTCCACTCAATCCACCTCAAAATTCTGAACCTGAACCTGAAAATGTAACCAATCCTCCTCCTAGAAGATCTACTAGATCATCTAGGCCTCCAACATACCTTCAAAACTACCAATGCAACTCAACCTCTCATTATCCAATCACCAATCATATATCCTACCACAAACTTTCTTCCAATTACAGAAACTTCATCATGCAAGTCTCTGCAAATTATGAGCCACAATTTTATCACCAGTCCGCAAAGTTTCTCGAGTGGCGTGAAGCAATGAATGAAGAATTGGCAGCCATGGAAGCAAACAACACATGGTCGAAGAGTTCCTCTTCCTTCGTGCAAACACAGTATTGGATGTAGATGGATTTACAAGGTAAAAACAAAGGCAGATGGTAGTATTGACAGACTTAAAGCTAGACTAGTAGCCAAGGGCTATACTCAGCAAGCAGGAATCGATTTTAATGATACTTTTTCCCCAGTGGCAAAGCTCACAACTGTGAGAGTTCTGTTATCATTAGCAGCCATCAAGAACTGGAAATTTCTTCAACTTGATGTGAATAATGCCTTCCTCAATGGTGATTTATTTGAGGAAGTATATATGTCCCTTCCACTTGGATACAAGGTTCGGGGGAGAACCTAGTATGCAAGCTCAACAAGTCCATATATGGACTAAAACAAGCATCTAGACAAGTGGTTCAAAGAAATTCTCCACAGCTTTTGGTTCAAGCGGGGTTCAAACAATCCAGAAATGATTATTCTTTGTTTACAATGGGGTCTGGTCCAACCTTTGTGGCTCTTCTTGTATATGTAGATGATATCATCATATCAGGACCATCTCAGTCTAGCATTGACAGTGTTAAAGCAAAACTGCAGTCTATATTCAAGTTGAAGATCCTTGGTAATCTAAAATACTTTCTGGGATTGGAAATTGCTCAATCCTCTAGAGGCATTTTCTTATCCCAAAGGAAGTATGTTCTTTCTCTCCTTGAAGACACTGGCTTCACAGATTGCAAGCCTGCAAACTCCCCTATGGATGCTAACTTGAAGCTTAGTGCATCAGATGGAGAGTTGCTGCCAAATACTTCTCAGTATCGAAGACTTATAGGCAGGTTGCTATACTTAACCATATCTAGACCAGATATTAGCTTCTCTGTTAATAAACTCAGTCAATACATGTCAGCACCTAGAACATCACATCTAGATGCAGTGCACCATTTGCTGAGATATCTGAAAGCTACTCCAGGCCAAGGAATTCTGTTTTCATCAGATTCTCAGATCTCCCTCAAAGCTTATGCCGATGCAGATTGGGGCAGTTGCTTAGACTCTAGAAGATCTACCACTGGTATATGTGTTTTTCTTGGTAATTCTTTAGTTGCCTGGAAATCAAAGAAACAGCATGTTGTTTCTAGATCCTCAGCTGAGGCAGAATACAGAGCCTTAGCCTCAGCAGCCAGTGAAGTTACTTGGTTGAAGCAATTGCTTGTTGATTTCGAAATCAACATTGGGCCTACTCTAGTATTCTGTGATAACCAAGCTGCAATCCATATTGCTACCAACCCCACATTTCATGAAAGGTCCAAACACATAGAGATTGATTGTCATTTTGTCCGGGACAAAGTCAATGATGGCATGTTGCGACTTGTTCATGTTAATTCCAAGCACCAGTTAGCAGATATATTGACAAAACCACTTCCCATTCCTCTGTTCAGTTTCCTATTGTCCAAGATGGGCATTTATAGCATATATGACCCACCTTGAGGGGGAGTTTTACACTATGTAATTATAGTTGCAAGTCTGTTAAGTTAGTTTAGTTAGTTATAACTAGTTGCTATTTTTGTTTGTTAAGTTGGTTGCAATCAGTTGCAATTCTGGTTTAGCTCTATAGCTGTGTTAATATATATATTTGTAGTGCTGTAAAGTATCATTCAGTTTTTCAATGAGAATCAGTTTCTTTCTCAATTCACACTTGCATCCTTAATACTTGTATTTGGAAAAATTTGGCACACACCAAAGCCTTTAGCCTACTACCCTCACCACCAAACTGCAGGCCTTGTTATTAGGATTAACCTCCGCAATAAAATCATGCCTGGATGCCATTTATCAGATCTAACAACCTAACAACAAATGGTAGACTACTATAATATTGTAACACCCCGATTTTTCACTACTTTCTAATATCGGTAATAAATATTATGGGACTTGGAAAATGATTTTGGATAAACCAAGGTCAATTCCATGTTATACTTATTTTCATAAGGTTACGGGAAAGTTTTTGGTTGAAAATTCAGACGGAAATCGGTCTGCTGTTTTCTGTGTTTTCATTGACAATAAAAGTTTACTGTCGTGTTTTCACTGAAAATTCAGACGGAAATCGGTCTGCCGTTTACTGCTCGAAAAACCTAATTTTAATTCGTGAAACAAACACTTGAATCTTCAAGAGGTAAGGGGAGTTTGCTTGAGGAGTTTAAGATGATCCCATGCTGTTTTAGAGTTGTCTGTAAATTATCTGTGGTGTTTCTCTGTGATTTTGAATCATTTATTGTTTAATTGATTATATGCTTACTTGATTATTTGTGATATATTGATTTACATGATTATAATTGGAGTGTTAAATTATAAGTGTGATGCATGTCATAATTTAGATGTATGCCATGTTATATTGTGGTGAAATTATCTGCTGTTGGGTGACGGATTGAGAAACCTAACATTGGTCAGTGTTTAAATTAATTTGAGGATAAAAGCTTAGTAAGCTTTGATAATTAATCAGAGTGATTAATTTGTGAAAATTTGAGAAAAAATGGAAACAAATATTATTTTAATAATATTTTTGTGGAAAATGATTCAATAGGTGACAGTAAGGGCAGAACTATGAAATTTTTCACAGGCGCTAGTTTTTCCAAAATAAATTCAATTTTATTATAAAATGTTATTTAAAGTGATTAAGTTACGAAAATAACGTAATATTACCGTCAGAACAATTACTTATGACAGAAAAGTCATTTAAGTTATAAAAAGATTTTTTGGAGAAATTTTGAGAAAAATGTTTTACTTTATTATTATAAATTTTATTTAGAAAGGTCTTTTTAAAAGTTGATGTTTATTGAGAACGATATTCAGAAATGAAGGAATTGGAAAGAAAATAATTTATCAATGATTTTTACGTTTTATCAATGTTTTTATCAGAAAAGAATTTATGTAAGAGAATTTTTATTCAGCGAAATTATTCCGTTAAACTTGGATAAGTTTTTGAAGGTTTGTTTTTGTATTTGTTATCCCGCTGAGCGAAATGTTTTACAAAGGAGAAACGAACCTAGCGACCGAGACGTCTGGGTTCTAGTGTTTTGTGGACACGTAGATCAGGGATCTGTGTCATTGGACTGAGTGTCCTGTAAAGGTTTTGTGGACTGTGTGTCCTAAATTTGATGTGGAAAATGTGAATTCCATATCCACGAGCCTAAGACTGGTGCATCAGTTTAGGGCTTTGCGATTGAGCATTCGGACTGTGTGTCCTGTGTTAAGTTTAAAACACTTGGACTGTGTGTCCTGTATTTGCTTTAAAGTGAAAAAGTCTTAATATAAAATTAAGCATGGTCGTTAGCTTTGGACTTGGACAACGAAAGATTATTACAACAAAGAAAACGAAACGAGAATAAAAGTTTTTCTCATGCATTTTTGGCAGACGTGCCATGTGTTATGATCATCGAGTCCTGAGTGGATCAATGTATCTTTGATGGACTATGTTTCCATTTGATCATTGGATTCTGAGTGATCCAATGTATCTTTACTTGACTTTGTTTCCAATTTAATGCGATGACTATTGAGGTTCTGAGTGATGCAATAGGTTATGGACAATAAACTCCATTGATCACAGTAACTTTTGTGTTCTGTGTGGACCAATGAGTTACCATTTGTATGACTAAAACAATAGTTGGATAGTTGTCACAATGGGCCGTATGACTAAGCTTCAATAGCTGTTTGAGTGGCTATCATACGAAGTCGGATAATATTTATGCATAACTGCAATAGCTGTTTGAGTGGTTATGTATCTGTGTACAACTGCAATAGTTGTTTGAATAGTTGTCACAGAGGGGTCATGTACACAATTGCAATAGCTGTTTAAGCAATGGTCACATGAGGTTGAGGTGGATTATCCGAAAATGTAACCTGTGTACAACTGCAATAGCTGTTTGAGTGGTTGTCACAGAGGGGTTGTGTGAACAGTTGCAATAGTTGTTTGAGCAATGGTCACATGAGGTTGAGATGAATGTGCTTCTGAGCCTGATCCGCTCATTTGAAAGAAGTTGGGATCTCCGGAGATTAGGTATTAAATTAGAGCCTGAATATTGAAGTGTCATGCATTTTTATGAAATGACGATGACTTTCGGGTATGAAACCCTTTGATAAAATTATTCTGCTGTTTGGATAATTTTTGTATGCTGTGAATATCTGGTATATGTTGTTTTGTGTGTCGCGCATGTGGTTGTCTTATCAAAACTCATATATTGGTATCTCACCCTTGCATATTTGTTTCTTGTTTCCTATATTGTGTGTGTATACATATATATATATATATATATATATATATATATATATATATATATATAAATATATGTATGAGTACAGATGAATTCCGAGGAGACGAGTCTATCGTACTTAAGGATCAGATCCTTGATCTGTGTGAATGCCGCCGACAATGGTGAGGCTTGGGTGATCAACACGGGAGCTAGGAGTGCCACTTACACCGGACTAGTTTGTATCATTGAGGGTACTAATTCAGGATCTACATCACGTATGTATCAGACTTTGACCGTGGAGATACCTTTACCACCTCTCTGGTTACTTACGGGTTTTCTTGTAGATTAGGAGTAGAGGTATCCTCCCCGGATATTTCGATAGGTTGGGAGAACCATGATGGTCTTCCCAACAGTGATTAATCGTATTGACCAGCTGTAGGACTTTTGGTATTTATTAGTATGTGGACTTGGCTACTGAGAGTGATCCTTGTTGGATTGTGGTGACAGACTACCGCTACGTTGTAGTTATGTCTTTATATTCTTATGTTATGACCTTGGGAGATGACCTATTATGTGAAGGTCTAAGTGTAAAACTCTTATGATACTTATGTATATTATGTTAATGGTGTTGGATTGTATTTGGAGTAAAAGAAAAAGAAAAAAAAATTATCACCAATTTTGAAAGGGATAAGTAACTAGAAAATTATATTTTCCGAAAGCAACCAGCAACATTTTATTGAGTGTATTTCTGCAACAAGTTACTTAAATGTGATACCCTGGGAAGAGGGTGTCACAAATATTATAAGTGCAAGCATGCAAGGACCGGGCAGTCTGATTATTCCAGAAAATGGGAGACCACATTTATAGAAAACATATTATGGATTTCCATATTGATAATTATGCAGATAAATTCAGACTCAATCAAATCAATCAAAGCTGAAACGATGATTATTTGAATATTTCTATTTCTATGCGTATATAAAATCTTAAAGCATTATGAAAATTTATTTGATTATCGTCCAAAATATTAATTGAATGCTAAAAATATGAAATAACATAAATGGTCCCAAATAATGATTTGACTATTTTAGCTGAAAATTTATTATCATTATTTGTATGCACGGTTTTGGCTATTTCCATGCATAATTTGTTCAATTTGATTGATTATTGATGTTATTGAAGTAACTATTTTTTTAAAGAAAAGTAACTTGTATTTGTTATTATTGAAATAAATTAGTATTCAGAATTGTCATTATTACTATTAATCATGGTATTCAAATAACTTCATAAAATTAATTAAGATAATCACGATCATTATAATTAATAATAATATTGAAAATTTATTGTCATTATTCAGATTTGACTATTTCTATGCATATTTAAATTTGATTGATTATTAATGCTATTGAAATAAATTATTATTATTACTATTTGAAATTTGAAATAAATTTGTATTCAAATTTAATATATTTTCAAATTAATGTGAGCACGACACTTAAGCCAACTTTGGAGGGAAGGCTTGTGTCGAAGCCACACATGCAAGAAAAATGGCTCCAGAGATTGACATGTGGAGGTTTCCATTTTGAGATTATTCTCAAATGTATATTACTAGACTTTGATACCGTGCCCTCACAGGGCAAATCATAAATATTTTCTTTTGTTTTTTCATATTTGTATGAATATAATAGAAAATAAAAAAGATATGATATACATATTAGTAATTTAAAATTTACTTTAATTTTCAAAAAGAAATTAATAGCATGGTGACATATATTCTTGATGTTGCAATATAATGTTACATATATCATTTCTTAATGAAATTAAATTTTGTTTTAATAATCGCAAAGATACTTGTAACACCCCCTTGTGCATTACTTCATAATACGTGCGGAAATAAATTAAAATTCTATTTGCTAATTGCTTTCGGAAAATTAAATTATTATAAGGCAGAAAACTCGAGTGTAAATTTTTTTTTAACGGAAAGCTCTAGAAACATGATACTGAAATTAAAGTAGTGAAGTCATATTGAATATCTTTACATATTCATAACAAGGTTGCCACGACATACACTGTTTTCTCAAAGAGTCTCATTTTCAAATGAGAAAATTATAACCAAAACTAACTTACAATCTCACAGTTAAATACCTTTTTAATTATACGACTCAACCAAAATTCCAAAGCTAGTCACTCTACAAGACAGTTATTTGAAATACCCTCGTGACATTCCCACTAACGAATACTTCTTCAAGCATCTAGAAGTTAAGTCCTCGAATGACTTAGTGAATTCCTTCGCTTCATCTGTACTAGTGTACCAAAGTACTACCGTAGTCTAGAATAAACCTGATATATTTGTAAGGGTGAGACGACAATATATGGATTTAACACAATAACTACATATGAGACATAACAGAAAACATACACATATACATTTTCATAAAAATATAAGCATTCATAACAAGGCAATAGTTAATCAATGGGTTTCACACCCCAAACATCATCGTTTGAAAACTTATGCATGAACACTTCATATACATCATCTACAAATCGCACTTAATATCATGAGATATCCCAACCGTTGTGAGTTGATCAGGCTCGATAACCATACAAGGCAAAGGCACACAGCCATAGGCACGCAACCAGAACACAAGGCACCCAGCCATAACATAAGGCACGCAACCAGAACAAAACGAGCACGTCTGCCAAATACATGCAAAAACACTTTGTTCATGACACTTATTTGTGTTCGATATTTATTTGCCGAAGCTCAAAATGACTTACGACAAATCATGATATATAGTTTTAAATATCTTAAAACTTTCATTTCTAACACAGGACCTCAAAGTCCGAGTGCTCAATCACGAAACCCCTAGACCGATGCACCAGTCATAGGTTCGTGGAAATAGAAAACATCTTAAATATTTTAACACAGTAGACACCACGTCTACAAGACCTCAAAGTCCAAAGGACACCACGTCCATAACATATTAAGAACCTTAGTACATTGACGTCTCGGTTGCTAAGTTCAATATCACTTTTAACACAGTTGAGAAAACTTGATTTCGGAAAATAATTTCAAATGGGAAATTCCTTTATAAAATCATTGGTTACTAAAAAAATTTAGGTTTCAGAAAAGATGGTCACCTGAGACTTAAATTTGTTTAAAATACGTACTGCCGCTTTAGAATTACTTGTCGTCAATTAACATTTTTAAAGTCATTTAAGCCAAATCTTAGCTTTTTCCACTTAAATAATTTTCTAAAATCATATTTAAGTTATTTTCGAAGATTAATTTCATAAAATAAATTTTTATAATATTACAGAATTTCTTACGTAAAAATTAGTAGTACAAAAATAATTTCACGGTTACATCCTCACTGTGACTCATAGTTCACTCTTACACAGATAAGTCATTAAAATAAAGATATTTTCCAACATTTCGTATTTTTCCCAAATAAAATATTCCATCAATATTATATACCAATATTTCTTCATAAAACATTGAATATAATTTATGAAGCTTCTTAAAGCTTTTATCTGGTTAATTGATTGGGCACTGACCACTGTCAGACTTCTCAAACAAATCAATAACAATATTATAGCAATTATCCCAGGTAGATCATGCATCAAACACTATAATATATAACTGCAAATAAATAATTAAATGCAGATAAACAAACACAGATAATAATAATACAACCTGAACCAAATTAAACAAGCACTATAACCGCAGATAAATAGTACAAACCACACACTAATCACATACAGTCATTGGGAAAAATCCCTCAGGTATGCTCCCCTTACCTCTTGAAGTTACAGTTTTCCTCTCGAAGTTTTCCTTCCGATTAGTTTCCGATTCCACACGACAACTTAGTAAAACCACAACAATTATCCTTCACCGTAAATCACAACACAGCAAGTTAAACAATGAAATAAAATCTCCTCTAACCTATATACTTAGGTTAGGCCAACATAGGTTAATCAGGCTAGAGATGTCAAAATTTCACATACTCTTGAATCAATGATCCTTAAGTACTAGGAAGACATAATCAATGATCATAAGTCAAGAACTTCAAGAAAATCCATCTAACTCACATGAGTTAGATTTCGGCCTCTTTGAAAGAAAATAGCTAGGGATTGATTTTGATTTCATGTTTTTTAGATCTAGCAAGTAGAAGTATTGGATAGACTAGATCAAGTGTTAAATGATAGAAATTGAAACAAAACATTCTTCCTCCTATTATACATAGGTTCGGCCAAGCTTGGAAGAATAGGAAGGAAATTTTGTTTGATCTCATGCTTCAACATATACAATATAGACATGATTACAAGATCATAGAAATTGGTTTCATGATCATAGGATTTTTCTACAATTTCCTAGAGATTTTACAAGATTCTAGATCTAGGAATTTAAAATGATGATCATGGAATAAACTTTTAAAATAAATGAAGGTGAAGGCTTAGATAAGTAAGGTGATGAGGTTTTATCTCTTGAAGATTGAAGAAATGAAGAAAATGATCAATACAAGCTTGGTTCAAAATGAAAGCTTTTGAGATAGCTTTGAGGATGTGGTGGTTTTGTGAGTGTATATCACGATTTGCTCATCCAAAAATTACAAACTTTGGCTTGTTGGAAAGATAATAAGGGGAGGAAAAACTTTTACGTTTAAGGTTTTATTTGATTTAGATCAGAACAGGGGCGTAAAGGGACTTCTTTCCACTGTTCTGGTGTGATGCTGAGAATTTTGGGCAGTTTTGGTAATTTGGGCATATCTCCTAATATACTTATCCGTTTTTTGGAAAGAATAGATAAAGAGGAACAACTTTCATGTAGAAAGTTTGTTGAGTTTCAGCAAAGAAGAGGGTCATCTTTTCGGTGGAGTTTTGGTGTTCTTATGAGTTTTTAAAGAAAAGTGCAAGTAGGAAGAAAATGAAGAAGACGAAGAGAAGAAAAATGGGGAAGGACTGCTTCTGTTTCAAGTGGTATAAATAGGCTAGATCTTAGGCTTTGTTTGGTTTTTAGGAATTGAATTAATGGGTTTTGGGATTATTTAATTGATATATGATTAATCATAGTTAATACTTAACTTAACTAGGGTTACTTTGCTAACTATGGTTAAACCCATGTGGTCAAGAATTCATGGGAGGTGTGACTAATTTTAGACCACAAGAACTAACCTTGGTTCCTTAACCATGGTTAAAAATTAACTCAACGTCGGTTAGGTTAAGCGTAGGGGTATTTTGGTCATTTCACTTGAAAAATTCCCGATCAATAAAATTTGAGACCGGAATCCTTATCCTCTATGCTACATCAATCTCTTCTAATATCTCAGCTCCATAATCGACTCCGTCGTTTGCCCGACTTATCCCCCGACTTAGGTTTTACGCGTTTTCTTAACGATTTCGTCCGAATAAAATAATAGTATTTCATTCCTAACGAATTTTTTCGAAATGTGGAAAATCGTCCGGGAAAAAATATAAAACCTAATGGTTTCATTCCAGAGTCGAAATTAGGGTTTCTGATCAGTAAAAACTTACTGTCAGTGAAAACGCAGAACACGTAGATCGGTTTCCGTCTGAATTTTCATTCCAAAACTCCCCCCTAACCTTATAAAAATAAGTATGACAGGGAAATGACCTTAGTTTATCCAAATTCATAAATCTAGGATAAGAATATAATCATTTATATAATTATTACCGATATTAGAAAGCCGAAAAATCGGGATGTTACAATACTGGTCAATTGTATAGTCCCATACCTACATTGTCTCAGGATCCTTCTCATTCCGGTGTGTAACCGGTTCATTCATGTGTCCCTCCTCCTAGAAGCCTGCCAAGAGCCGCTCCTTGTCCATGCCTCCTAGCACCAACGACCACTCCCAGCTTTCATCAGCCCCGGGTATCACACGCCCACCCGCTTCCACTTAGTCCATCCCCGAACCACACCGTACTCGGGGAGGTGCCGCTCTGATACCATTTGTAACATCCTTGACTGCGTTGCGGATTGACGACTGTCCCCACAAACCAACATGGGTCATTTCAGTGTGCTTTGTCCTCACTCACACGCTTCTTGGGAAAACTTTCCAAGAGGCCACCCATCCCAAAATTGCTCCAAGTCAAGCACGCTTAACTGTGTAGTTCTTAAGTGATGGACTTACGAGAAGATGCATCTTATTTGTATAGCTAGTACCAATCAATTTTTATAAGCCATCCTCAACTTTATAGTCCCATACCTACACTGTCTCAGGATCCCTCTCATTCTGGTGTGTAATCAGTTTATTCATGTGTCCCTCCGCCTAGAAGCCTGCCAAGAGTCTCTCCTTGCCTGTGCCTTCTTGCACTGACAACCACTCACCACCCTCGTCAGCCTCGGGTGTCGCACCGAGACTTGGTGGCGGAATAAGCAGAGGTTGCTTGAGACAGAAGGACAAGCTATCACTTGAGATTTGTTTCAGGAGTGTTTTATGGAAAAGTACATTCCAAAGAGCATCAGACAGGGAAAAGAGAGGGAATTCATGAGTTTGAAACAAGGGAATATGTATGTTGGACATTACGCTATCCGGTTTGAAGCATTGCTGAATTTTTCCCAGATTTATTCAGGTTCACCCAAACGAGGAATGGGTATGCAGAAGGTTCGAGGATGGTTTGAGGCCCGAGTTTAAGCAGACGATGCTACCATTAGAGCTGAATCAGTTTCCAGCTCTAGTGGAAAAATGTACAGTTCTGGAAAGCCATGACAGAACAAGGACAATGCAGCCACAACAAAGGAGTGGCGGACCTATCAGAGGAGATTACAGTCAAAGAGGTAGTGGAGGAAGGTTTCAACAACGGGCGAAGCCTTATAGTCGCCCCAATCAGCCATTAGTCAGTACAAGCGGCGGAAGTTCTAGTCAACTTACATCAGGACAAATTCTGACTTGTTTCAAGTGTGGAGGGCCACATATGATGAAGAGTTATCCCTAGTTTCAGAATGCTATATGTTTTCAGCGTGGACATACATGTCACATTGCTCATTTCTGCAACCAGGGCAATGTTGAGAGGACTCAAGCTCCACAACAGGGTGGAAGAGCACAGGGAGTTGGAATAAGGACTCAGGTTGGAAATCAGCAGGGAGGCAGACTTAGGCCAGTGGAAGAGTGTTCGCCGTGAAAAGATCTGAATCTGCTCGAGAGCCTGATCGGATACAGGGTAAGTGCCTCATTTTCAGAAAGCTCCTATCTGTGTTATTTGATTTGGGGGCTACCCATTCGTTTATTTCCTTAGAGTGCATAGATCATTTAAAATTACCAGTTTCATCTTTACCATATAATCTAAATGTTTCTACCCCTATGGGAGATACATTGACAACCCTGTTTTTGAGTAAAGACTGTCCCATTCTTCTATAAAATAGAACTTTCATTATAGACCTTGTTTGTTTGCCTATGCAGCAGATTGATGTGATTTTAGGCATGGATTTAATTTAGGATAACCATCTGGCACAAGACTGTTCAAATAAGACCCTTAGCATTTCTGAGCAATCTGCATTGTTGCCTGTCGATGATAGTCGATTGGGAGAAAGGCGATCAAAGGATTGCGTGGTGCTGTTTTCCTTGGAAGCCAAGGAGTCTTCGAAAGCAGAAGCGCTGCCTGTCGTATGTGAGTTTCCAGAGGTTTTTCCAGATGATGTGCCAGGGCAACCACCAAAGAGGGAGATAGAGTTTACAATATACATCATACTAGGGATGAGACCGATATCAAAAGCACCTTATCGAATGTCCCCAAAAAAGTTGGTAGAGCTTAAGAAGAGTTGGATAACATGCTAAAGAAGGAGTTTATCCGACCAAGTGTTTCGCCGTGGGGAGCGCCGATGTTATTTGTAAGGAAGAAGGATGAAAGTTCACGGTTGTGTGTGACTACCGGTAACTTAACAAGGTAACGATAAAGAATAAGTACCAGTTGCCGAGGATAGATGATTTGATGGATCAGTTGCAGGGAGCAACTATGCTCTCTAAGATAGATCCGAGGTTCGGGTACCTTCAGATCAGAGTGAAGGAATATGATATACCTAAGACTGCTTTCAGAAGTCGGTAAAGACACTACGAGTATCTAGTTATGTCGTTTGTCATGACTAATGCTCCCACTGTATTCATGGACTGCATGAATTGAATCTTCAGACTGTACCTTGACAAGTTTTTCGGTTTGTTTATCGACATCATTATGATCTACTCCTCGATTAGAGAAGAACATGAAGAGCATCTTCAGGTTGTACTTCAAGTGTTAAAGGACTGACAACTCTATGCCAAGTTGTCTAAGTGTGAGTTATGGTTGGACGAGGTACAATTTCTAGGGCATGTGATCAACAAGGAAGGGATAGTTGTAGATCCTGCTAAAGTTGAAGCAGTAGTTAATTTGGAACACCCTAAGACACTGGGAGAAGTTAGAAGTTTCCTTGGATTAGCAGGGTATTACAGAAGGTTCATGAGGGATTCTCGAAGATTGCATTGCTGATGACACAATTAACGAGAAAAGGAAAAGCATTTGAATGGAGTGTTGAGTGCGAGGCTAGTTTTTAGGAGTTGAAAAGGAAGCTAACAACATCTTCTGTGAGACACCCCGTTGTACCCCATTGTATTATTAGATTAAAACCTTATTATTTATTTACTTAATCGCATACTTAATGTTAGAATATATAAAAATTAAAACTTAACTTATAAACACACAGCGGAAGAAAATTTCAAAGTAAACACACCATATATATAACATACATATCATAGGTTTTATGCATTAGAGTATTTAAAACACTGTCTAGAGTATCCCATCAGTAGGATCCCTAGCAGGCATCTTAAAACAACAATTAATAGCAGAAACAAAACGTCTTATAAGACTCATTGGCCCTAGACACTAAACTACATTGCTGGAATCCATAGCTCGTCCACCCGCCTCTGGTTCATACGAAGTTCCATCTAACTCCTGAGCAACTGGTTCCTCCATCAGGTCTTCTCGTACGATCACGTCAGAAATAAAATACAACACACATAAAGATATAGGGGATAAGAAACATTTCTATCCTCAAAAGCAGAAAAGATTCATAGCATATCATACAATAAATGTCACAGACAATCAACATACATAACTAACAAATCATCCTCGAATTAGTTTACCATCCTCTACCCCAATCTCACACAATTACACTTTTATACTGACGTGGCGACCACTAATCCTGTCATGCATCCCCATTCCCGTTAAGGATGTTAGTCAGTCATCCAAGTGACGCGTCCCCAAAAACCGGTGTACACCCCCATTCCCGTTAGGATGCTCATTCCAAGAATGATACTATTCCCCCATTCTTGTTAGGGAATAGCTGCACATTTTAAATCTCAGTTGGGACAATACTGTGAGAACTTCGGACCTCGTGTGTTCCCAACTCACGGTTGTGAATAGCAATGCAAATAGATGAACCTCACACATTAATAACAACCTAGTGCCTTAACCTTCCATCAAAACCTTAACACATGTTCTATGTCACCACACTCCTCTTTGAAATAATTAGTTTAGGCTAGGCACCTCTAAATCACCATTTATCCTCACACCCAAACCAACAATTATCTCTCGAACAACATATATCTTTGCTTAAATCCACTAAGCACAAATATTAAAACCAGGCAGATCACTCATAACACAGACAATCATAAATATTCAAATACCACAAAATATCACATAAACAATTCAATAATAATAATAAATTCAATCAACCTCAGATGAAATCATCCTAACGTCGATAAACCTACAATCCCCGAATCACCATTGGTTTTACAGAAAAGGTTTCCAATGTGATTTTGGTTTTGTCGATTACTCAACTACTAGTTAGGTTTAGGTCGCCCTACACAATTATTATAGAATATACTACTTATCGATTCCGACGGTAGAATGATTCTTTCCCCCACCCGAGCTTATCTCCGGAAACATGAACTTTCAGCTCCTCGTCATGACACTACGGTTATTAAATCAACCTTCAACCAATCATAAGAATGAATTAATCAAACAAAATTCATCCTTAACCACAAAAGGCTAGGTTCGTCTATGACAACCCAAAATAAGGCTAAGGATTTCAAAACTTCACAAACTCTTAGATCAATGATCCTTAAGCATTTATAATGATAAAACCAATGATCATAACTAAAAGAATTGAAACAAAATCCTCTAACGCCAAAGGTTAGGGTTTCGTCCCATATTAGGAAAATAGTCTAGGAAATTTAGTTGGATTCAAGCTCTTGGATTTAGAACATATAGGTACTAGGGAGCTCAAATCAAGCATTACATTTCAAAAATGAAAACAAAATCATCAAACCCTTCTTTGAGTGAGATTCGGCCACTTAAAGAAAATAGGGAATGAAAATATTTTTGATTACATGCTCTTGGATAATGAAAGTAGAAGACATCACAAGATCATAGAAATTGGTTTCACATTAAAAGGATTTTTCTACAATTTTCTAGAATTATTTGAAGTTCTAGATCTATGAATGGAAATTTATGAAAACTTGATGATCATGGCTTGATCTTACAAAATAAATGAATGATAAGACTTATATGATTAAGGAGAAGAGCTTTTACCTCTTGAAGATTGAAGAAATGAAGAAAATGATCAACCTTCACTAAGTTGAAAACTACACAGCTTGAGGGTGTGATGGTATTGTGAGTGTATCTCACAATATACTCATCCAAAAATCACGAACTTTGGCTTGTTAGAAATATAAGAAGAAAAGGAACAACTTTTGTGTTGAAGGTTTCATTTGTTTGGGATCATAACAGGGGTGAAAAGGGCCTTCTTTCTGCTCTTTCGTGGGTTGCTGAGAATTCTGGGCAGTTTCGGTATTTTGAGCCTATCTCCCAATCCACTTATCCGTTTTTGATGATCTTTAGCTTGTTGAAAACAAGAGAGAAATAGGAACAACTTTGATGTTGAGAGTTTTAGTTTCAGAAAGGAAGAGGGTCATATTTTTGGCGGGGATTCGGTGTTCTTATGAGTTTTGTAACTTAGTTGGTGAGGAAGATGAAGAGAATGAAGGTTTGAGCGAAGGGGCTGCGGTTTTGTGGTATATATAGGCTATATCTAAGGCCTTTTTTGGTTTATTAGATGTTGGATTAATAGCTTTTGTGATTATTTAATTAATATAAGCTTAACCATAGTTAATAATTAACTTAACTAAGGTTATTTTGGCTAACCATGGTTAATAATATGTGGATCACATTTGATGGAGGTGTGACTGATTTTAGACCACACACAGTGACTCACCAATGAGTCATCGATCCTATCCGTTAGCGGTTCCCGGAAATTTCATACGCAACTCCGTCGTTTACCCAATTTCGGTTTTTGAGAGGAAAATAATGAAACGAAAGCAAAATGAAATAGATATGGTTTATTGGAGGTGGATGCACGAAATTGAAGAGATGTGGTAGGTTTACAACCATGTAAAAGGAGTGGTTAAGAGTGCATAGATGTGTCTTGTTAATACCCGCGAAAGCTTGGGGGGTATTTTGGTCTTTTTACCTAAGAGTCATGATTACTAGCATTCAATGCTCATAAATTCTTGTTGACTCATCCTCCATTAGTCATCATGTATGACTCGTTGTCCCGATCTCTTGACGGGTCTCTGCAGTTTCGTTTTCGACTCCGTCAATTTCCCGATTAGGGTTTTACGCCTGCATAAAAGCATAATATTTCGTTTTCGGTTGAAAATTTTCAAAACAACTAAACTTGTTAGAAATATGATTTAAATATAAACCATTTCTCTCACGAGTCAAAATTAGGTTTTCTGATCATTAAAATCTTACTGTCAGTGAAAACACCGACTGTTTTCCGTCCGAACTTTTACCAAAATCCGTCCGAATAAACATGATATTTTATTTCTAATCAGAAATTTGGAAAGTAGACTTCCTCACGGAAAAAATATAAAAAATCTACAAATTTCAGTTTTCGGGCCAAATTAGGGTTTTCCGTCAGTATAAAATTATACCATCAGTTAAAAAACCCAGACCGGTTTCCGTCTGAGTTTTAAACCCAAAATTTCACTGTAAAATTCTACCATAAGAGAGACTATGAATATTATTTTATTTTATTTAAAATAACTTTCTAACTCTCACATTAAAATATAATTAATCATATTTTAACCGGTTAAACAGCGAAATAAAAAAATCAGGCTGTTACTTTCAGTACTAGTCTTGCCAAATCCGTTAGCACTGTTTGATGTGTGTTGTGATGCGTCAAATCAAGGCATGGGTTGTGTTCTCATGTATAATGGAAAGGTGGTGACGTATGCCTCTAGACAGATAAGAGTACATGATAGGAATTACCTAACCTATGACTTAGAATTGGCCGCAATAATGTTTGCATTGAAGATATTGAGACACTATCTGTATGGTACACGGTTCAAATTGTTCAACAACAAAAAAGTCTGAAGTATTTGTTCCATCAGAAAGAGCTGAACATGAGACAGGGGAGATGGATGAAGTTCATCAAGTACTATGAGTTTGATCTCCAATACCATCCTGGGAAAGCGAATGCCGTAGCGGATTCTTTAAGTGGGAAATATTTATAAGTATCTGCTATGATGATCAAGGAGTTGTAGCTGATCGGGCAATTTAGAGACCCGAATCTTGGGATAACGGAGTTATCCCATAATAAGATAAGTTTGGGAATGGTCACTATTACTAGCGGATTCCAAGACTTAGTATGGAAGAAACAGGCAGAAGACCAGTACCTCCAAAAGGTAAACCAGATGATTGAGGAAGGGATAACTTCAGAGTTCGGGAAGGGTACTGATGGGATTGAGAGGTTTGGAGAAATAATTTGTGTGCTATAGGATAGTGAAGTTAAGAATCTGATCTTGGAAGAAGCACACAAGAGTAAGTTTCCATTCAGGTGCCACTAAGATGTATCAGGACTAGTAGAAAGAGTATGTCTAGTCTTGCTTGGTGTGTCAGAAATCAAATAGTATGTCCAATCTTGCTTGGTGTGTCAAAGCAAATATTGAAAACCAAAAGTCAGTTGGATTATTGCAATCTCTGGTTGTCCCGGAATGGAAGTAGGACAGTATTGCAATGGACTTTGTGTTTGGTTTGCCATTGATACAAAAGAGGCATGATGCTATCTGGGTGATAATTGATAGGTTGATGAAAAGTGATCATTTCTTGCCTATCAAACAAAAGTTCTCTTTGGAAAGGTCGACCTAGTTATATATCAGGGAGATAGTGAGGTTGCATGGAGGGCCAGCAAGTATAATTTCAGACATGGATTCGAGATTTACTTCCAGATTCTGGCAAAGTTTGAAAGGTGCTTTGGGACCTAAGTTAAGAATGAGCTCGGCTTATCATCCTCAGACGGATGGTCAGTCGGAAAGGACAATTCAATCTTTGGAAGATCTATTAAGAGCCTGTGTGTTGGAACACACAAGAAGTTGGGACGAATTTCTTCCACCGATTGAGTTTACAAACAACAATAGTTTCCATTCAAGTATTGGCATGCCGCCATACGAAGCACTGTTGGTATGAAACAGGTGAGAGTCAGTTGATTGGACCGGAGGTGGTACAACAGACAACCGAGTAAGTCAGGAAGATTCGGGAAAAGATGAAAGCAGCGATAGATAGGCAGAAAAAGCTACAAGGATAAAAGGAGAAGACCCTTGGAGTTCTAGGAAGGCGACCATGTTTTAATGAGGGTCACTCCGAGAGCTGGAATCGGCATGACAATCAAATCCATAAAGCTTGCACCTTGTTTTATAGGACCATTTTAGATTCTTCATCGAATTGGTCCAGTAGCCTATCAGATAGCCTTACCATCCAATCTGGCCAACATCCATGATGTTTTCCATGTATTCCAGGTTGGTAAGTACCATCGTGATCCATCACACGTAATAGAGCCCGAATCAATCCAGATAAGAGAAAACCTTGAGTACAAGGCTTTACCTGTACGAATCGAGGACCAAAGGATAAAGGAACTTCGCAGAAAGCAGATTCCATTGGTCAAGGTCATCTAGGATGCAATTACCGGAGATGCCACTTTGGAGAGAGAAGCAGACATGCAGCAACAGTATACTCACCTGTTCGCCTAAGGTAACTTAATTTAAATTTTGGGGACGGAATTTATTTTATTGGGGGTAGTAATGTAACACACCGTTTTCTCAATTAAGGAACCGGGCAGTGATTAAGTATGTTTGAGAGCTTAATCTTGTTCGTTAGGTGTTAATGAGTTAATGTATCAAGTTTGAGGTCAATCGGACTTCAACTAGACTCAGGATGCACTGAAATGCGTTAAAATCGGTAACCGGCATTAGAAGATGACGCTCAAACGTGGTGTATAGATTCTCTAGCATTGTGAGGTCCCCTACACGTGGCGCCATGTTTTAATTGCATGGACACGTGGCAGTATCAACGCTCTATCGTGGAATTTCCCCACGCTAAAACGGGGGCACACTTGAGCGTGCACCACCCCCATGCTCAAGCGTGCTATGCTCGATCAACCACTCCACTTTCTTTTTCTTCTCTTGCATGCAAAACTCATTTATCTCTTTTCGAACCAGAAATGCTTAGAGAGAAGGGAGAGCTATTTTTAGAGATAGAAAGTGAGATTGTGGTCCGTTCGCCCATCCGATTTCGATTCCGACTTCGAATACGCGATCAGGGCAACATGTACGTCATATACCTAGCTTCGATTCGTCGATTGGCTGAGCGTGCTCGCCTAGACAGAATCACTTAATTTTTCTTTCTTCTTTCTTCTTCACCCACTTTTTCATGCGACCATGGTTTGTTATAGAGAGAAGTCAAAGCTTCTTAGAGAGAGAAAGAAAGAGAAAACTCGATTTGTGATCCGTTCCTCCGTCTGTTTCCGATTCCGACTTCAAATACGTGTTCAGGGAAACATGTAGTCATACGCCAAACTTCTATTCATCGAATCGTTGAGGTAATACTTGAACCCCGAAATCGTCGAGACGTTGACATTGTCATTTTCCTTCTTTCTTCAATCTTGCTTTGATTCTGGCTTTGTTTCTAAAACTGTTGCAAGATTAGGTTTTATGATATTGTCGGGACTTTGTCCATGTGTCAGGACAAATTTCGGAGCATCGGGGAGCTCCGTGGTATACGTTACAGCAGCTATGTGGCTAGAGGGAGGCACAGGTTTTGAGGTTCCAGGCGTCGGCAAGCGAAGCGTGATTGTTTAAGGTGGGGAGAGAGTAACTAACATGCCATGGAGGCAAGCATAGTATTGTCTGTTATTTTGTATGTGTAGTGTTCCCCAGATCCTACTAGTTGTCGAATAGCCTACGATGATTAAATTCCTAATAAAATAGTTTTTGGAAAAGTGTACGGGGATTTAGTTACGGTACCCTTATAAGCGATAGGACGAAACCCTAGGTTAGCTAATGCTGGTTGAGGTTGCATGATTAGCTGCTATATACCGCTGATGGATGTTGATGCTTCTTGATGTTTGTTGTTTGTTATATGCTTTATAATATATGATATGATATTGATGTTAGATGATGATATTATGTATTTTATACCGCTGTTGATGTTGTATGATTGTTATGCTGTTAGAACTCTAGTCTACACCATGAGGGTACGCTATTTGAATATGTGATGTGAAAGCAGTGTTTAGACATCGAGATAAGGTTGTGGATGCCCAGGGCATCGTGTTAAGTGAAAGTGTGAAAATTGTAACACCCCGATTTTGGTATAAGGGTATATGTTACTATGAATTCCTAGTTGTTTTTGTTGTTATTATTGTTATTATTAATATTAATGAAGTTAGTATTGTTATTTATATAATTGATAATGTAATTGTTATTAGTATTGTAGTATTTTTTTTATACATACATACATACATACATACATACATACATACATATATATATATATATGTGTGTGTGTGTGTGTGTGTGTGTGTGTGTGTGTGTGTGTGTGTTATTAAATATGATAATGTATATTTTAATATATGATTATTTACATTAATATGAGATTGTGTTCCTTAATGTGTGATCTTATATGGATATTTTATTTTGTCTGTGATTTTATATGTTAATATATGAAATGTAATTTTATTAATAATAAGTGATTAAGAATGATAGGATGAGATATCATGTGATTTAGTATTTAAATCGAGATAGTGTATCTCTTAGGTTTTAGTCCCTTAATCAATCAGATTTGAGTCCTTATTAATATAGTAGAATCCACTTTTTGATTATCTCTCGAGATCTTATCATAATCTCCTAAGGATCCCACGTAGAAATAACTACCAAATCTATCTCTAAACTTCTATCGCACTTTTGACCATCCTAGAGTCCGATTTAGGATTCGATCTTTAGACATTAATTTGTAGACATTTCTCTGAGATTTATAATGACACCAAGAACGCCTCAATCGAAAACTTGTAGCTCAAGTTATGGTCAAAATACCGATCTGTATACAGTTTGCGCTGAAATAGTAGCCCATTATGCCCTAACTTGTATTTAGACCATAAGACTCGACCTAAACCCTATTTCTCACATTGTTAACCTCAGAATAGCTGCCTCTCTTCATATTTCTTAGTTTTCCCTTGAACCCCTTGAAGTTCTTGGAGTTTGTGAGTCCGCTTGGGAGAGAAGTTACGCGTGTTAGCATCGTTTAAGGTAACGTAGTTATCCCTCCTTAATCTTCTTTTACCTTTCTTTTGAATTCGGGATTAATTGGTTGTTCTCTTCCCTTCTTGTTTGACCAAGGCTTGAGGAACTCGTCGAGCCGCTCGAGGGAACATGTCTAGTTTGCCAACGTTATCGTTTTGGGAATCTTCATACCAGGTATGGGGAGAAGGAATAGAATTGACATGTAGGCGTTGGGGGTAGCGTAAGATGAAGGGTTAACCCATGACCGTGTCATATGTTGTTTGTCTATTTGATGTTAATTGATGTATGTATGATATGATTATAATGTTAATAGCATGCTTTAATTGTTATTTCTGTTTTATGTTAATTATTCATGATGTATGAATGGATGGTATTGGTATGCCCAATTGAGTATGATGTTTAATGATGCCATGAATGTCTATGATGATGATGATGCCGTTATGATGATGATGTTGTTATGATTATGAGAATGCTGTTATGATAATGATGACGATGTGTTACTCCGTTTGAGTGTTGATTGTTAGGTATGTTAATGCCAACAATGACGTTAATAAGACTATAACCAATTAATAGGGCTTATTAATGATGTTAAGACGTTAAAATACGTTAACAATGATAATAAGATTTAGGGGATGTTTTCCCAGTTGTTCATTGTAACACCCCAATTTTTACTGTTCTTTAATATCAAAAATATATACATATACTTGTTTATATTTTTATCCGAATGCTAGAAAATGATTTTGAATAAAACAAAATCATATTTATACTCTACTTTATCGTAGAAAGTTACGGTGAAATTTTAGGTTTTGAATTCAGGCGTAACCCGGTTTGTATTTTTCACTAATAGTAAAAGTTTACTGATCAGAAAACCTAATTTGGACTCGTGAATAAAACGGTTTAGGTTTATATTATTTTTCCAACGATATTGGTTATTTTGATAATTTTCAAAATAAATAAGTTATTATACTTCATTTGGGCGCATCATTAACAAACGGGTAATTGACGGAGTCGAGAACGGACATGCAGAGACAAAACCCGACATCGGATGCTGAGATATATTGCCACCTAGGGTGGTGAGTCATAGGGGTGACTCACCTAGCATTTAATTCATGTAATTATGAGTTTAAGTGTGAAAAGACCAAAATACCTCTAACCTAACCTATGTCTAGTTAACTCCAACTACGATTAGCCAACCATGATTTGTAACTAAATATATCTTCTTCCTTCTTGTGGTCCAAACTCAGCCACACCACCCTAAGAGTACCTCCACCACATATTCATTTCATTGCATAATGATAACTTATATGTGAAAAGTCCAAAATACCCTTAATCTTTCCTTGTAACTCCAAGTTTGCCATGACAACATTTTTGACCCTTTGGTCCCTTGAAGCCACGGCCTCCCCTCTATAAAAGGCTATCTCCATTTCAATTTTTCTCCTTCACAAGTGTTTCATCTTCACTTCATCTCTATTCTTCATTTTCCTACGCAAAAACTCTTAAGTTCTTCATGAAAATTTTCAAAGGAAGTCTAAGATCTTGTTCATTTCTTCAAATTACAAAGGTATAGCCTTATGATCCATGATCATACCTTCACTTTTCATCCCAAGTTTTCTTCTTAAATCCATGCTTTGTTCAAGATCAGATTTCTAGATCTAGAACTTCAAAAATCTCTAGAAAATCATAGAAAAATCATTTTAATGTGAGATCAATTTCTATGATCTTCATATGACTTCTATTTTCATTATCCAAGAGCTTGAAAAATTTATATATCCCTAGCTATTTCTTCTTGACTTGGCCGAACCTATGCTCAAATGGGTTTAGGTGATTTTCTTCATTCTTTAACTTATTTTCATGTTGGTTGTTCATGGCTAGGTTTTGGTGGACAAAACCGTGTCCTACCTTGCTTGGTTTAGCTTGTGTTTGTTTGATCTTCAAATGATCTACAAGAGGTATGGGGGAGATTACTACTATCCTACCTTAATGTAGATATGTATGTGGTTTAAAGTATTTGTATGTCGTCTTGTAAATCCTAAGTGTTAGGATTATGTATTATTGATTTATATGTGTGTGATCCTCTTGGAGGATTTGATTTGATGTTTGGTTGTGGTATGATATGTCATATGGTTGTTTTAATTCTAATGACCTTAAGTTGGAATCAAGATTGTTGTTTGCTTGACTTAGTAAGAAAAATGCCTAATAAATTTATTTAAGGCCATTCGACCATAACTGATTAATGGGGTTTCATGTTGATTTAAATTGTTTGAATAATTTTTATAAGATTGAATGAATATATAAGAATATAGAAATTGGTTTGGATCGATTTGGATGTCTATATTAAAAGATATGATTTTATAAGTCCTTAGGGACTAAAATGCAATTTCTGAGAATTTCAGTGGCTGTACTGAAATTCATGTTCTTGTGTGTTATGATTGTAGTCCTTGATGAGAAAAAGTCTTAGAAATTGGTTTGATGTTAATTGGATTAATACATAAAAAGTTATAAGCTTTTTGTAAAAAAGGGACCTTTTTGCAAATACTGTAAAATATTTGGGGGCAGAATTGTAATTTCTGAAAATATGAAGGTAACTGAAAAATATTTCTAAAGAAGTTGGTTTGGTGTGATTTGAAGTTATAAATAAAAAGTTATAAGGATTTAAGTGAATAAGGATCTTTTTGCAATTAATGAAAGTTTAGGGGTTAAATTGAAATTTTCAAAAATATATTTAACTTGACAGTGAGAGACTGTTTTTCATGCCTATCAAACTGTACTAAAACTCCAAAATGAGTTTTGGACTATTAGAGTGTAAAATTGTTGAAAAAGGATTTACGCGATTTACAAACTTAACGACGTTCGGTCAAATTTTTAAGAATTTCGTATAAATGAAAGAAAGATGTGAAATCATATTTTTAACATTTTCATATGAGTATTATAACCTAGGAAAGGAATATATTTGAGGTGAAGAAAAATATTTTCAAAACTAGGACTTTTGGGCCTAAGTTCAGTAAAACGAGGCGAAACCGTTGTTAAACGTTTTTAAGGATTTTCGAGAAATTGTTTTGGAGAAATTGATACCTAAGTATCTTTGATGGAAATTATTAGATTTGATTTTATGTAAATGTGTTGGTTTTAAGACAAAAGGATTTTAGTCTTCAAAGACGAGATTTTACAGTAAACTGTAAAAACCTAAGTAGTGAAAATACGAACGTAATAATTTATGACGTGGGGTGGAGCACGACCTTATGTCATAAATTATGGATAATTCATTATCCATATTCCATAAAATTTAATGGACTCAATGATTTGTTTTCTTGGAAGCCAAAGAAAAAGGCTCAATTAGAAAAGTACAAAGAAATAAATAATTGGACTTGTGTTCCAATCTCATAATGCGTTAGGACTTTTAATCAAGTGTTTTAAGATATCTTTACACAAAGATGAAAGGTTACTTGAGAACTTCTGCTCGATGTTAAGAACATCTAGCATCTGAGAAAGCACGTGGAAAGAATTCCGATGGAATCGAGATGTCATTCGATGGAAAGATAAGAAGAACGCATTTTCCGACAATTTTGCCTAAACACATAGTGAAACTATGTTCTGTAAGGCCGTCATGCCTAGGAGAAGGAGCTAACACTTTAATGCGGGTACGAATTCCGTAGTGGCGAATCTTGCTTATTATAGGGGGTGTCGGGGTATGAAATACTCACATAGGTCCAGTTACTAGCTCCTCTATGGCGTGGTGATCTTGCAATGCACCGACATACTCGACCAAACACTACGTGTTTTCTGGTAGTGTAGGATGTTCCCGAAAAAGTCTATGACGTGCACGCCCTCTTCTATTGACGCATTCTTTAATACCCAAGGCTGGTAGACTCCGGAACAATCCTCCGAACCACTCTCTCCGACTTTTCTTAAAACCATGGTATAGGAATTCAAAGGTCATTCCTCAAGTCATAGATGTCTTCTATCTAGGAAAACGCGGTGCTGTGGTCATGTTTCCGTAAAACTTTATTGTTTTGTTATGAGTGTAGATATGATTGATAATTGTTAATTGTACGTAATTGAGAGTCGTACCACTGCATATCTGCCTTATGTGTAAGATAAATGGAAATCTCACCTCCTTATTTTTATATTGCCTATGTTGGCTGGCTATGTGTCTTCTGTACTCTTTTGAGAAGATTGAGACGTCAAGATGTCGCTTGACTGACGCGTTGACGTTCGAGCTTGTGGACGCTATGGTGGAATTTATAGTGGACGTCTTTCATAATCTCGATGGTTCGTAGACCATGTTTTTCCTCTCAGAAAAGGAAAGGGTTTTGGTTCGAGAGTTACTATTGTAATAACTGCAGTAGAGTCTTTTGTGACGATGTCGGTAGTGAACTCAAATAGAGTTTCCACTAGATCTCGTTTGTTGGGTTTGTCATTCTCACGATGAACGAGAAAGGATGGTCTTTTATATTTTAGTTTGGCCAGCTGGGTATGTTTGTGAGTTGATGTAACTGTCTATGGAGCTGTGACTCCAAGTATCTTATATTTTAGGAGCTGCGACTCCACATCTTTATGTTGAGTCTATACATTCTATGATGTATGTTTATGAGTCGGGTTGGGTATTATGTAAATGATTTTTGAACTCAAGACCCTAATTGTGATAATGGAATATTTTATTGTCCATTCATTTAAATCAAAGTAGTTATATTTACGACTTACGAAAAAGAAAAAAAATACTCCATTCTTTTATAGCCAATTTTAATTAACCTACTTTTCAGCCTTAAAATGTCACTTACGATGTAGCGCCCGAGAAGGGTGTTACATTCATAAGACATGAATATAGTGTGAGATGTAAGGTTATGTTCACAGGGCTTAGTTAAAGACCCTAGGATTGATTAGTGAGTGTTATAGGAACATTAATAACGAAGCTATGATTAAATGATTAATTCTCCATGATGATAAGACATGAATTTTAATGAAGAACAATTAAGATTAATGAAGCTGATGTCCGATGGATTAGTTAAAAGCCAATAGGTTGAATCTGTGATATGTCCCGAGGATTTGGGAAAGGGTTTATGACCCTTTCTGCCCAGATCAGTACGATGATGCTCCATCGAGCATGTCCGTGCTTGACAGGGAGCACGCCCGTGCTCCAGTTTGAAATCCAGAGCAGGGCGTGCAATTGAGCACGCCCATGCTCAGCAGGCAGCACGACCGTGCTTACCTGCAGGTCTAGCATACCCGTGCTGAGGGTGAGCACGCCCGTGTTGAGGCTGAGCAAACCCGTTCTCACCTGACCAGAACAGAACCAGAATGCTGAAAACAGGGGTTCTACCCAAAAGCATCCAATTAACGAAAGAAGACACCAAACAAAGAAAAGATGAGTTAGATAACTTCAAGATGTTGTTCTGTACCTTGGTAGCCGAGTGACCAAGGGGGCCTTGATTCTTAATGGTCAAGGTGTTGAGCTCTGTACCTGATCAGTCGGAGCGTTAATAACTAAAGTGAAAAGATGTTGTTTTGTATCTTGGTAGCCAAGTGGCCAAGGGGGCCTCGATAGCCGAGTGGTCGAGTTGTCAAGCTCTGGTGCTTATTGGTGAGAGTGTTGTTGTTCTGTACCTTGGTAGTTGAGTGGCCAAGGGGGCCTTGTTGCTTAATGGTCAAGGTGTTGAGCTCTGGTGCTTTTTGGCCAGAGTGTAAGTGAAAAGAGTTTGTGATGAAAGATTAAAGACTAAAGATGAAAGATAACGTTGCTGATGATGACGAACTTGGGTAGCCGAGTGACCCAAACGGAGGTGGTGATTGTTGGTTGTGCGCTGTGTTGCTCATTCATGCATTAGAGTAGTGGAGTAGCATTGCATCACATAACATACCTTGTTCGGAATGATATATATATATATATATATATATATATATATATATATATATATATATGATATTGATGTGATGAGATGAGATGGTTGTGTTGATATGTTATGTTTATATGATGCATGTTCATCTTGCTAACTGCTTCCATGCCGTTATGTTGATATATATGTTTCTTACTCCCCGTCTTTTGTTGTTGCCTTGAATGTACCCCTTTTTGTGTTACGCAGAGGACGGTGAGCAGCGTGCTGAGGAGTGACTCTAAGGAGCTGCATATTTAAGTTTAGTTTAGTTGTTATCCGAGTTCTTTTACCGGATTGGTTATACCAGCTCTGTAATGTGACATCGGGGTTGAGTTATATGTTTTGTTTATGTTATGTTATCCTTTAAACAGGTTTTATTTCCGTGTTGAGACCTTGTTACAATGTGGTATCCTTTACCCGTTGGTTTTCTTTTGTAATAAATGATATGCGTGTGTTTATCTAATTTCGAAAAACTAAATTATTTTTCCTTCTATGTTATCGGTTTATAAATACATACGGGGTATAGGGTGTCACATTTAGTGGTATCATAGCAGTTCGGCCCTGTCCGGACGTGGTATGAGTCTATTCCGAGTATTTTGCGTGTTTTGTTTGAATTATCTATACTTGTTATAGATAATGATGCTTTAGTGTTAAGAACCTTTAGTTCTTCCTGTTTAGTTGGAGCCTCTGAGTCCAAGGACTCAACCCAAGGTACGAGCTTAATTGGTGAAAGTTACCCAATTAAGGTGATACAAATTTTGAGGACGAAATTTTTATAAGGGGGTGGAATTGTAACACCCCGATTTCTGTATAAGGGTATATGTTACTATGGATGCCTAGTTGTTGTTGTTGTTATTATTATTGCTATTATTATTATTATTAATGAAGTTAGTATTGTTATTTATATAATTGATAATGTAATTGTTATTAGTGTTATAGTATTTATTTTATACCTATATATATGTGTGTATATGTTATTAAATATGATAATGTATATTTTAATATATGATTATTTGCATTAATATGAGATTGTGTTCCTTAATGTGTGATCTTATATGGATATATAATTTTGTATGTGATTTTATATGTTAATATATGAAATGTGATTTTATTAATAAAAAGTGATTAAGAATGATAGGATGAGATACCGTGTGATTTAGTATTTAAATCGAGATTGTGTATCTCTTAGGTTTTAGTTCCTTAATCAATCAGATTTTAGTCCTTATTAATATAGGAGAATCCTGTTTTTGATTATCTCTTAAGATCTTATCAAAATTTCCTAAGGATCCCATCTAGAAATAACTATCAAATCTGTCTATAAACTTACATGGCACTTTTGAACATCTTAGAGTCCGATTTAGGATTCAATCGTCCGCACTAATTTGTAGACATTTCTCTGAGCTTTCTAACGACGCCAAGGAAGCCTCAATCGGAAACTTGTAGCTCAAATTATGGTCAAAATACCGATCTGTATACAGTTTGGGCTGAAATAGTAGACCGTTATGCCCTAACTTGTATTTATACCATAAGACTCGACCTAAACCCTATTTCTCACATTGTTAACCTTAGAATACCTGCCTCTCTTCATCTTTCTTAGTTTTCCCTTGAACCCCTTGATGTTCTTGGAGTCTGTGAGTCCGTTTGAGAGAGAAGTTACGCTTGTTAGCATCATTTAAGGTAACGTTTCGATGGATTAGTTAAAAGCCAATAGGTTGAATTTGTGATATGTCCCAAGGATTTGGGAAAGGGTTTCTGACCCTTTCTGCCCAGATCAGTACGGCCATGCTCCATCGAGCATGGTCGTGCTTCACAGGGAGCACGCCCGTGCTCCAGTTTGAAATCCAGAGCAGGGGGCACAATTGAGCACGCCCATGCTTAGCAGGCAGCACGACCGTGCTTATCTGCAGGTCTAGCACACCCGTTCTGAGGGTGAGAACGCCCGTGCTGAGGCTGAGCAAACCCGTGCTCACTTGACTAGAACAGAACCAGAATGCTGAAAACAGAGGTTCTACCCAAAAGCATCCAATTAACGAAAGAAGACACCAAACGAAGAAAAGATGAGTTAGATAACTTCAAGATGTTGTTCTGTACCTTGGTAGCCGAGTGACCAAGGGGGCCTTGATTCTTAATGGTCAAGGTGTTGAGCTCTGTACCTGATCAGTCAGAGCGTTAATAACTAAAGTGAAAAGATGTTGTTCTGTACCTTGGTAGACAAGTGGCCAAGGGGGCTCGATAGCCGAGTGGTCGAGGTGTCAAGCTCTGGTGCTTATTGGTGAGAGTGTTGTTGTTCTGTACCTTGGTAGCTGAGTGGCCAAGGGGGCCTTGTTGCTTAATGGTCAAGGTGTTGAGCTCTGGTGCTTTTTGGCCAGAGTGTAAGTGAAAAGAGTTTGTGATGAAAGATTAAAGACTAAAGATGAAAGATAACGTTGCTGATGATGACGAACTTGGGTAGCCGAGTGACCCAAACGGAGGTGGTGATTGTTGGTTGTGCGCTGTGTTGCTCATTCATGCATTAGAGTAGTGGAGTAGCATTGCATCACATAACATACCTTGTTCGGGATATATATATATATATATATATATATATATATATGATATTGATGTGATGAGATGGTTGTGTTGATATGTTATGTTTTTATGATGCATGTTCATCTTGCTAACTGCTTCTATGCCGTTATGTTGATATATATGTTTCTTACTCCCCATCTTTTGTTGTTGCCTTGAATGTACCCCTTTTTGTGTTACGCAGAGGACGGTGAGCAGCGTGCTGAGGAGTGACTCTAAGGAGCTGCATCTTTAAGTTTAGTTTAGTTGTTATTCGAGTTCTTTTACTGGATTGGTTATACCAGCTCTGTAATGTGACATCGGGGTTGAGTTATATGTTTTGTTTATGTTATGTTATCCTTTAAACATGTTTTATTTCCGTGTTGAGACCTTGTTACAATGTGGTATCCTTTACCCGTTGGTTTTCTTTTGTAATAAATGATATGCATGTGTTTATCTAATTTCGAAAAACTAAATTATTTTTCCTTCTATGTTATCGGTTTATAAATACATACGGGGTATAGGGTGTCACATTTAGTGGTATCATAGCAGTTCGGCCCTGTCCGGACATGGTATGAGTCTATTCCGAGTCTTTTGCGTGTTTTGTTTGAATTATCTATACTTGTTATAGATAATGATGCTTTAGCATTAAGAACCTTTAGTTCTTCCTGTTTAGTTGGAGCCTCTGAGTCCAAGGACTCAACCCAAGGTACGAGCTTAATTGGTGAAAGTTACCCAATTAAGGTGATACAAATTTTGAGGACGAAATTTTTATAAGGGGGTGGAATTGTAACACCCCGATTTCTGTATAAGGGTATATGTTACTATGGATGCCTAGTTGTTGTTGTTGTTATTATTATTGCTATTATTATTATTATTAATGAAGTTAGTATTGTTATTTATATAATTGATAATGTAATTGTTATTAGTGTTATAGTATTTTTTTATACCTATATATATGTGTGTATATGTTATCAAATATGATAATGTATATTTTAATATATGATTATTTGCATTAATATGAGATTGTGTTCCTTAATGTGTGATCTTATATGGATATATAATTTTGTATGTGATTTTATATGTTAATATATGAAATGTGATTTTATTAATAAAAAGTGATTAAGAATGATAGGATGAGATACCGTGTGATTTAGTATTTAAATCGAGATTGTGTATCTCTTAGGTTTTAGTCCCTTAATCAATCAGATTTGAGTCCTTATTAATATAGGAGAATCCTGTTTTTGATTATCTCTTAAGATCTTATCATATTCTCCTAAGGATTCCATCTAGAAATAACTATCAAATCTGTCTATAAACTTCCATGGCACTTTTGAACATCTTAGAGTCCGATTTAGGATTCAATCGTTAGTCATTAATTTGTATACATTTCTCTGAGATTTCTAACGACGCCAAGGAAGCCTCAATCAGAAACTTGTAGCTCAAGTTATGGTCAAAATACCGATCTGTATACAGTTTGGACTGAAATAGTAGTCTGTTATGCCCTAACTTGTATTTATACCATAAGACTCGACCTAAACCCTATTTCTCACATTGTTAACCTTAGAATAGCTGTCTCTCTTCATCTTTCTTAGTTTTCCCTTGAACCCCTTGAAGTTCTTGGAGTCTGTGAGTCCGTTTGAGAGAGAAGTTACGCTTGTTAGCATTGTTTAAGGTAACGTAATTATCCCTCCTTAATCTTCTTTTACCTTTCTTTTGAATTGGGGATTAATTGGTTGTTATATTCCCTTCTTGTTTGACCAAGGCTTGAGGAACTTGTCGAGCCGCTCGAGGGAACTTGTCTTGTTTGCCAACATTATCGTTTTGGGAATCGTCATACCAGGTATGGGGAGAAGGAATAGTATTGACATGTAGGCGTTGGGGGTAGCGTAAGATGAAGGGTTAACCCATGACCGTGTCATATGTTGTTTGTCTATTTGATGTTAATTGATGTATGTATGATATGATTATAATGTTAATGGCATGCTTTAATTGTTATACTGTTTTATGTTAATTATTGATGATGTATGAATGTATGGTATTGGTATGCCCAATTGAGTATGATGTTTAATGATGCCATGAATGTCTATGATGATGATGATGCCATTATGATGATGATGATGTTATGATTATGAGAATGTTGTTATGATAATGATGACGATGTGTTGCTCTGTTTGAGTGTTGATTGTTGGGTATGTTAATGCCAAAAATGACGTTAATAAGACTATAACCAATTAATAGGGCTTATTAATGATGATAAGACGTTAAAATACGTTAACAATGATAATAAGATTTAGGGGATGTTTTCCCAGTTGTTCATAAGTCATTAATATAGTGTGAGATGTAAGGTTATGTTCATAGGGCTTAGTTAAAGACCCTAGGATTGATTAGTGAGTGTTCTAGGAATATTAATAACGAAGCTATGATTAAAGGATTAATTCCCCATGACGATAAGACATGAATACTAATGAATAACAATTGAGATTAATGAAGCTGATGTTCGATGGATTAGTTAAAAGCCAATATGTTGAATCTGTGATATGTCCCAAGGATTTGGGGAAGGGTTTCTGACCCTTTCTGCCCAGATCAGTATGACCACGCTCCATCCAGCATGGCCATGCTTGACAGGGAGCACACCCATGTGTTAAGTCTCTAAAATGTCTGATGTGCATTTCCCTACGTTTTGATGAAAACTAAACATTGGTTAATGATTTAATTAACCTTCATATTGGTTGCTAACCTATCTATCGAGTGTGCAGATTAAATAAGAGAATCATCCGTCCAACACAAGTGATTGAAACGCATGTCCAACACTGTAGTGATTGAAGCTCACGTCCAATGCAAGTGATTGAAACGCACGTCCAACACTGTAGTGATTGAAGCTCACGTCCATCGTAAATGTTTGAAGATTGAAGCTCACGTCCATCGCAAATGTTTAAAGCGCACGTCCAAAACGCAAGAGAAAGAAACTTGCGTCCACTAAAGTGATGAAAGCCAGCGTCTACTAACGTGGCATTTGGAGCGCGTCCATTAAAGTATCATAACAGCGCGTCCATTAAAGTATTAGAATAGCACGTCCATTAAAGTATCAGAATAACGAATCCAATAAAGTATCAGAATAGCGCGTCCACTAAGGTATCAGAATGGCTCGTCCAATGACGTGGCAATTGGAGCTCGTCCATTAAGGTCATAATGGCTCGTCCAATGACGTGGCAATTGGAGCTCGTCCATTAAGGTCATAAGTTACTCTCTCAAGCAACCTTGGATAATCAGAACCAAAGACCAGTTAAAGAATGCTTCTAACGTGCTTTATTCCCTAGTACCTCTGGTCCTTACACAAAAAGGGAAGTGTACTCAGTAAAGTACAAAAAGCTTTCTACACAACTCTGATATGGCTGTAGCACGATGAATAAAGCCATGATCCTTCATGTTAGAAGTACAACCAACGACTCTATTGCATTAATGGCTGCCCAGAACGACTCTATTGCATCAATGACTACCTAGAACGACTCTATTACAATTAATGAGGTTCTGCTTGAAGCCAACATCTGAGGGGATATCTCTAACGGATCCTAAATTCTTGAAGACCATAAATACAGAAGTCATTGAAGATGAAGAACAAGAGAATACACATTGCAATAAAACGCTATTACTCTGCATTAATTTCTTCATTCTTTTATTCTGTATTCTTCAATCATTTTGAAGTTATTACGCAGACTTTCCTAAGCCTTACATTTAAACCACTCTCTGAGTGTTAGTGAAAGATCTACCTGTGAGAAATTGTATTACAAACCCAATCTCTCAAACAAACCAGAGTGAGACTGAAGAGGCTAGGTGTGAAAATAATACTTGTCTTGAGCCTGAAGAGGCTAGGTGTGAAAATAATACTTGTCTTGAGCCTGAAGAGGCTAGGTGTGGAAATAATACTTGAGTTTGTAACCTTATCAGTTATAGTGGATAAATCTTGGTGCTGCCAAGGACTGGACGTAGCTCTTTGTTTTGAAGAGTGAACCAGGATAAATAACCGTGTCAATCTCTCTTCCCTTAAACTCTTTAATTGCCTTAGTTTTCTTACGTCTATCAAGTGGTGTGCTTGCAAAAGTCACCCGTCCATCCTGTATTCTTCCACTCGTCCAAATCTAGCCTTTTTGTTTGCGAAAATATTTCAACTTTGCTTAAATTCTGATAAACACAATTCAACCACCCCTTTCTTGGGTTTATAGTTGTTCATTTCAGTTGGTATCAGAGCTCAGCCTCTAAGTTGAACATCTAACAGTGTAGAGGTAAAAGGTCCTGAAGAATAGACATGACGGCTGGAGCTAGTTCAAGTGGAAGTCTTCAGACTGAAGGAGCTTCCCTAACCAGACCTCCTTACTTCAATGGAGAAAACTACAACTACTGGAAAGATAGATTTCAATGGTTTATTCTATCCACAAACTCTGATTGTTGGGATGTCATCACAGATGGTCCATTCATTCCCAAGAATGATGATAACACTGACAAACCAAAATCTCAGTGGACCGGTGCAGAAAAGACAAAATGGGAGCTGAACCACAAAGCCAGACATAACATCATTTGTGCTCTCAGTCCGGAGGAGTTTGAGAAGGTTTGTGCTTGTGACTCTGCAAAGGAAATATGGGACACTTTAGCTGTCACACATGAAGGAACAGTTAAAGTCAAAGAGTCAAAGATTGCCATACTTGTCAGAAAGTATGAACTATTCGTCATGGAGGAAGGAGAATCTGTTGCTCAGATGATAGGAAGATTCCAAACTATAATCAATAGTTTAAAATCTCTTGGTAAAGTCTATACCAGTGTTGAGAAGGTTGGAAAGATTCTGAGAAGTCTACCTAAACATTGGAGACCTTTGGTCACTGCTATCTCCCAAGCCAAGGATCTCACTACCTTGACTATGGATGAACTTCTTGGAACACTCACTGTTCATGAGCAAGAACTTGGAGATGAAGTTGCACCAAAGAAGGGCAAGTCAATTGCTCTGAAAGCTGATCAAAAGTCAGCAAAAGTTTCCAAGGCTCTGAAGGTAGGTGAGTCATCCAGTGATGCTGACCTATCAGAACTCGAGGATTCTGAGAGTGATGAAGAGTTATCTCTCCTGACCAGGAAGATAAAGTTTCTCCTACAGAAAACGAAGTTCAAAAGGGATAGGTCATTCAGAAGGTTCAACAAGGACAAGAACTTCAAAGAATCCACCTCAACAGACAAAAGTCCAATTGTTTGCTATGAGTGCAAGAAGCCCGGTCACTTCAAGGCTGAATGTCCTCAACTCAAGAAGGCCCATTTTAAGAAATTCTTCAAGAAGAAGAAGAAAGGAATGATGGCAACTTAGGAGGATCTGGAGTCAACATCTTCTGATGAAGAAACAGAGGAAGAAGTCAATCTCTGTTTGATGGCCAACACTGAATCAGACTCTGATGATGAGGTACACCCTGACTATGAGGAATTACTTGATGCCTATGAGGATTTGTTGGAGGAATTCAACTGCTTATCTAAAGCCTTCAAATCCCTCAAGAGAGAGTATGTAAAGCTCACCAGTGAGCATAAACAGAAATCTCAAGAGTGCGAGAAGCTGGCTAAAAAGAATAGTGAGCTGAAGACTGAAAAGTCTAATGAAGCTAAGATCTCAAGTGAAACATCACCATTTGAAGAAGTTGAAAAACTTCAACAGAAAGTGGAAGAGCTCACTTCTGATCTTGCCAAGTTTGTTAATGGTAGAGACAATCTGACTAAGCTACTTGGCATTCAGAAGCACTCTCTTAACAAAGAAGGTATTGGATATGTCCATCAGACACATCATAAAGTATCAACTAAAGTTTCTACAGTATCTTTTAAGTCAATTGTAACCAAATCAACACCTATTTGTAACTTCTATGGAAAAACTGGGCATGTTATGTCTAAGTGTATCCATAAGAAGAGAAGGAAGTCTTTACAGACTCCTAGAACTAATAGAAAAAGACCCAGAAAAATATGGGTACCTAAAGATCAAATAATTTTTGTTGCATATGTCCTCAACAGGACAAAGAAAACACCACTGCTGGTACCTGGACAGTGGCTGCTCGCGTCATATGACAGGAGAAAGGTCTATGTTCCTAGACCTCCAACTTAAGAAAGGAGGACACGTTGCCTTCAGAGGAAATTAGAAAGGGAAAGTTATAAGAATTGGTACTATTGGTGGTAAACCCCCTCTTCCCTCTATATCTAATGTTCTTATGGTTAAAGGATTAAGATACAATTTGCTTAGCATAAGTCAATTATGTGATAGTGGTTTTGATGTTTCCTTTACCAAGGATGTATGCATAGTTAAAGACTGTAGTGGCAAAACCTTCTTTTCAGCTAAAAGACAAAAAAATCTTTATAAGATTGAACTGTCTGATCTCTCAGATCAAAGTGTAACCTGTCTGATGTCTAAAGAGGATGAGAGATGGTTATGGCATAAGAAACTAGGACATGCTAGTATGAAACTAATTTCTGAATTAAAAAGGAAATCTCGTGAGAGGATTGCCTGATATTAGCTTTAAGAAAGATGTCTTGTGTGATGCATGTCAGAGAGGTAAACAGATAAAATCAAGTTTCAAATCTAAAAACCAAGTATCAACCTCTAGACCTCTTTAGTTGTTACACATGGATCTGTTTGGACAAGTTAGTGTTGCCAGCCTGGCTGGAAGAAAATATGGATTTGTCATACTTGATGACTATTCTAGATACACATGGGTACTCTTCCTAACACACAAGGATGAGTCTTTTAAGGCTTTCTCAGTATTCTACAAAAGAGTACAAAATGAGCAAGGTTTTTGTATTTCTACTCTTAGAAGTGATCATGGGGGAGAATTTGAAAATGAGCAGTTTAGACAAGTCTGTGAGGAAAATGGAATCTCTCACAATTTCTCTACACCTAGAACTCCACAGCAAAATGGAATGGTTGAGAGAAAGAACATATCTCTGCAAGAGATGACTAGATCTATGCTCAATGAAAATAATCTCCCTAAGTACTTCTGGGCAGAAGCTATAAACACTGCTTGTTATGTACAAAACATAATACTTATTAGGCCTTTTCTAAAAAGGACTCCTTATGAATTGTGGAAAGGAAAAAGCCCCAACATATCTTATTTTCATGCTTTTGGATGTGAATGTTTTATTCTGAATACCAAAGATAATCTTGGAAAGTTTGATTCTAAGGTAGATAAAGGTATTTTCGTAGGTTATTCTGAAAAGTCTAAGGCTTTTAGAGTTTACAATTCAAGAACTTGTATTATTGAAGAATATGTTCATGTTAAATTCAATGATGGATTAAAGACTGATAAAGAACTATCAGATCTAGAAGATGATATTGCAGGTCTTGATATAAACAAGCCAGAAAGTCAACAACCCGATCTAACCAAAACAGAACTTGTGCCTGAGGCTGAAAGACAAGTGGAACAGACCAGTCAGTAGACAAGTCAAGATCTTCATGATGATCTCAAAAGGGATTGGAAGTTCAACACTCATCATCCTAAGGATCTTATTATTGGAAATCCTTCTGAGGGAGTAAGAACCAGATCCACATTAAGAGAATCAAGCAATGTGGCCTTTATTTCAGATTTGGAGCCTAAACGCATTGAAGAAGCTCTTGAGGATGAAAGCTGGATTCTTGCTATGCAAGAAGAACTTAACCAGTTCACCAGAAATGATGTCTGGACTCTTGTCTCTAAGCCTAAAAACAAGTCAGTTATTGGAACAAGATGGGTCTTCAGAAACAAATTAGATGAAGATGGTAAAGTTGTCAGAAATAAAGCAAGGTTAGTAGCTCAAGGCTATAACCAACAAGAAGGTATTGATTATACTGAAACCTTTGCACCTGTAGCTAGAATAGAAGCCATACGCATCTTAATGTCATATGTTGCACAACACCAAATTACCCTGTTTCAAATGGATGTAAAAAGTGCTTTTCTAAATGGTATAATTGAAGAAGAAGTGTATGTTAAACAACCCCTTGGTTTTGAGGATACTGATAAACCAGATCACATTTTCAAACTTAAAAAGGCATTATATGGTTTGAAACAAGCACCTAGAGCATGGTATGATAGACTCAATTCTTTTCTCATGCATAATGGTTTTACTAGAGGACAAGTAGACACTACTCTGTTCAAAAAATGCTCTAAAGAGAACTTTATTATAGTTCAAATATATGTTGATGATATTATTTTTGGAGCAACTAAAGAAAAGTTGTGCAAGGAATTTTCAAATCTAATGCAAGTTGAATTTGAGATGAGCATGATGGGAGAATTGAAGTCCTTCCTTGGATTACAAATCAAGCAGACAAGTGATGGAATTTACATTCATCAACAAAAATATACCAAGGAGATACTCAATAAATACAAAATGGAAAATGCAAAGCTCATGAAAACCCCTATGCAAGCCAATGCAAAACTAAGCAAAGATGATGAAGGTAAAAAGGTAGATCAAACTGTCTACAGAGGTATGATTGGCTCTCTACTGTACTTAACTTCAAGCAGACCTGACATTCAATTTAGTGTCTGTATGTGTGCTAGATTCCAATCTGATCCTAGAGAATCTCATCTTAAGGCTGTTAAAAGAATATTTAGATATTTTCTTGGAACTACTAATCTTGGTTTGCTGTATTTAAGATCAAAAGAATACAGATTAGTGGGATATTGTGATGCTGATTTTGCTGGAGACAGAATAGAAAGAAAAAGCACCAGTGGAGGATGTCACTTCATTGGAGCAAGTTTAGTCTCATGGTCAAGCAAGAGGCAGACAACCATTGCCCTGTCTACTGCTGAAGCAGAATATATCTCTGCTGCTAGTTGCTGCTCTCAACTCTTAAGGGTAAAACATCAACTTGAGTATTACTCTATTTATGAACATAACATATCTGTATGGTGTGATAATTCCAGTGTTATATACTTAACTAAAAATCCAATTCAGCATTCTAAGGCTAAGCATATTGAAATCAAACATCATTTCATTAGGGATTATGTTCAGAAAGGCATCTTTGATATTAAGTTTGTTAAAACTGAAAATCAATGGACTGATATTTTCACTAAACCCCTCGCAGAAGATAGGTTTTTATTTATTAGAGATAATCTAAACATGCATTGCATTGTTGAATGACATGTTTGAATGTTAAGCTGTCTGTCCTAAATCTGTCATTACTCCTATATACATGTTCTTTCAACCAAGCATTAGTTCAGGGGGAGTAATGATACAATAGTTTAAGTGGAGTATGTCTAATATGCTTGCTGCATTACTATGATTTTCTTAACATGTTACATAAATAAAACTTGATAACTCTTTTTGATGTTGACAAAAGGGGGAGAATAGGAGAAATTGAGATTTGTGATAGAAATATGTTATAGGAGAATGGGAGAATGAATAAGATATGACCTGTTCGCTTTAGAAAATTTACAACCTGTCTGATATATGCTATTTTTTTTTTTGATATTTTCTGAGGTTCATTAAATCATCTCAATGTTTGTCATCATCAAAAAGGGGGAGATTGTTAAGTCTCTAAAATGTCTGATGTACATTTCCCTAAGTTTTGATGAAAACTAAACATTGGTTAATGATTTAATTAACCTTCATATTGGTTGCTAACCTATCTATCGAGTGTGCAGATTAAATAAGAGAATCATCCGTCCAACACAAGTGATTGAAACACACGTCCAACACTGTAGTGATTGAAGCTCACGTCCAATGCAAGTGATTGAAACGCACGTCCATCACTGTAGTGATTGAAGCTCACGTCCATCGCAAATGTTTGAAGATTGAAGCTCACGTCCATCGCAAATGTTTAAAGCACACGTCCAAAACGCAAGAGAAAGAAACTTGCGTCCACTAAAGTGATGAAAGCCAACGTCTACTAACGTGGAATTTGGAGCGCGTCCATTAAAGTATCAGAACAGCACGTCCATTAAAGTATCAGAATAACACGTCCATTAAAGTATCAGAACAGCACATCCAATAAAGTATCAGAATAGCGCGTCCATTAAGGTATCAGAATGGCTAGTCTAATGACGTGGCAATTGGAGCTCGTCCATTAAGGTCAGAAGTTACTCTCTCAAGCAACCTTGGATAATCAGAACCAAATACCAGTTAAAGAATGCTTCCAACGTGATTTATTCCCTAGTACCTCTGGTACTTACACAATCTAAAAAGAGTCGGCAAAGTTGCCTACCAAATAGCCTTACCACCGTTCTTGTCCAACCTTCATAGTGTCTTTCATGTGTCTCAACTCAGAAAGTAAATCCATGACCCTAGTCACGTGATAGTCCCCGATACCATACAATTAAAAGAGAACTTGACTTTTGAGGTATTACCCCTTCGAGTCGAGGATAGGAGGGTGAAGCAACTGAGAGGCAAAGAGATTCCTTTGGTCAAAGTCGTTTGGAGTGAGACTACTGAGGAAAGTGCTACATAGGAGCTGGAAAGCAAGACGATGGAATAGTATCTGCACCTTTTCAACCGAGGTGAGTTAAAATTTCGAGGACGAAATTTTTATAAGGTGGTGGAATTGTAACACCCCATTTTTCGTTTAGTGCTTTTATATATGTTGTTTGCTTGTTTAGGCCTCAAGACTTAGCTTAGAGTTGTTGCTGAGGGGCTAAATAGGATTTTTAGGCTTAAATCCCTTTCTGGTACATGAGCCGTGCTCATGTCCAGCATGCGCTGCTCAAAGTTGTGTCTTGTGACCATTTGGATCACAAGCACGGCCGTTCTTAATAGGAAGCACGGCCGTGCAAGGGATTGGCATCACGGAGACGCTGAGTTAAGCACGCCCATGCTTAGTAAGGTGCACGGTCGTGCTTAGGTCTGTAGTCTATAAAATGGCACAGTAACCGAGGGTTTGCGTTTTAAACCCTATTTTGGCAAAACAGAAACCCTAGTGGGGCTACCAACCCTTTCTTCCCTATTTTCTCTAAACCCATTGCATTGTTGGAGCTTTAGAGACTCTTGGGAACGTCTAGTTCGTCGGCATTGATCCTTATAGGTAACGGTTCCTCTCCTTAGTGTTTCCTTTCTATTATTTTAGATTTGGGAACTAATTGGTTAACTCTTTCGGTTTGACCAAGGCTTGGAAAGCTAAGTGAACCGCTCGAGAACGCGTGGTTTACCGGTTGTGTTGTCATTATTAGTTTCTTCATACTAGGTATGGGGATAAGGATAGTGTAACTATTAGGCAAAGGGATAGCATAAGATGAGGGGTTCCCATAGCCCCGTTGTTATTAACTGTTGCCAATGCCATGATTATTTGATTATATGTTCATTTGGGTTACTTGCTATTATTGTTTGGTTGATTATGAGTATGCCTGTCATAAATGCCTGTTGTTTACAATTACTCTGTTGTATGCCAAATTGGTTAATCTATTTATGACATAATTATTAATTGAGTTGGTATGAATACTTATGTTATGAATGACATGAACATTTTTGTTAAGATGTTGATTATGTTGATTGGCTGAATGATTGTTGAATGATGATGTTGGTTGTTAATGAGACCCTAACTGGCTAAAATAGGACTCTTAATTAACAAAACGGTTAAGGGAATAATTCCCCTGACGTGCTCATAAAATATGGATTAATAGTGATATGTGAGGTTTACGCCAAACGGTTTAGTTAAGGACCCTAGGATCTGATTTGAGAGTATTAGGGAGTTTAAACTCCAAGAACATAAGTTGAATCTGCCCAGAACAACACAACCAGCTCCAGGAGCACGACCGTGCTGAACAGGGAGCACGCTCATGCTCCCAGTTTGAATCTGGAAGATGGTCGAGCTTTAAGCGCGATCGTGCAGAACAGGAGCACGACCGTGCATAAAAAGGAGCACGACCGTGCATCACTTAAATGGAAGCACGCCCGTGCTTAGAAGGAGCATGCCTGTGCTACCCCTCCAGGTCAGAATCTGAGATTAAAGGTTAAAGTGGTGTTTCACCCCAAATGTCCCTAATAATTTGATAATATACCAATCGGGCAAAATCAGTTAGATATTTTAATTAAAGATTAATTAAGATAAACAAGAATAACAAGATGGTTAAGCCAGTGCCCTGTGGGTTACCGCATGTTGATAGGCTTTGGTGCTTTTTGACTAAAGTGGCCTCGATGCTTTTTGGTCAAGGTGTTGATGAGTTGAACCTTAGTGCTTTTTGGCTAAAAGGGCCTTGACCTATAAGGGTTAAGGTGTTGGTGTTGATGTTGGTGATAAGTCTTGGGTGCTTATTGGCCCAAGCGAAGGAAGTGGTTGCTTGTTTGTTGTTGTGCTCATGAATCACGCATTGAAGTTGTTAGTGGGGGAAGATCAACATAGGGGAGGTCATCCTAGAGTACAATGATATGGCAGTCCGCGGGTGGTTTACCCAAGGTTTGGTGAACCGTGCACCCCCGTGGTGGCACATCCAAGGTTTAGTGCGTCGGCTATCCAAGGGGTTCACCCATGGTTTGGTGGACTGCCGGCGTTGGTGCTTTTTGACCAATGTGGATATGTAACTTCGAAGTTGCCTTCCTGAGATAGTTTGGATTCACATACATAATGGAGTAACGGAGTAGTGTTGCACCGCATAGCATACGTTGATTGTTTAATATGTTGATATAATTATATGTTGTTGACAAATGTTATATGATGATAAATGCTATGTATATGATGTATGTTCATCTTGCTTACTACTTCCATGCCGATGTGTCTACATGTTTTCTTACTCCTCGTTTTCTCTGTTCTTGTTTGGCATGTATCTCTTTGTGTAGAAAACGACGGGCAGCCAGTGGATTTGTGACTCTGAGGAGCCGCGACTCTAGTTAGGATGCTTAGTTTTACAGTTGTTTTAGTTTCAATTTGTTTTCCGTGATTGTATCCGAATTTGGTATACCAGTTCTGTATGTGACACCGGGGTTTGGTTATGTTTATGCTTTGTTTATGTTTTATTTTCTTTTGAAACTATGTTTCTTTCTGCGTTGTTGAGACGTTATATATGGAACCTTTTATCCAGTTTTTATTTTATGATAAATGCATGTTTTTATATTACCTCCTTTAAGTAAATGTTTTATAAATAATATGCAAGGTAGAGGGTGTCACAACAACTTTACAATTATTCTTTAACTTGCCTCTTCAGGCTTACAAACTCACAAGTATTCAACACCTCTTGAGGCAAACAAGTATTCTTTTCCAGTCAAGCCTCTCCAGGCTATCTCTAACTTAAGAGATAAAAGTATTGATCTAATAACTCATTATTTGTGAGGGTATGAAAGATTAAGATCAAGGATTACAAAGTAATCGAGAGAAGATTTAATAGAGTTTAGGCACTTTCGAATGTTAGAGCTTGTAGTATTTTTGGTAACCTTCTTCACTGGGGTCATCCAGTATTTATAGAAGGGCTTCAGCTTCAGCTCTTGCATCTTCAACGGTATTTAAGAAATATCTGTTTAGAGATAGCATCAAATGCTAGGATCTGTTGAGTCTGATAACTTGATATGCGATCTTCAGAAAAGCATTCTTGGTCATCAAAAAGCTCGAAATGGTTCTATCACTTCTCTGTTGTACCCGAAAGTTACCTTTTGTCTTTCCTTCTTTGTACTTTAGTCAACTTTACAGTAGTTTGTGTCAGAGTACAAAGTATTTGTGTAACCAATGGTTCTATGTTTCTCTTAGCAAGAAACAAAGTGTAAACAATTTTAAATAACATAGGAAAGAGACATGGAAACATTCGAATTTAAATAAACAATCATTTGAAATAAATTCGCTGACTAGACGGGTTCACAAGAGGTACATCTTTGGACGTGCATTTTCAACATAGAACATAGAGCAACTAGGTAGTCTACTTATATCTCGTCTAGTAGTTATACCGGGTAGGCTAGTGTAACTTTACTTGCTTTTTGATAGTGTGAATCCGCAAGTGTACGGCTTCGTCGTCAAGTAATAAAAAGATCAAACCCATAGAGACAGTGATCTTGAACAACAATTAATTATTAAATCAATTAAACTAAACAAGGAAAGATTTGGTTTTTGAAATAAGAATCAAGTAACAAATCAACTATTAAAATCACAATCAAACAAAAAAGCAAAGTAAATCAATTCGAGGTTTTTCAAATTTAAGAGGAATTTCCAGGAATTGGGTTACCAACAAGACCGCTTATGCTACTAAATTAATTACCCCTTTGCTAATTATCAAAATACTTGAAGGAGAATTTATCCTAATATAGTTAATGTTCCCTCTCGAGATACAAGAACCGTGCCCAATTAAACCAACCCCTACTCTCGTGGTAATTGTATTTAAATTGGACCCATTGAGGTTTGTGACAATACAATGAACTCCGAATGACCGCTTCTAACTCTCGTGATTTAAGTCCTAAGTTCAATCTCTATAGATCCAATACCTAAGTTCACTTCTCAGTTCATCCTTAGAGTATCTATGATATGCAAATAAGTGTGCACCAAATTCATAAGTAATTATAACAATAGGAATTAATTCAAAAGAAAATTGGAATTAACAAAGGGAAAACATCAATTCATAACATAAAACAAGTCTTGTGCAAAGCCCCAATTCCTAGAAATAAAACGACTACTCAAGCATTGCCATGGTTATAGCAATCTTGATTAAAAAGAACATAACAATCCTAAGAGAAAGAGAAGAAATTGGAGAATAAGAGAAATCATAAATTAAACCAAAGGTAGCAGCCACCAAAAAAATATTTTTGAGCCTAAGAGTCATATTTATAATGTAGGTTAACTTGGGATTCAAGCAATTACAAATCAGTTCAAAAACAGAAAATCAGAATCCCAGATTTTTGCGTGTCACGGCCGTGATGCCTATCACAGCCAGGCCGTGACAGGTTCTGTCTTGGAGAGTGGTTGCAACGGTTGGCCTGTCACGGCCATGATGGCCATCACGGCCTGGCCGTGACAAGTTTTGACTTTTGTGTTCTCCTTTTTCTTCAGCCCTACGCGATCATGGTCGTGATGTTGGTCATACTCAGGCCGTGATGGTCTCTGCTTGGCTCATTTTTCTTGTTTTTCAAGCTCCGTCTTCATGCAAACTCCAAATTAACTGGTCTTGAGCAATTTAATCATCAATTCCTTCACACAAACCCCACAGAACCACCTTACCCGTTCCAAAGGGAAAAACTAACAAAAATCAAATTAAAAATGCCCAAACTACATAAAAATGCATGCAATATGGTAAAGAAATATGAGGTGAAATCACACTCATCAAACTACCCCAAGCTTAAGATTTTTCTTGTCCTCAAGCAATAACCAAGGCCAGAAAAGATAAACAATCAGAGCATGGACAGTGAACCAAGAACCCGAGTAAAAAATCCAAGTAACAGGCATATCCAAATAAGTAACCAAGAGACAATCAATTCCAATTAGAAGCTTAGGTTCCCTAAATTCATACCTCTCACTAATTCGGTCACTCTTCTCACCTCACTCCAGTGTTTAAGGACATATGACAATTCGCTCAATTTCCTCAAGGAAAGTACCCTACCATAAGCTTGAGTATTAACCAAAATCTCTACTTTATTAATGAAAACACATAAGAATTAAGAGGTCTTTCATTTTGGTTGTAATGGGGCCATGGGATTAATCGTTAGGTAGGGAAACCAAGAAAAATAAAATTCAAGAAGGCTAAACAAAATATCAAACAATGCAAACCATGACAACCTTCTAAAATACCTTTTTGGGCTTTAATTCACTTTTCCACCTTTCATTCATTCTTTCTTTCTTTCTCTCTTTCTTTTTCTAATACCCTTCTCCATTTTTTTGTTTATTTTATTTTATTTTTTTCAATTTGGAGAAGGGGAGATTTCCAACTTAAGAGAAATATTTATCTATTTTTATAACTTTTTCATCCACAACTTTTCAAACCACCTTTTTTTTTTGCAATACTTTAAAAGGTGTCATTCCATGCATCATTCATCAAAATCAATCAAGGTACCAAGAAAAGTAATTTATTTTATTAGGCTCAAAATTGGGAAACTAAAGGGTAGCATTTAATCAATCAAAGCTCAGAAAGCCAGAAAAATACATAGTGCCTCAATCATTTTCAAATATGTTTTCAAAAATTTCTAAGTTTCAAAACGGTTTCAAGTCAATTTCTAGAGAATACAATCCATGAGAAATAAAACACTCAATCACAAAGAATGGGGCCAATTTAGTGAGGACCCCTTTTAGGCTCAAAAATCTCACATTTAGTAGTTTGAAATTAATGAAAAATGCAATATGTAAAATTCAAAAATACTCCTACCCCAAGCTTAAAAACTTACATTGTCCCTAATGTAAATAATCAAGTCGGAGATAGGAAAATGGAACAACTCACTTAAGTGGTGGTGGGTGCTGGCTCAGAACACCTCTGGAGCGCGTCACGACCATGAAGGCTATCACGGCCAGGCCGTGATCTTCACTGCCCTGCCTCTTCTCTTTTCATGCTTTTCCAACCTGCAAACACATTTGGCAAAACCATCATTTTGTGATCTTTCTCCTCTAATCTTCTCAAATTATTCAAAACAAAAATAAAAAACAAATAGCAAGGGAAAGAAAGCTTGGGTTGCCTCCCAAGAAGCGCTTATTTACGGTCTTAAGCTTGACCATACTGCCTTCAATCAACCAGGATCAGTTGGGCTTGGAAGTGAAAGAACACCTCTCTTCCAAGGGAGTCCTTCAAAGAGCCTATATTGTTCATATGGTCACATGTGCTTTCGCTTTGCTCTTTTCACTCTGAGTTTCATGGTCTTACTTCCTCTCGGTGGAAGTTTTAACTCCACATGTTGAGCAACTCTGATTTCATCATTATTTGGTGCATCATTTGTCATGCAAAGTTTGGCAGTTGCTTCCATGTTAAGCTCTTCCTTCACCTTCGGAGGCATTATCTCAATCCTGCACACATGATTCTCAAAAGGAGGGTTATTATATGAGTTATTCAAATCAAAATCCACCCTTCCTTTCTCTACATTCAAGGAGAGCTTACCATTTTTTACATCTATTATGGCTCCAGCTGTGGCCAAGAATGGCCTTCCAAGAATGATAGGGAAATTAGAATTCCCGCTCATATCTAACACCATGAAATCAGTAGGAATGAAAAATTCACCTACCTTGATGGGGACATTCTCTAGTATGCCTAGAGGGTTTTTAGTGGAGTCATCCGTAAATTGTAAAGAGAACTTGAATGGACTCAATTCCTTGGTTCCTAACCTCTCAAAGATGGTAAGCGACATCAAACTCGCAGTAAACCCTAAGTCACATAAGGCATGGTCTATTTTCACTTCTCCAATTGAGCAGGCAAAGGAGAAACTTCCTGCATCTTTTAGTTTAGGAGGCATATTAGTTTTTATTATGGCATCATGCTCCTCAATTAAGCTCTTAGTCTCTTTTTCTACTTGCTTTTTCTTGACTAGCCTTTGTGGAAAAGGTATTGGGGGTTAGTAAGGTGGTGGAGGGACATACTTTGGTTCTATCTCTTCTTGTTCACTCGTCCACCTCACATTCCACATCCTTTTCAACTACCCCAAGCTTATCATCCCTCAAGTATATAGCATTACAGTGCTCATTGGGATTAACTTCGGGTTGTCCCAGAAACGTACCCTTAGTTCTAGAATATGTACTAGCTTGTTGGACATCTGAGTTTCTAACATCTTATTATGGATGGCTAAGTTATCTACCTTAGATGTTAACTCCTTTATTGCCTTATTGACTGCCCTACCTTGTTGCCTAAACTCTTCATTTTGCTTTGTTTGAGTTTCAACAAAATTTTCCAAAAGAGACTCAAGTTTAAACTTTTGTACCTGAGGATACCCCGATGCAGGTTTCCTATCATCTTGGCCTTCTTGGAATTCATGGTTCAATGTGTTGTTGTAGTTCCCATAGGAGAGATAAGGGCTATTCTTCCTTCCTTGGTTGTAAGAATTTGGGAGAACATAGTTTGGCAACTTCGGGTTCGTGTCATAAAAATTGTGACATGAATTCACTGGTTCACCCGAAGCGCCTTTTGCAGGAGCACTACCATGTGGGCACTCCATGAAGTAGTGTCCCTGCATTCCACAAATCTCACAAGCAACATTAGTAGCACCTATTGAACTCACATTAGCTTTTTTGAGCTTATCAAAGCGTTTACTCAATGAGTCAACTTTAGACATAATTAAATCATTACCATCCATTTCAAACATACTCCCCGAAAGCTTTTTCGGGTTATTACATCTTTATGAACCCCATTGGTGATAGTTGGTGACAACGTTTTCAATGATATCAAATGCTTGAGTCAGTGGTCTATCTATCAATGCTCCATCAGCTGCAGAGTCAAGTGACACCTTCGAAGAATAGTCCAATCCATTGTAGAAGGTATGCACTAATAGCCACTTCTCGAGCCCATGATGTGGGCAAGATTCTAGAAATCCCTTGTAACGATCACAAGCTTCGGATAAGCATTCTCCGTCCTTTTGGAAGAAGCCAGTGATCTGAGTTCGTAGGTAAGCGGTCTTGGAAAGCGGGAAGAATTTTTCCAAGAATGCATGCTCCAGTTGGTCCCATGTTAACAAAGTATTAGCAGGCACTGATTTCAACCAAGCTCTTGTCTTTCCAGTCAGAGAGAAGGGGAATAATCTCAAGCGGATAGCATCAACTGGAGCTCCTTGAATCCTAGTTGTATCACAAAATTCCGGCCTAGCAATCCCAGTTCGCAAACCCTTAGCATTTGGGGCTGCGTAGTCCTTCAGCGGTTTGGTATCCGGTTGATCGACCATGAGTGGAATGGGATCAACTTTTGTCTCCCTCTTTGTCTTTGTAGTCTCATACGTCTGTGAAAAGTCCTTTCGATCTCAGGATCAACTTCAATAAGAGTTCCAAGACTTTGGGATCTTCGCATAAAAGATAAAAATCACCTGCAAAGAGAAAGATAGATACACTAGAAAAAGAAAGAAAAAAGAAAAAATGTTCAAAAAAATAAATTTAAATATTAAATTGAAATTCAAGAAAGCACAGCCCCAAGCAACGGCACCAAAAACTTGATTGCATGAATCTGCGAGTGTACGGCTTCGTCGTCAAGTAATAAAATGATCGAACCCACAGAGACCGCGATCTTGAACAACAATTAATTATTAAATCAATTAAACTAAACAAGGAAAGATTTGGTTTTTGAAATAAGAATCAAGTAACAAATCAATTATTAAAATCACAATCAAACAAAAAAGGAAAGTAAATCAATTTGGGGTTTTTCAAATTAAAGAGGAATTTCCAGGAATTGGGTTACCAACAAGACCGCTTATGCTACTAAATTAATTACCCCTTTGCTAATTATCAAAATGCTTAGAGGTGAATTTATCCTAATATAGTTAATGTTCCCTCTCGAGATACAAGAATCGTGCTCAATTAAACCAACCCCTACTCTCGTGGTAATTGTATTTAAATTGGACCCATTGAGGTTTGTGACAATTCAATGAACCCTAGAAGGACCGCTTCTAACTCTCGTGATTTAAGTCCTAAGTTCAATCCCTATAGATCCAATACCTAAGTTCACTTCTCAGTTCATCCTTAGAGTATCTATGACATGCAAATAAGTGTGCACCAAATTCACAAGTAATTATAACAATAGGAATTAAATCAAAAGCAAATTGGAATTGACAAAGGGAAAACATCAATTCATAACATAAAACAAGTCTTGGGCATAGTCCCAATTCCAAGAAATAAAATGACTACTCAAGCATTGTCATGGTCATAGAAATCTTGATTAAAAAGAACATAAAAATCCTAAGAGAAAGAGAAGAAATTGGACAAGAGAAATCCTAAATTAAGCCTAAGGTAGCAGGCAAAAAATATATATTTTCGAGCTTAAGATTCCTATTTATAATGTAGGTTAACTTGGGATTCAAGCAATTACAAATCAGTTCAAAAACAGAAAATCAGAATCCCAGATTTTGAGCGTCACAGCCGTGATGCCTGTCACGGCCAGGCCATGACAGGTTATGTCTTGGAGAATGGTTGCAATGGTTGGCCTGTCACGGTTGTGATGGCCATCATGACCTGGTCGTGACAGGTTCTGAATTTTGTGTTCTTCTTTTTCTTCAGCACTACGTAGTCATGACCGTGATGCTGGTCACACCCAGGCCGTGATGGTCTCTGCTTGGCTCTTTTTTCTTGTTTTTCAAGCTTCGTCTTCATGAAAACTCCAAATTAACTGGTCTTGAGCAATTTAATCGTCAATTCCAGTACACAAACACCATAGAACCACCTTACCCATTCCAAAGGGAAAAACTAACAAAAATCAAATTAAAAATGCCTAAACTACATGAAAATGCATGCAATATGATAAAGAAATATGAGGTGAAATCACACTCATCACTTTTATTGGGTAGTCTACATAACTGCTCGTCTATCTTCTATCGTGTAGTCCATTTATAAGGTTGTCTAATCTTTTCTCGGGTGGACTACAAGTCTTTGGACTTGTTATTTTTCCTGATAGACTTAGAGACTCGTCTAGCGCTTCTTACACATAGTTATTTTTAACGACTCGTATAGCTATTCTGTTTTAGACTAGTTCTTTACTAGATGAGACTAAGGACTTGTCTAGCGATCATAGTTTGGTCTTGTGATGCTATTGTACTTTCTCAAGAAACTTTAGACTAGTTCCCTTGTCTAGCGATAATTAAAACAAACCTGCACACTAGAGTAGACAAGTTAGTTCATAACTTAACTTTGTCATACAAATTTAATCTTTTTTTTAACATCAAAACTTAAGAGATTATTTAACCATAACCACTTTGGTTCCAACATTTGTTATATTGATGCTTTATATATATATATATATATATATCACTGTGTTTATATGTTTCTTATTTGTGTGTCTCTTATGCGACTATCGTGATAAACTTGTGTACGAGTATCTCACCCTTGCTACGTATATGTTGGATCTTTTGTTGTGCTCATGGTCACGTGTTCAGATGCTACTCAATGGTCCCTCGGATCATTCAAGGACCATGAAGCTGGGATTTCTTAAAGTCGATGATGAAGGCATGGGTGGAAGACCTTTAGTTGGATAGCGTATTGAGTAGTGAGGAAGATGAGTATCCTTCCGAAGCCTCCAATAGTGAGAATGACATTGGATAGTTCTTCAACAAGCATCTCTAGGTTTGACCAGCTGCGGAGTCGTCTTTTTTTGGTGTAAGAGTTTTGGAGTCCTTTTCTATGTTGTTTAATTATGGTATGTTATGGCTCCTTTATTTCCTTTTGGATAACTATAACTATGTGTATTTGAAAATTGTATGCTTAGGTGGAAAAAAAAACCGTTTTATCATCGTATGGATGGTTATGTTTTGATGAGATATAACGTATTTTGAATTTATCGCCTTTATGCTTTTAAATGTTCGCACTACGAACAAAAAAATTCTAAGACCCGTTTTCCGAACATAATTATTTATTTATATTATCTTCTGAAAGCAACCAGCATTTTTAATTTATGTTTTCTGCATCGAGTTGAGATGTAGCGCCAAGGGGGTTTTATAGAGAGATCTATGTATTATTATAGGTGGAAGATATGTATCTCCTAAGTGGTTCAAAGCCGGTTTGAGTATAAAGGTAGGTGAGGGCCGCCGGTGAGGTTTTGGTATGACTCTTGGCTTGGAAATGAAAGTTTGAAAAGCTTGTACCTAAGACTTTATTCTATCTCTACCATCCAATTTGCTAAGGTGACTGAGGTAGGTAGGTGGGAGGGTAACTTCTGGATTTTGAATCTCCAATGTAGAAAGCACTTCTTTGCTTGGGAGGATAGCTTGAATCAAGAATTTATATATGGGTATGTTATCAAATGTAAATCTGGTTAGGGGAGTGGCAGATGAAGGGTGTTGCAATTATAACAATAGAGACCAATATACTTTAAAGCAGCCTACTGGGTGCTTATTAGTAGGGGTGTAAGTGGATTTAATCCGACCCGCGAACCCGACCGATCCGAACCGAACCGATTCGTTTTTGTGGTTCGGTTCGGATCATTGGTTAGATTCGGGTCAAAATCAATGGACCCGATCATGGTTTGGTTCGGTTCTCAGTTCCAGGAAAAGTGAACCCGCTAGAACCGAACCGAACCCTTACTTTTTTTTAAAAAAATTATATATTAATATATTAGACACTGTGACAGACAAAGAGTCACTATCTCGGTCCAATTCTCCATTTCGCACTCCTCGTCTTCTCCAGTTCAAACCCTACTTCACCTCTCACCATCCAGGTCAGCGGCGGCGGCGTACCTTCCAGCACTGCTCGCCACCACGACCAGCACCCTCCATCACCGCGACATCTCTCCACCTCTTCATCTCGCTCCATCATCGCGACCTCTTCACCTCGCTGACTCGCTCAGTCGCTCCATCACCTCAACCTCTTCACCTTGCTCAGTAACTCCATCACCGGCACCGTGACACCTCCCTCCGGCCTCCACCACTCCATCACCGCGAGTCCGCGACACCTCTCCACCTCTTCACCTCACTCTATCACTGCGATACTTCTCCACCTCTTCGGCTTCGCCTCGCTCAGTTGCTCCATCACCGGCTCCGCGACATCTCCTTCTGGCCTCCACCTCTCCACCACACTCCATCACCGCGAGTCTGCGACATCCTCTAAGATTGGTACCCAATTTGTGCATTTAGGGATTTTTGATTTTAGGGTTTTTAAATTTTTGATTTTGGGATTTTTTTTATTTTATGGTTATTTGAATCATTGATTCTTTCTTTCTGATCTATGCTTCCTGTGTGCATTCCTTAATTCCTTAGGTTTGGTGCAAAATGATTGAGAATCAAGATACAGCTGGGACTCAAATTTCTAGTGCACCTACTCCTCCAACAAAAACAACTTTCAGTGTCAGTGAGATACCTCAGGTTGAAGGTCAATCTGCACAGTCTGCACCAGAGGTACGTGTCAAACAAAAACCCAGTAGACCTCCATCTATGGCTTGGAATCATTTTAAGAAAGAGGGTGATAAGGCTATCTGTATCTATTGTGGCAAACATTATGCTTGCAATAGTAGTAATCATGGGACTTCCAACCTCAACAAACATATGAATAAGTGTACTAAAAACCCAAGTAACACCGATAAGAAGCAAAAAACGATTGCCATAGGAAAACAAAGTGAGAATGATAACACTGTATCTATGAGGCTTGTTGAGTTTAAGCAAGATGAATGTAGAGAGGCTTTGGCTAAGTTGCTAATAATGGATGAGCTCCCTTTTAAGTTTGTCGATAACCCCGGGTTTAGAGCTTTCATGAGTGTGGCTCAACCTCGATTTAAAATCCCTAGTCGTGTGACCATGGCAAAGGATTGCATGCAACTCTTTATGGGTGAGAAAGTACTTTTGAAATCTTTCTTGGAACAAAACTATCAAATGGTTTCCCTTACAATCGATACTTGGACTTCCATTCAAAACATGAATTATAAGTGTGTGAATGCCCATTTTATTGATGAGGGGTGGGAATTGCAAAAGAAGATAGTGAGTTTTGGTTTGATTGCAGACCATAGGGGGGAAACCATAGGAAAAACTTTAGAGAAATGCATAAAAGATTGGGGTATTACCAAGATTTGCATTGTAACCGTAGATAATGCTAGTGCTAACACCACAGCCATGTCATATTTGGTTAGAGGCATGGATGATTGGAAAGGTACTACCATATTGAAAGGGGAGTATTTGCATATGAGATGTAGTGCTCACATCTTGAACTTAATTGTAAGTGATGGGTTGAAGGAACTAGATAGTTCTATTTCAAAGATAAGGGCTTCTTGCAAGTATGTGAGGTCATCTCCACAAAGATTGGCCTCTTTTAAGAGGTGTGTTGATGAGGCAAACATAACCATGGGTCAATTGCTTGTGCTTGATGTGCCAACTAGGTGGAATTACACTTATTTGATGTTGGACATAGCTGAAAAGTATGAAAAGGTGTTTGTTCGCTTACAATTTGATGACCACTCTTATGTAGCATTTGTTGATAGTGAAGGGGGTGCTCCTCTTATTGATGATTGGAATCGTGATCGTGTTTTCACTAAAATTTTAAAGATTTTCTATGATGCTACCCTTACTTTTTTTGCATCATTGCATGTCACCTCTAATGGCTTCTTTGATAAGTGGTGTGAAATCCAAGCTACATTGAATAAGTGGATGCAAAGTGATGATGAGGTGTTGTATAGGATGTCATCAAATATGAAAATAAAATTTGACAAATATTGGGACATTGAGCATTTGAATTATCTGTTGTTGGTGGCTATTTTCCTTGACCCTAGATATAAATTGGAGTATTTTGAGTGCTGTTTGGATCATGTATTCAGTTCGTATATGGCTATTGTGTTGGAAGTATTAAAAAAATTGAAAGATCTTATAAAAAAAATATTTTCTCAGTATGTTGTTTGGTATCCTATTCCCAATGATGCTTGTGATTCTAATGCCCAACCCACGAATAGTACTCTTCAAGCACAAGGTGGTCAAAACGACGAGAGTGAAATATCATGTAAAGGTGCGTTCATACGAAAGGTAAGGAGGAAGCAAGGTGAACTGAAGAGAAATGAGTTGGAAAGATATATTGAAGATGATGTGGAAGACTATTGTGATGATTTTGATATTCTCAAATGGTGGAGAGGTAAGACGGTGAAGTATCATGTTCTTTCTCGAATGGCTAGGAACATATTAGCTATCCTGGTGTCTACTGTGTCATCTGAGTCCGCATTTAGTACCGGGGGTCGTGTTCTTGACCTATACCGTAGTTCATTGCATCCCTACACAGTAGAGGCTTTGATTTGTACTCAAAATTGGTTGAGGAGTAAAGCTGAAAAAGTTGATAATCTACAAAGTCATATGGCTGAAGATGATTCAGGTAAAAAGTTTATTAATTATTTTATCATTGAATTTGATATCTTTCAGACTTTCTAATATATTTTTTGTATTATTATATTATTAGAGCTTTCAGAGATAAATGTATTGCATCAGGATATTGGGAACACTAGTAGTCAGTTTATGGCCTTGGATTAAGGTAACTTATTATTTTGTTGTTGTACACTTCATTCATTATAAACATGTATTTAGTGTTTCCCTTTTTTTTTGTTCAGGTACAACTTGTTTCAAAGCAACCGTTTCTTGAAGGGACAACTTGAGTTTTTGTTCAGAGGTACAACTTGAGTTTCACTGCAAAATTTATTTTAACAAGTTGTTGATACTTAATGAGTATTTCGATTTGAAATTAGATGAGCTCATGGTACTCTTTCCTCTTGACCAGGACACATTACTGTTTGGATCTTGATGTGTTCATATATTGCAGGAGTTAGGTTACTTCTTGAAAGGTTGTTTTAAATGTAGCCTTTTGGGTTTGAAGTTCTTGAAGCTAAGTTAAATCTTTTTCTGCTTCTTTGTTGCACTCCTTACACGCCTTATAGTTGAAAAAGACAACCCCAACTTTGGCAGCCATGTGATTAAGAATAGCTTGTTGAGCTTCAATGCTATTGGTCACCTTGGCTAAATTTTATGTATTTTGGTTTGGTGAACACTTTGATTTTAGTATTGCATTTCCCTACTTTTATGTTTGGACTATTTGTGCAATGTAATGCCATAACTATAACAGCATATGGTGTTGTGCCACAGTTCTGCAATTCTGGAATCATATGGTGCTGTGTTGATTTTTGTTTTGGAATTCTATCATTCTGGAATCATATGGTGTTGTGGATTTTTTGTGTTAGATGTTGTGTTGATTTTTGGGGAGTAAACTAGATTTGATGTGGGATATGTAATTTGCATTCAGGAGAAATGGAAATCGAAATAGGTGAAACAGGAATAATAGGAGCAAACTGGTTTTTTTTTTTTAAAGGCGGGAACCCGACGAACCGATCTGATCCGATCCGAACATGATCGGTTCGGATTGGTTCGGGTCTGCTAACAGAAAATGTCAAAAACCGAACCGAAAGGAACATTTTTGATTGGTTCGGACACTGTTTTCCCTCAAATCCGAACCAAACCGATCCGATTACACCCCTACTTATTAGGAATTGGTGCACTACGGCTCAACCGTGTAGACCTTTTGTTGATGAGTTCATTACAAAATTTTGGGTGTCAATTATCCTCTTGACGGTTTTAAGGTTTGGTTGGCAAGTAATTTTGGATAAGGCTCCTACTAGAATGCATCTTTGGAAGAGAAAGATTATTGAAGATGCAGAGGAGGCTAAGTGCATGCTTTGTAATAGTGGCTTTGAATCAATGGACCATTTATATTCTCATGTAACAAGTCCATGCAGCTATGGAAACTGGTGTATGTCTAGGCGGGCTTTGTGGTTGTGCAGCAGATGTAAAATCACACTTCCTACAACATAGAGGGATGATTAGAGGGAAAAAGTTAAAGGAACTTTGATGGTATTATGGTTTTTAGTTGTATGGTCTATTTCGATCTAACGAAACGGTCTCATCTTTAATCAAGAAAAGTTTGATATCACTCAAATTGTAACACCCCCTTGGACATTATATGACTAACACATTTCGGAAATAAAACTCAAAATAATAGCTGGTTTGCTTTCGCAAAATAATTTTTTTTATAAGTACTTAAGTACAGATCTATAACTTTTACAAAAATTTCGACAGAGTCTCCTCTATAATTTTAACATCCCCAAACAAAAGCACCTGCTAATATATTTATAGTTTCATCCAAAAGAAAGGCTCTTCGAGCCATAAACACACATACTTTCATTACATTAATCAACAACATCTTAAAAATCTAAGCTGGTCGTTATACCCAACATCCACCGAGAAGGCCCTAAATGGTCATCTCATAAACGTAAGTCCTCTTCAAAGATCAGGATAAATATCCTCTAGTAAAAACTGGAAAAGACTCTTCTGCACCATTTGTACTCGTGTACCAAGGTACACCTACAAAACTAAGAAACAAATATATGCAAGGGTGAGATACCAATATATGGATTTAAACACGATAGCTACATGCATGACACACAAAAACAACATATATACAGATATCCATATCATAAGAAATTTTCAACATGAACACAATAATTTATCAAGGGGTTTCATACCCGACAGTCGTAGCCGTTTTTAAAACAATGACACTTCAATATTCATCATCTAACTTTGATACCTAATCTCCGGAGCCCCAACCAACAAATAAATGAGCTAATCAAGCTCTCATTGCCGAATAAGGCAGAATCGTTGCCAATAAGGCTGAATCGTTGCCAGATAAGGCAGAGTTCAAATTTAACCATATCACTGTCCAAAACGAGGCACGATGAACACTATTCATAGTATATGGTTTCATGGTCATATATCCATCAAGGCATAGTGATGCAAACGTCAAGAATACTTGCCATCAAGCATTCACGTCCTATGCAAAGGCACGTCTGCCCCAAAAAAGCATGTAAAACGTTTTGTTCATGTAGTTTTCTTTGTGTTCAATCTTTCCATGTCGGAGCTAAAAGTCTCACAACCAAATCACCATTTTAAATTTTCAAGTTTAATACCTCATTCCAAAAATAAATGACTCCAAGTCAAAAGTGTACAAATCACGAAATCTAGACCGATGCACCAGTCATAGATACATAGATTTTAGTGCACAAAACCAATACCCGTTTTATAGGACATCTAGTCCATAACTTCACCTTTCGGACCCCGGGCCCATATCATAGAACACTAGATCTCGACGTCTCGGCAGCAAGTCCGTTTTTCATCTTGAAAACCATTTTCATTCTGTGAAACACAAAACAAAACAAAATTTCCTCAACTTATCTAAGTTGATGGAAATAGCACCGTTGTTTACCGAAAATCCTTTTTCGTTGGAAATTCGTTTTATAAATCCTTCAAGATCATAGAGAAATCCATTTTTCTCAAATCCGTTTTCTTTTTGAAACTCCTTTTTCCAAAACAACTTCAAATCATCGTAAAATCATTTCCAACCCATTTCTATCCGAAATAATAAAATTTCTCTTCATAACTTTCGTCGTTAAATGCCTTTCTAAAGTATTTTTCGTTGGAAATAAAGCCATTTATAAATCAAATGATTTTCTCCTTTACAAAAGTTCTTCATAATCACTGTTAAAATATCCTTAACACTTAAATTTCTTGGAATAACTTTTCATCTTATTTTTGAATTTTTGAATTTATTTTCAAGATGTCGTCCTCTATATTTCTCATTAATCACTATTTTCCCCGAAACATCATCAAATATAAATATTTTCCATATTTTTCTTTCACTTCTCTAAATCAAATCCTTTAAATTCATCCTCAAGCTTTTATCTTTAATTAGTTGAGCACTGACCACTGTCAGGCTTCTCAGTCAATCAACCAACCAACCAACAGATAATCCATAGATAGAAGATATCCATACATCACAGATATAATCATACTTTCACAGAAAACATTAAAAACTACATAATAGCCATATAACAACTTAATTTAACACCACACATCACAACAGATAAACTCAAATATGACACACAAATAGCATGCAATTATCGAAAATCCCTCAGGCAATCTCCCCTTACCTTTGAAGACAATATAATGATCCTCATCTTAAAGCTCACAGTAGTTCCAAGAGTGCGAACATCTACTCCACCAAACAAACATAACCGTGTTCAACATCCCGGAGACACAGACCAAGCATGATAACAAACAAGCAATTTCACCAAATCAATTTTCATTCTCAAAACATATAATCAAAAGAAACCATATATTTAATTCAATAAATAGAATCGATTTCTCAATAAAATCGTTTTGGGTAAAAAGGATCCATAATTAAAATAGGGGAAATTTTGATTTGGTTTGAGAAACATGAAATTGAACTTCTAAACCATAGATTAAGTCTCAATTGCATTAAAATAGAGACAATTTCATAGCTGAAGTTAAGATAAAATTTTTGGGACTTTAGTGAAATTGGGGAAAATGAGATTTGCTTACAGAAAAGTGAAATTTATTTGTCAGAACTTAAATTAAGAGTCCCAATTTCATAAATGCATAGTTAATTTTACCAATCATAACCAATTTCAATAAAAATCAAATTGGGCCTTTAGGATTCATAACCTAAATTGGGGAAAATCCAATCCACTTAAAGAATGGTGAAATTGATTTAGAGAAACACTAATTTACAACCTCAATTGCATAAAAACAAGTTTTAATTTCAGATTACAACATGAAATCAAGGAACTAGGGTTAGAGTTTGTAACTGAAATTTGGGGTTTCTTGAAATTCAACAAGATAAGGTGAGGAATCACTCACCCACAAGGAAGAAGAAGCAGCATGCAGTGGTACAGTGATGGACGCGCAACCCCGGCATCAACACGGCAGCGGCTCGTTTCTGTACAGTCCAAAACTCCAAACAAAACAAGAGTAAGTTTTAGGAGAGAAGAAGAAGTTCAAATTCAAGGAAGAAGGTGGAAAACCACCATGGAAGCGGCGGCCTAAGCTTACCGCGGCGGAGCTCATTTTCACGCGTCGAAGGAGAAGTTCCGTGAGCAGGGACGTGGGTCGGAGCTGGGCGGACCGGACGCGGTGGTCGCGTGGCTCCGGAGCATTGCAGGCGGTGCGGTCGCAACTGGAAAGGGGGTGTCGGATCTGAGATAGAAATAGGAAAGAAAAGAGTGGTTTGTTGGGGGGGGGGGGGGTGTTTCGTGCGATGACTAAAAGGGGAGAGGAAAAATCTTACTTTTGTATTAACAAGTATAAAATGAGTAGTAAATATTCAGTCTAAAAATGAACACATTTTTAACTTTTAGATCTAAAAATAATGGTTGACAATTATATACCTTCAAAATTTAAATTATAGTCAAGATTGATAGTTGAACTAATCAACTAAGAAAATTAACGGTCCAAAATTTAATTTCCGATTAATTTTAAACCGACATATTTTCGAATCTAAAATCAAACAGAGTCAAATAGAAAAATAATTTTCTTTCCATCATATTATTTAAAATATTTTTCTAAATAAATACTACTAGTGATAATAACATAATATTATTGTCTAGTAATTGTGCATACAATGACATAAGCTAGTATTAACACACTTAAAAATTAATTAAAAATTAAAAATTAAAATTTCTCAATCAAATCACATAAAATAAATCAAAATAAACATCTAAAAAAATAATCAATCCAAATAAAATAATCTAACATATACACCTATTTACTGTTAGTAAAAAATAATAAAAATCGAAGTATTACACAAATCATTAATTTGGTTAAGGTAAAGTCTTGGAACTGTTTCAGTATCGAGGTAAAGTTAGCAAACACTAGTTCTCCAATTGTGTATAGCACCTTTTAGAGTGTATGATGTAACATCCTATTTTTTTAGACTAATATTAGAAAGATAAAATAAAAATATATGTACATTAAAGAGATAAATTTTTAATCTTGTTTACGCATACTTATGTGTGTGTGCGCTCGCACAACATGTAACAATGAAATAAATTGAATTTAAATGTTGTAAAAGGAAACGTAAATAAATAAATAATAATTGTAAATATAATAATAATAAATATAATAGTGTAATGACCATTCACCTATACAATAAATGCTATCCTGCTCTGCTATACGTGTAGGGGTGGAAATAGGTCAGACCGCTCGTCAGGGGCCTATGGCCTGATCTATTTAAGGCCTAACCTGACTTGGCCTCTTTAATAAAAAGGCCAGGTCCATGCTTTTTCAAAAGCCTTTTTAGATAAATAGGTCAAACCCAGGCTTCTAAAAAAGCATTTTAAGCCTGATAGTCCGGCCTACTTATAAATAACAAATAAATAATATTAAAAATAAAATTATTTATATATATATATATATATATATAATATGATTTATATAATTTAAAGAGATACAATTTGCTCTTTATTTATAGAATGTTGGTTTGTTCCACATGTATATTTTGAGAGATGTGGGACTTACAATTGAAGAAACCATGATGGTCAGAATAGTGAAGTTGCTATAACAGCATGTTGCTAGTCCACAAAAAAGTCCAAACAGCAAATAAAACCATGCTGGGTGTGAATCTAAGGCTCGTGGGTTTAGAGCTTCCTATTCATGTTAATGTAGTTGAATTTACCATTGAGTCCATTGATGCCATTCAGCAACAATGTTAGCATTTGCACCATTGGACCATTCTCCGCAGCAGTGTGAGCATTGGTCAACAAAGGTGTCAGCCAGTTCAGATAGAAACGGCAAGGCAATTGCTAGGAGTTAGTCCTACATTGCTAAAACTATACATGTGAAGCAAACCATCATTCTATAAATAGAGAGCAATTGGGTACCTTTTTATAAAATTAGATAGGCCCTTAAAAAGGCTAACAGGCCAGGCTAGGCTTTTAAAATGGCCAGGCCAGGCTTAAAAAAAGCCTTTGACAAGTAACAGGCCAGACTTAGGCTTTTAATTTTTCAAATAGGCCAAGCCTATTTAATCAAAGCCTGGCATGGCCTATTTCCATCCCTATATACGTGGGGAAGAGTGAACAAGGGTGGCAGTAAAAAAAATTTAAGTGTAATGAAAAGGTGTGTAACACCCGGTTTTTGACTGTTATTTTTTTTATATCAGTAAAATAAATAGAAACATTTATAATTTTATTTTAAAATCTAGAAAATAATTTTGGATAAACCAAGGTCATATTCATACTCTAATTTATCATAGAAAGCTACGATTCAATTTTGGGTCGAAAATTCAGATGAAACCCGGTCTGCGTTTTATTGACATTAAGATTTTACTGCTCAAATGACCTAATTTTGACTCGTGAACGAAACACTTAAGATTTTTATGAAGTTTCCAACTTCTGTGGCTATTTTAAAAAATTTCACTTAAAAAATGAAATAATATATATTATGCGGGCGTTATACGAAATCGGGTAAACGACGGAGCTGAAAACGGGATTTGGGGGACCCGCTAACGGATAAATAGGATGTCAAATCATGATTAGTCACAAGGGGTGAGTCATGGGATGACTCCTCATGGTCATGATTACTTTTTAGGGGAAATGACCATTTTGCCCTTATGGTTGATTTTAATTACAAATTAACCTAAAGCAAGATTACACCTTTGTCCTTGGATTTTTGGCATATTGACCCTTTTGCCCTTGAAACCCACGGCCTCAAGGCTGTCAAGAGGCCCAACTTCACAGCTATTTAAGGAGCACTTCATCTTCTTCAAGAGTTTGCTCTTTTTCTCCATCAAAACTCTGAAGTTACTTAGGCTTATTTTGTGAAGGAAGTGTTAGATTTCTTGCCATTTTCGTGATTCCAAGAGGTAAACCATTCTCATCATCCTTATTTAGCATCATGTTCTACATTGAATTTTTCATTTTGAAGTCTTTTTCAATATGATGCATTTTAGGGTTTCTAGATTCAAAAATTCATAGAAAATCATAGGAAAATCCATTTGACATGAAACCAATTTATATAATCCTATTATTACCTCTATATTTTTTGAACCTATTTAACCTAAGAAGGCAGAACCTAGGGTTTTGTGTGTGTGTGTGTGTGGGGGGGATTTTGTTCATTTTCTTTACATGATTCAATCTTATAAGCTATATAGGTATTAGATATATATTGTTTGAGTTAAATTAGAGTCTCTAAACCATTTTAATGGTCATGGCCGAAAATCATTTGTTGAAGGATTGGAAGATTTAATTTCAATCTTTATGCCATGATCATTGATTTAGGGTTTTAAGTGATTATAAATCACTAATCCAAGAGTTTAAAAATTTTAAGGATTTTGAACCCCAAAGTCAGCCCTTGGCCGAAACCAACATGTAGGATTTTAGGGTTGATTTAGTTGTTTGTTTGTTGATTGAGTGTTATGTTTAATGAAGGATAAACTAAGTTATCGGATACGCGCGTTATCGGCGTTACTTGGATTTCCGACGAACTGTTTCTCAGAGATACCGTGTTTTTGAGGTAAGGGGAAAGCCTGAGGGATTTTTCCGATAGTCATGTGTAATTGTTATTGTGTGTCTTAATTATGGCGTGTAAGTATTTATTTTGTAGTTAGCATTATTTGCTTATTGATTATCTTCTGTTAACTATTTGATTTAACTGCATTTAATTGTTTGTTGTATTTGGTGATATGTTTTAAATTTCTAAGTGTCATATTATTGATTGATATGAAATAATTGTTGATGTGGATTGTGAGTTTGAAAGCCTGACAGTGGTCAGAGCTCAATTAAATAAAAGTTAAAAGCAGTTAAAAGTTTTTTTATGAATTAATGAGTTTAATTTAATGGAAATAGTAATATAATATTACCTAGTTATTTATTTAATGAAAAATGGGAAAAAGTGAAAAATAATATTATTTTAATCATTTGACAACGAAATAGCGTTTTATGAGCCATAGTGAGGACGTAACCGTGAAAATATTTTAGCACTGCTAATTTTTACCTGAGTAATTTGTAAATATTAGAAAATAATATTTTAAGTGAAAAAGTTTTGAAAATAATTTTATTACAGTGTTAGAAAAATTAATTTATGACAAAGAGTCTTATTTTTACCTAAATGCATCTTGAAACAGCAAACGACGGACAATTCCGTCAGTATTTACCAAAGTGTTTTTAAAGAGGGTATTATTGAGAATTTGTCTCAAATAAGGTTTTACAATTCAAATTATTGATTTTTGAACAAAAATAAGTTTTAAGGAATTTTGTTAAGTTTACAAAACGAATTTCCAACGTAAAAGGATTTTCGGCAAACCTAAAGTTATTTCCATCAACTTGGATAGGTTGAGGAAACTTTGATTTTTGTTTTGTTTTTCACAGAAAGAAAATGGTTTAAACGAACCTAGCAACCGAGACATCGGGTCTAGAGTTCTGAGATATGGGTCTGGGGTCCGAAAGAGGAAATTATGGACTATAATGTCCTATAAACTGTATATTTGGTTTTGTGCACTAAAATCTACGCATCCAAGACTGGTGCATCGATCTGGATTTCGTGATTTGCACACCTTTTGACTTGGAGTCAGTTATTTTGGAAAGAGGTATTAAACTTGAAAGTTTAAATTGGTAATTTAGTCGTGAGACTTTTAGCTCCGACACCTAAAGATTGATCACAAAGAAAACAACGAGAACAAAACGTTTTACATGCATTACAGGGCAGACGTGCCTTTGCATAGGACTTGAATGCTTGATGGCAAGTATTCATGCAGTTTGCGTCACTGTGCCTTGATGGATATACGACCAAGTAGACCATGTGCTATATGTAGTCACCACTTTGCCTTGAGTTGGACTGTGGAATGGTCAATAGAACTTTGCCATATTGGGCATTGATTCTGCCTTAATTTGGCAACTAGAGCCTGATCAACTCATTCACTTGTTGGTTGGAGCTCCGAAGATTAGGTCTCAAAGTTAGTTGTGGAATATTGAAGTGTCATGGCTTTTAAAATGGCTACGACTGTCGGGTATGAAACCCATTGATAAATATATATTGTTTATCTGTGAATATACATGTTAAGTGGTAATTGAGAGTCGTACATGTGGTTATCGTTTTAAAATCCATATATCGGTACTCACCCTTGCATGTTATATTGTTGTTCTTCTTTTTGTATGGGTATTGTTATTATCTGAGTTTAGATGGATCCGGCAATGCTGTTGGCACATACGGGGGTTCGAAGCCTCCATTTTGAAGACACAGATAATGTAAACGCATGGGTGATCCACCCGGGAGCCCATGTTGTTCGTTATACCGGGCACATACACACCATAGAGGGCACGATGGAGACGGGGCCTCAGAGGGAGCATAGGTCTATGGAGACGATTGAGGTATCTCTACCTCCTTTGTGGCTACTTGTACAGTATCTGGTCGATCTTGGACAGCTTGAGGCTCAGCCCTTAGCCGAGGCAGCACCTGAGCCAGCTCCAGAGGAGATTGTGGTGGACCCAGAGGAGATGGTTATTGATCCCGAGGAGGATCCAGAGGAGTACTTAGAGGATGTACCTGAGTACATACCTTTGGACGATGATGACGATTCACCTGATGAGGGTGCTGCTGTGTCTTCATCCGACTCATCGGCGGGGAGTGAGATTGACCCCGGTCTTCCCAATGGGTACCATTAGTCTATGACCAGCTGTAGGTGGTTACATTTTTGGGGTAGTGATTTCGTCAGTCTTTCTGGCTACCGAGAGCCATGATTTTTGTATATGGCCTTAGACGTTTCACTATATGTCCTTATGTTTTTATTTTCTTTCTTAGCTTGCAGAATCGCCTGTTCCGATAAAGGCCCTATATAGTTTATCCCTTGTACAAAAATGATGATGCATATATATATATATATATATATATATATATATATATATATATATATATAGTGTGTTACTTATGATGTTGTATGCTGTTAGATGTGGTCAAGTTAACAAGAAAAGGAAAAAATTTTATCACGAATTTTGGTATTAAGTGAAGTATTAGAAAACATTATTTTTCAAAAATAACCAGCATAATTGAATTTTATTTTCCGCAACGTGTTACTGTGTGATGACCCTAGAAGGGGTGTCGGAAGGTGGGTGTGGTGTGTGTTTAGTGAAATGAGTGTGCAAGTGATACATAAATAGTAAAATAGAAAATGACAAGTGTGAAGCAAAAAGGGTGAAGTGGTGACAAACTGATAGTGCCGTGTGTGAATAGAGAAAAAGGGGATTGAATGTGCATTAAATAATCGCACATATCGTTCCCTTTTTCACCCCACTTGCTACTTTCTGAAAATACTTTGGTCTCTTATACTTTCACTTCTCCAACCTTTCACTCTTCGGTAATCTTCCATTCCCTTTTTATTAATTTTCTGATTCTTCCATTTTTACGGGTCCTCTCCCTCATCTGGTGTATTTTTCTTGTCTTCTTTACTTCGTCCTTTTCCTCAAAGTCCTTTCTTGTATTAACATCATATTTTTATGCTTTTGTTTCATGATGACAGACGAAAGAAGCATCTCTCAAAGGGTAGAGGAATCTGACTCCACAGTTCTATTATGGGGGCATTAAGTGAAGTTGTCCAACACCCCTCTTCCACGTATGCCTGTCAGAACAGGCTTTACACAGGAAGATTACCATAACACTTTACACAGGAAGATTGTCATAACACGCGATACGCAGGAAGATGGGCTCTAGCTCTGATACCATATTAGATTCCAACCTAAAATCAATTAAGTGAAGTTGCCCAACATGTATTTAAACCACAGCCCAGGACTTGAGGCAGGCGATATGGGACTTCCAACAAAGACACTAAGAGGGGGGAAGATTGTCATTACTCATGAGGGCTTGGAATCTGTTATTAATGCTTGAAATTTTTAGACTCCCTATCTCAAAATTTCAAGACAACCATAGTTTCTATTTTTATTTTTGTGATGATGTTTTAATGAGAAAGAAATAGTGTTGTAATTATTAAGTGGTTGGACTCTCTATGGAGTGTGAAAAATGCTCCGCTCTCCCTTTTTTTTTCTGATTATTTTATGGTAACAAATCCATGGCTGCATGTTGATATTTTCTGGAAAATTTGCTTGTTGTCTTAGTATAGAATTGATCAGGAAAATTTGTTTGCTGTCTTTGTATAAAATTGATTTGCATGTTTGATCTTTGGTCTTATATGCCACTGGATGGTTTCTTTGAAGACATACATGATGATTGATGACCCTAATACCAAAAGCTATACGTGATCTTTTTATTGAATGATTTTTTGAAGAAATTTATGATAGATAATTAGGGTAGCCATTAAGGTTTAACCTAAATTGTTACGCATTATTCAACTAATTAAATATATTAGGCACCCAAAATTGTTTTATAAAATTCATAACAGTTTATTCATCAAAATATGACTTGTTTTATCATTTTGTAAATCTGGTTAAATTAATTAATTAATTAAAATATAAAAAGAACACAGTGACTTATTTAATATGCATGTGATAGCTTTAGTTCATCAATGTAAGCAGATTCACTTTTTTTTTAGTGTTAGCTTTATGAACATGTGATGGTAGTGAATATAGTGCAAAACGTGTATAGCTATTATTTTTTAAGTAGATGAAATTATTTAGTTGAGTATAGATTCTCTTATTATTATTTGTTTGTATATATATATATATATATATATATATATATATATATTTATATATATATATATATATATATATATATATATATATATATATATGTGAGAGATTTTCAAAATCCTTATTAAAAGGTTGCTTGGTAACGGTTAAATTAATATAATGGTGTATAGTCGATATATAAATGTTGATTGGTAGAGTGGTTGAGTCTCTTCATTTTAAAATGTCATCCAGGTTCAAGTCCTAGCGCATGCAGGCCAACGATTACTCTATGATATTAGTGAAACTTTAATATTACTTAAGTCGTTATTTTTACCATTGCAGAATCCTTTGAAAGGTTGTTTTGCTTCACCAAGTGACATGAGTTGGTCTATAAATAGAACCATCTGCATGCAGTGAAGGATACGAAAAATCTCAGAATCTCTCAACCATTCTTCATCCAAATCACCTTCTTTTCTCCCTTATGCGCAGAGAGAGTTAAGAAGACTATTGTTCTGTAAACTGCCATTGACGATACGCTTGGTTTAGGGTGTGCAAACCAAACCAAGGTTCTCCATTGTATCCTGAAGGGGATTCGCCAGTTACACCTGTTGCATCCAATCTACGAGGAGAGATTGGTGGGGGCGAATCGAACCTAAAGCCTAGTGTCCTCACACGTCTTGGAGATTGCGCATTACCATTATTTTCTTCTTCTTTGTTGCAGATCCATACCCCATTTTCTAACAATCTTTAGGTTCGATTTCTGTAACAATGGCTGTAACGTTGAAAGAGATGACTTCTGACTTTATGAAACTTGAGAGGTTCGAAGGTGGAAACTTTCATCGTTGGCAAAAGAAGATGCACTTCCTTCTTACAACATTGAAGGTGACATATGTGTTGAACACACCATGATCAGAGGAAAGAGAAGATGAGACCATCAATGAGACTCGTGAGAGGAACAAGTGGGTTAATGATGACTACATTTGCATGGGGCATATTTTGAATGGCATGACCGACTCATTGTTCGATGTGTATCAAAATACGGGATCCTCCAAAGAACTATGGGAGAAACTTGAGGCAAGATACATGATGGAGGACGCAACATGTAAGAAATTTCTTGTTAGTCGTTTTAATAATTATAAAATGGTTGATAGTATGCCTATCATGGAACAAATGCATGAAATTGAACGTATTCTCAATAACTACAACAACATAATATGCACATGGATGAAACCATCATTGACAAACTTCCTCCTTCATGGAAAGACTTTAAAAGAGGTCTTAAACGACGGAAATATGACATTTCTCTTGAACAATTGGGTAATCACCTTCGTTTAGAAGAAGAGTATCGTAAACAAGATGATACTAAAGAATATTCTGTTCATGAGAAGGTCCATGTAGTAGAGGAAGGGAAATCTGGTAAGTCCTCTAAAAAGAGGAATCGAGATTTTGGAAAATCTCATGAAAACAACAATGAGAATGACTACAAGAAAAAGAAAAAAGAAAAATGGTTGTTTCTATTGTGGAAAACCGGGACATCTCAAGAGGAATTGTCATCTCTTGAAAAAGGAAAAAGAGAAGGAATCTAGTGCAACAAAGGACAATCTTGTTGCGGTCATTTCCAAAATCAACATGATAGAAGATGTTGGATCATGATGGATTGACTCCGGTGCAACTCGCCATGTGTGTAAGAACAAGGATCTCTTCAAGACAATTAATGAAGAAGATGGAACGGTTCTATATATGGGAAATGCATCGACTGTCCAAGTTAAAGGCAAAGGGACTGTGGAACTAGAATTTACTTTGGGAAAAGTAGTCACTCTTACAGATGTTTATTATGTACCAGATGTTAGGAAGAATTTAATTTCTGTACCGTTACTTAATAAGTACGGGTTCAAATGTGTATTTGAAGGAGACAAGTTTATTCTCTCTAAGGGAGGAATGTTTGTAGGAAAGGGATACCTTTGTGAGAATATGTTCAAACTCAATATTATTAATGATAATTGATTTATTTATGCTTATGTTGTTGAGTCTTGTAATTTATGGCATTCTCGTTTAGGACATGTTAATTTTAGGAAAATGAATGAAATGATGAATTCATGTTTAATTCCTAAAACAAGTAGAATTTCGGATGCATGTACAACTTGTATGCTAACTAAGATAACTAGATTTCCTTTTCCTAGAGTTGAAAGAAGTTCTAAAGTGTTAGATTTAATTCATTCTGATGTATGTGATTTACATGGTTGTCCCACTATAGGTGGAAAAAAATTATTTTGTGACATTCATAGATGATTGTACTAGATATTGCTATGTATATTTAATGCATTCAAAGGATGAAGTGTTAGATAAATTTAAGATATTTAAAACAGAAGTAGAATTTCAACATGAAACATTTATCAAATGTTTTAGGAGTGATAGAGGAGGAGAGTTCTATAACCCTAGTTACTTTGAGTCTACTGGAATAATTCACCAAACAAACGCACCTTATTCCCCACAACAAAACGGCATAGCTGAAAGGAAAAATTGGGTATTAGAAGAAATGGTAAATGTAATGTTATCATATTCTGGTCTAGCAAAGGGTTATTGGGGAGAAGCCTTGTTGACGGCTTGTTATATCTTGAATAGAGTTCCAAACAAAAGGAACAAAATAACCCCATATGAACTTTGGAAAAATAGAAAGCCCAACCTTGACTATTTCAAAGTTTGGGGTTGTAGGGCAATAGTAAAAGTTCCTGAATCAAAAAGAAAGAAATTAGGTGAAAGGGGAATTGAATGTGTGTTCCTGGGCTATGCTAAAAATAGCAAAGCATATAGATTCATGGTTATAGAATCTAATGATTCATATCCTATAAGTACAGTAATTGAGTCTAGGGATGCTATCTTTCAGGAAGATAGGTTTAATTAACTCAATTCCAAGTCACAAAAATAATGTTCATAGTAATGCACATAATCTAGAAACCAATGTATTTAATAATAATACTTTAGAGAGTTCAGAACTTAGAAGAAGTCAAAGAGCTAGGAAAGAGAAAACTTATGGACCAGACTTTTTCATGTTCCTTGTTGAAGGAACAAGAGAGTCCATAGATAGTTATGGACCAATATGTTATAATACAAAAATTGATCCAGAAATATTTGAAGAGGCAATAAAGTCTCAAGATGCCGCTTTCTGGAAGGAAGCTATACAAGATGAAATAGACTCAATAATGGGGAATAAAACGTGGAAATTAGTAGACCTCCCACTTGGTTCCAAACCTATAGGTTGTAAATGGATTTTCACAAGGAAAATGAAGGTAGATGGGACCATAGATAAGTTTAAGGCAAGACTAGTTGCTAAGGGATTTACACAAAAAGAGGGCATTGACTATTTTGATACATATGCACCTGTGCAAGAATTGCCTCAATTAGAGTGCTATTGGCACTTGCATCCATCTATAAGTTTGTCATTCATCAAATGGATGTGAAAACAACATTTCTTAATGGGGAGTTAGTTGAAGAGGTGTATATGTCACAACCTGAAGGGTTTGTGGTTAATGGTCAAGAAAAGAAGGTGTGTAAATTGAATAAGGCATTGTATGGACTAAAACAAGCTCCTAAACAATAACATCAAATGTTTGATCAAGTTATGCTAGCTAATGGATATAAAATAAATGAATCTGACAAGTGTATTTATAGTAAATTCCATAATGGAAAAGGTGTTATGATTTGTTTATATGTTGATGATATGTTAATATTTGGTACTGATCTAGATGAGGTAGAAAAAAACTAAGAGTTTCCTCTCTGGTAATTTTGATATGAAAGACTTAGGGGAAGCCGATGTGATACTAGCGATTAGAATAATAAGAGATGGTGAGAACATAGGTTTGTCCCAATCTCATTATATAGAAAAGGTGTTAAAAAAATTTAATGAATTTGATTGTCAATCTGTTGTTACTCCATTTGATCATAACACTAATTTAGTACCAAATAAAAGTTGTCCAGTAGCACAACTTGAATACTCAAAAGTAATTGGATGCTTAATGTATGCCATGACATGTACTAGACCAGGCATTGCATATGCTGTAGGGAGACTAAGCATGTATACAAGAAATCCAAGCAAAGACCATTGGCATGTTGTCCGAAGAGTATTGAAATACTTGAAGGGGACAATGAATTATAGTTTGAACTATAATGGGTATCCTTCAGTATTAGAAAGTTACACGGATGCCAGTTGGGTGACTTATACAGAAGATCATGCTTCAACAAGTGGTTGGGTCTTCACACTTGGTGGGGGTGCTATTTCTTGGGGATCCAAGAAACAAACTTGCATTGCTGACTCCACCATGGCTGCAGAATTCATAGCATTGGCAGCAGGAAGCAAAGAAGCTGAATGGCTTAGAAATTTGATGTATGAGATACCAATTTGGCCAAAGCCAATAGCACCAATATCCACACATTGTGATAGTCAATCAACACTATCAAAGGCATATAGCCAGGTTTATAATGGAAAGTCCAGGCACATTGGGCTAAGACATAGCTATGTAAAAGATTTGATTACAAATGGAGTAATATCCATAGTCTTTGTGAAAACAAAGAGGAATCTTGCAGATCCTTTGACGAAATGACTGACAAGGGATATGATGTTGAAAACATCATTAGGGATGGGACTCAAGCCCATATCTACATGATCACCAATGGTGGAAACCCAACTCACACTTGAGTAGCATCAAGTCTTGAGTTCAATGTGGCCAAAGTACACTATGAGAGTTATTGCAAGTACTTGACGAATAGATACATCCAAAGGTTTAAAAGTACTTGGATACCATAAGGACAAAAGGAAAAGGGTGAGCTTTTGCTCTTAATGGACCTATAGCATATATGTGTTGAGGTGCCCAACTTATGAAGGGTGCTTTTGGTAAAGTCCACCTATATGAGAGTGAAGTGGGGCCGCTTCTTAGAGTTGGGCTTGACTCTGTAAGCTCTCATGAAAAGGATACACGACACAAGGCCTTACCAAATGTGTCACACTACCACGTTGTTCAATGGTACCGAGATTTCATGTGTAAGTCATGCACGTTTATTCTAATGAATATTTGGTTCAAAGCTTGTCTACCATTTTATTCGGGGATGAGTGAAACCCATGGCTTACTAAGCAAAGGTTCAAATCTCCAAGATACCTTTGTCTGAAAGCATGCGATTTCCGGAATAATGAGATTTGGATTTATTTTGAAAATGGTGGGGGATTGTGAGAGATTTTCAAAATCCTTATTAGAAGGTTGCTTGGTAACGGTTAAATTAATATAATGGTGTATAATTGATATACAAATGTTGATTGGTAGAGTGGTTGAGTCCCTTCATTGTAAACTATGTGGTCCAGGTTCAAGTTCTAGCGTATGCAGATTTTGAATTTTTATGTTAGTTATGTAACTGACCAAATTTTTAATAAAAAGAGACGTTGGCAAGACTTGAACACGGTACCCGAAGGTTGATGGGGCACATCCATGGACTGCTAGGCCGACGGTTACTCCATGATATTAGTGTAACTTTAATATTACTTAAGTCATTATTTTTACCGTTGCAGAATCCTTTGAAAGGTTGTTTTGCTTCACCAAGTGACATGAGTTGGTCTATAAATAGAACCATCTGCATGCAGTGAAGGATACGAAGGGGATTCGCCAGTTACACTTGTTGCATCCAATCTACGATGAGAGATTGGTGGGGGCGAATCGAACCTAAAGCCTAGTGTCCTCACACGCCTTGGAGATTGCGCATTACCATTATTTTCTTCTTCTTTGTTGCATATCCATACCCCATTTTCTAACATATATTATTATAAAGAAGTTAAAAGGTAGCAATATAAACTATTATTCTACATAGCTAATTTGTATACGCGTTAAAATATTAGAGCAGCAACTATTATATATATATATATATATATATATATATATATATATATATATATATATATATATAAGTGTAAAACTTGTATACTATTTGTGTTTACTATCACCATGTTAATTTATTTACATGTTTAATAATTGTGTTATGATTAATATGTCCTTTTAGTTATAAGAGTTAATTAATTTTAAGGCAGTAAGAGATTTATGTTTGATGTGATCATGAATTGTAATACGGAATGTATAAAATATAGCTTGTAATCATGCATGCATAAAGAAATGTGTGCGTCTTGTTGACGCCAAGCATCTGCTTGATGCTAAGAAGTAGACACGGCAAGTGTGTGTGAAACGGAAGAGTGGAGGGTGAAAAAGGGACGCCCTTGGGGATGTAGTACCGTGCACAAATACGTCAATGGTAGAGAGGTAGCTCCCTTGTATCTAGCCACGCTGTCAATTTTTTGTGGTATCATGGCTAGTCATGTAATCCCGAAAATTCTCCTTAACCAAATGACTCACAACGGAGTTAGTCATTGGTTTGGGCCCACAAGCATTGTATTGCATATGCATTTCTACATTGATTATGTTAATTTATCTGTGCTTAATGGTTTGCTAGTTTTAAGGCCTATTTCTAACATGTTATTTATCTTGAGTTATAGACATATTACCCCTTCTTTTGTTCTCTTTTAAATTAAAATTTGATATAAAGATGGACCCTAATGGAGTTCGTATGGAGCTTTATTTCATATAAGGGAGGTATGAGCTGGATTATGCTACCAGTCAGTTCACCTTTGTATGAGAGATGTCCCTGTAGTTGATTTATGAGATTGCCCCTGCTTTACCACCTTGGGCTTTGTTTGGCCGTTTCCAAGTTTTTTTTACTCTTCCGTAATTTTATGATATCGTTTGTTTGTTAAATTTAAATTTAAATGACTTAAGACTTTTCGCGGGTATAATTAAGGGACTCACATGTGAAATCTTGTGTTTAGCTCAAAGTGGAAGGTAGAGCAGGTGAGGGTCAACTTTAATAGCAGACACTATTTCTTTCGGGGTGATGCTTTATCTGGATGCTGGTGGATACGCAGAATGTTTTTTGGAGGGCCTATTTTGTATCTAATGGACTGCTATATGTCGATTCTCAAGCCTTACTTGTAGTCCCGATGTCACTGAACATTGCTACTGAGTTAGTGAAGCAATTTACAAGTTTCCTGTTGGTGAAAATGAATTTGCAATCATTGCTCAAAGGGGCAGTAGCGGTTGACCACTTTTAGCACTGCAGCATCCCTTATTCTGTTTCTATATGATGGATCTTTTCTGTGAAGTTACTCGTCCCTTTCGTGATTACCCTCTTTATATTCACTCCCTCACCCAATAATGAGAGTGTGAAACACTATAGAGTTTGAAAAAGTATCCCTTATACCTTTGGGTGTTGACTGCAACAGGAATTTAAAATCATGGCACTTAGACCTCCAACATACCAAAAAAAAAAAAAAAAGATAAAGTTTAGAGTGATATTGTTTTTCACTAGTATAAATTTGTATTCAGTCACATTATTATTCCATTATATAGAGGATACAACCATAGAATATGCAACCTATACCGAAGTACTTTGCATTAATTTAAGATGACAGACAGTTAACGACTAATCCAATGGCTTCCCTTCAGCTTCAACAGGACAAATGCATGGGGTAAAAACGCATACACATTCAGAGCCGAGACACTTTTTACCAACACAACGACAATCATAATCATGATGGCATTTATGTGGAGGCGCTGCTTCAGCTCCACCAGATTCAGTGTTTAGCACTGAAACAAAGATGAAGGAAATTAATCTATAACTCATATACATTTGGAATTTTAACAGAACTATTACAAAAGAAAAACTATGGCTCCCACCCTTTTGATATAAGAGAAAGCATATTAGCAGTTTGCACACAAAAAATTTACGTGATACATGTTCAAATACAAATGAATAAATAAATAAATAAGCATAGAAATTAAATAAATGGGTGAATGGATAGGAAACTTACGCAATGCCATAGACAAAAGAATAGTCACCAAAATAATCTTGAGAGATATTTTCTCCATTTTTTCTCTGTGTGCGATAATCTTGGGTATGTTTGATGTATGAGATAATTTAGTTCGTTGAAGTGTGAGAACTTTGAAGCCATTTGCTATTATATATATTTATGAGTGAAGAAGGTGGCTCATGATTTAAGAGTATGAAAAGAAATGATAATTGCTAGAATAGATGATCTTATCTTATAATATCTTATAACAGTATATTGAATTAACATAATTAGTTTCCCTTTTCAATTAGGATTATGAGTCTCGTATCCCTATAAATAGGGGGTTAGTGCTTTAATTTTTGTATACTGCAATATCATAATCAATCATAATCATATTTTTGAGTTTTCATTCTTTTTCTTCTCTTTCTCTATCTAAACCTATAACTTAAACAATAATAATGTTGGAAGATTTGATTTCAAAATGATTTGTTTTTGAAAGATTTTAATTTTTTTTATTACCATTTATTATAATTGATTTCCTCTATCATTTCTGTTACTAATTTGATTTAGTTTTATTGCTTTTAACAGAAAGTTCCAAACTGCAACCCAATTTTGATTGCATTGATTATTGAATCCTTAAACATGCATTAATATATTAATTTAATGAAATAAAATTATTCATGTGACTTTATTTGATCAAAATAAATTAAATCAAATGACATTATTGACGTTGTGAGTTTTCACTTGTATAATAAATCCATTTAGATTTTACGTATATATTGAATGTTAAAATTAAATCATCGAAATTATTTTACCTAAATGCCATCATGTAAATTTAAAAATTTAAAAACATACAAATAATCGATTTTAAATTATTAAAGGTATTACTCAAATGTCAATTTTTATTTTGAAATCATGATTATTATTGTCCAAATATCATGATGATATTAAGATTACTATATATATTGCCCAAGTAATTAGATGTTAAAGAAATCGATTCTGATCTCAAATCTTTTCTAAATTGAAGAGTATGAAAAGAAATGATAATAATGTTAGAAGATTTGATTTCAAAATAATTTGTTTTTGAAAGATTTTATTTTATTTTTTTATTATAATTTATTATAATTGATTTCCTCTATCATTTCTGTTAATGATTTGATTTAGTTGCTTTTAACAGAAAGTTCCAAAACTTGTCCCAAAAAAAAACAGAAAGTTCCAAACTTCAACCCAATTTTGATTGCATTGATTTATTAAATCCTTAAACGTGTATTAATATATTAATTTAATGAATTAAAATTATTCATGTGACTTTATTTGATCAAAATAAATTAAATCAAATGACATTATTGACGTTGTGAGTTTTCACTTGTAAAATAAATCCATTTAGATTTTACGCATATATTGAATGTTAAAATTAAATCATCGAAATTATTTTACCTAAATGTCATCAAGTAAATTTAAAAATTTAAAAATATACAAATAATCGATTTTAAATTATTAAAGTTATTGATCAAATGTCAATTTTTATTTTAAAATCATGATTTTTTTTTTGAAACAATTTTGAAATCATGATTATTATTGTCCAAATATCATGATGATATTAAGATTATTATATATATTTCCCAAGTAATTAAATGTGAAAGAAATCGGTTCTGAACTCAAATCTTTTCTAAATGGAAGAGTATGAAAATAAATGATAATAATGTTAGAAGATTTGATTTCAAAATAATTTGTGTTTTGAAACATTTTAATTTATTTTTTTATTACAATTTATTATAATTGATTTCCTCTATCATTTCTGTTAATGATTTGATTTAGTTTTATTGCTTTTAACATAAAGTTCCAAAACTTGTAACAAAAAAAACAGAAAGTTCCAAACTTCAACCCAATTTTGATTGCATTGATTTATTGAATCCTTAAACATGTATTAATATATTAATTTAATGAAATAAAATTATTCATGTGACTTTATTTGATAAAAATAAATTAAATCAAATGACATTATTGACGTTGTGAGTTTTCACTTGTATAATAAATCCATTTAGATTTTACGTATATATTGAATGTTAAAATTAAACCATCGAAATTATTTTACCTAAATGTCATCATGTAAATTTAAAATTTTAAAAATCATACAAATAATCGATTTTAAATTATTAAAGTTATTGCTCAAATGTCAACTTTTATTTTGAAATCATGATTTTTTTTTTCTTGAAACAATTTTGAAATCATGATTATTATTGTCTAAATATCATGATGATATTAAGATTATTATATATTTCCCAAGTAGTTAGATGTGAAAGAAATCGATTTCTGATCTCAAATCTTTTCTAAATTGAAGAGTATGAAAAGAAATGATAATAATATTAGAAGATTTGATTTCAAAATAAATTGTTTTTGAAATATTTTAATTTATTTTTTTTATTACAATTTATTATAATTGATTTCCTCTATCATTTCTGTTAATGATTTGATTTAGTTTTATTGCTTTTAACAGAAAATTCCAAAACTTGTCAAAAAAAAAAAAAAACAGAAAATTCCAAACTGCAACCCAATTTTGATTGCATTGATTTATTGAATCCTTAAGCATGTATTAATATATTAATTTAATGAAATAAAATAATTCATGTGACTTTATTTGATCAAAATAAATTAAATCAAATGACATTATTGACGTTGTGAGTTTTCATTGTATAATAAATCCATTTAGATTTTACGTATATATTCAATGTTAAAATAAAATCATCGAAATTATTTTACCTAAATGTCATCATATAAATTTAAAAATTTAAAAATCATACAAATAACCAATTTTAAATTATTAAAGTTATTACTCAAATGTCAATTTTTATTTTGAAATCCTGATTTATTTTTTATTTATTTTTTAAACAATTTTGAAATCATGATTATTATTGTCCAAATATCATGATGACATTAAGATTATTATATATATTGCCCAAGTAATTAGATGTGAAAGAAATCGATTTCTAATCTCAAATCTTTTCTAAATTGAAGAGTGTTTTTTTTTTTTTGGTAATTATTCTAAATTGAAGAGTATGAAAAGAAATGATAAAAATGTTGGAAGATTTGATTTCAAAATATATTTTTTTTTGAAAGATTTTAATTTATTTTTTTATTACCATTTATTATAATTGATTTCCTCTATCATTTCTGTTAACGATTTGATTTAGTTTTATTTCTTTTAACAGAAAGTTCCAAACTGCAACCCAATTTTGATTCCATTGATTTATTGAATCCTTAAACATGTATTGATATATTAATTTAATGAAATAAAATCATTCATGTGACTTTATTTGATCAAAATAAATTAAATCAAATGACATTATTGACGTTGTGAGTTTTCACTTATATAATAAATCCATTAGATTTTACATATATATTGAATGTTAAAATTAAATCATCGAAATTATTTTACCTAAATGTCATAATGTAAATTTAAAAATTTACAAATCATCAAATAATCGATTTAAATTATTAAAATTATTGCTCGAAATCCAATTTTTATTTTAAAATCATGATTATTGTTCCCGCCGAGATCCGACTTGTCGGAATCTCGTCGTAGAACGTCATACCAAGAGTGGACAATGGGGGTTGTTTTAGACTTTGGCTTGACAGAATCTGATATTCCGGTCCTACGTATCCCAATGGGAATCAAAGCCAGATGTAGTTCTAGGTTCAACCCTTGGTGGTGCGGTGATCTCGATCCCATAATCTTGTATCCGATGGATACCAGCGAGCAAGGACTGTCTGATAGTCTCTTGGATGAGCTAGTTCCTCTAATACGCTTAAGGGAGAGTTACCGGGATTCAATGAAAGGTCCTCCTCTATCATGGGTACTCCTCCTTTTATAATAGGATTCCCATATCTGAAAGATATCTGATTTATCTCTTTCTATCTCATGAATCTCTTTTGAAATGTGATTCCTTATTTTAAGGGATATTATCTCTTTTAACCGGATAAGGTTATTTTAGATAATATCAGGATTTAATTAAGGATAATACTAATATCGTATCCCTTAATTAGGCGATCTTCAATATCTTATCCCTTAATTAGGTGATCTTCAATATCGTATCCCTTAATTAGGTGATCTTTAACTTATTATCTTTTAACTTCCGGACTAGGCCGGGTATCCGAGCTCGGTGGCCGGGTTTCACTCTTCGGCCAGTACACAAGCCCCCCAAGCTTTGAGCTAATTAAGCGTAAAAGCTTTCATGATGTTAGCCGAGCTTAGGAACTCGGTTTTATCTTTCTGTCTTTAGACTCATCAGGTGATTGACCGAGCTTCATACTTTATACATATATATACATCCTCCAACTCGGTGAGCAGCTCGGGTGATCGAGCTTGATGCTTTCGGGGTGTCGAACTCTATATCTCGGCTCATACACAAGCCCCCCAAGATTTGAGTCAATGGCGTGAAAGCTTTTTCACGGGAGCCGAGGCTAGCCAAGGTGGAGGTGATTGCTTGTTTTGTGTTGACGCCATACTTTCTCTGGTCTCGAGATGGAAAGGAAACGTTACTCTGTGTGACGCGTGGCCTTCACGGCATCATTTCCGAGGCTTGCGCTGTAGTTGCGTGCTCAAACGACAAGTCGAGAGCTGGAGCTCAACCGAGTGGTCGAGAGCCGGAGCTCAACCGAGTGGTCGGGAGCCGGTTCTCAACCGAGCAGTTGGAGGCCGGAGCTCGACCCATTAGGGAGCCTGAGCTTGAACCAGTAGTCGGGAGCTGGAGCTCAACCGAGTAGGGAGCCCGAGCTTCTCGTTTCAAGTTGCCGAGCTTCACATTTCGGCCAATTCTTAAGTTCAGCGGGCTCAGTGGGCGAGTCTAGTAATCATTTCCCTTTGATTGTTTGGAGATCTAGCTTTACTTATCGTCCAATATTTTAGTTTGGTAGGCTCAGTGGCCGAGTTTAACATCTCGATCAGTATATAAGCTCCCCAAGCTTTGAGCTCAGAATAAGCGAAAGAGCTTTATGAAAGAAGCTGAGCTTGTCCTTAGTGTTGATAAAGTATTGGATTTGCGTAGATCCTCTTACTTTGGCTAATACCTCTCGGGCAGTACTCGAGTTTAGTGGTTGAGGTTCACATCTCGGTCAGTAACATGTTCTGAACATAAGATACTTCAATCTTACCTTTGTTTAAGATAAGTTTAGAAGCTGGTAGCTGAGATTCGACTTATCAGTGATTCAGGCCCGAACCAATCTTTTGAAGAGTCGGGTTCAAACTCGGTCATTAGGAATTTACCTCGGTGCTTGTATTTCATCCTTTAATTTTTGATGCTTTTCAATATGCTTATCTTGAGAGTTTGAACTTGACTCACCTTTTTCCAAATGTAGCTCGGTCTTTGAAGTTCTTGAGAGCTCTTAACATTTTCTTCGAGTAGCTCATAACCCTTTCATTTGGTGGTGTAACACCCCCCCCCCCCCCTTGGGGCATTACTTACGTAACACATGCGGAATTTAAATTAAAAGATAATTTGCTGGTGCTTTCGGAAAATAATTTATATAAGTATATAAGTGTCTGAAATTGGGTATAAAAATTTTGTCACGACTCCTAAGCCTTGATTGGCACACAGACTTACTATCATAGTATGGCAAGCCTATTTAATTTAAAGAGTATACTTGAATAAAAGCTAGTATTTTACGAAAATTTCGACAGAGTTTCCTCTGTAATTCAGACATCCCAGGTAAAAGAACACCTGCTAAAATAATTACATTTTCATTCCAGAATTCCAGTTACACCAAATACAACCAGGCATTAATATGCTAAAGATAGTTATATCAATTAGCTATACATGACCAAAAGGAAAAGTTTAAGTTTTCATTCAAAAGAGACGCTCTCCGAGCCATAAACATTCCGTTTTTAAAATATAGACTCTCTGAGTCATACTCATACATACTTATCAAAAATCCAAGTCTCAAACCCTAAGCTGGTCATTCTAAAAGTTATTCCTGAGAAGAACTCACGTGATCGTTCCACAATCAAATACTTCATCAAGCAACTAGATCTAAGTCTCTGAGTGACTTAGGAAGACTCCTCTGCACATCTGTACTAAAATACCCTGGGTACATTAGCAAACCTGAAGATAGCTGATATGTTTGTAAGGGTGAGATACCGACAAATGGATATATCACACAACAACCATATACATGATACATACATCACATAATCATATAAGCAGTTAAATCATGCATATACATAACATAACAGTGTTATATCAAAGGGTCTCAAACCCGCACAGTCAATCTTTTGAAAATATGCATGACACTTCAATATCAGGCTCTAACTTAATCTCATGAGATATTAACACCGTTTTTCACTGGAGAAGTATTAGAGTTGGTCAATCTCTAGCCCACCAGGCAGTTGCCTCCTTACCCTCATGCATTAAGGTCTCAGGACGAGCAACGTCACATGTGCCTCTTCACTCGGTTTACATGGACAGACTCCCAGATACCACCTTGTATCTGATATGTAAGAAAGGCACGTCTGCCTGGGGAAATGCACATGAGAAAATATTTTATTTAAAAGGTTTTCTTTGTGTTCTTTCTTTTATTTGTCGCAGCTCAAAGCTAACGACTTAATCATCATTTCCCCATCACTTGAAAACTTAGGAACATAGGACACACTGTCCGAATGCTCAATCACAACGCCCGAGACCGATGCACCAGTCCTAGGCTTGTGGTCGTAGAAAGTAACATTCACCTTTAACAATGTTCATCACACGTGGTTAGAAGACACAGTCCAACACAATGTGATTAGGATATACAGTCCACAACAATGAAATCAGAACGCATTCATCACACGTGGTTAGAAGACACAGTCCAACACAACGTGATTAGAACATACAGTCCACAACAATGAAATCAGAATGCACTGTCCTCGATTTCGAGAATTGGACTCTCAGTCCATAATATCATAACCAGGACTTGTAGTCCCGAATTAACACTGATCTAAGATCACGTGCGCATCACTGAATACTAGAGGCGACGTCTCGCGTACTAGATTCTCTTTCTTAAGTACTTATTTTTCGTTCAGTGAAAAACAAATTCAAAACCGAATCCTCGATAACCTATCCAGGTTATCGGAAAGTTTCTAAAATATTTAGGAAAACCTTTTCTTTGAAAATCTTTTATAAAACATCTTTGAAATTCTTTTATCTTTGAAATATTTCCCCCAATAAGATATTGCCAAATAATCTTGAAAGTTTTCACTTGAAGACACATAGTTCGAAAAGGATTTTTCTCTTGTATAACAATAGTTCACCAAAACCATTTCAACATTTAAAACAAGTACTTTAAGTTTAAAGAGCTTTTGGAAAAGAACACCAATCCCTTCATCTTCAAAGCTTATTAAGGTTTTTAATCCTTATAACGGTTGAGCACAGACGCACGTCTGGCTTAGCAAACTTTCAACCAACAATAGTATATATCATCAGTTCAATGCTAATATCACAGTTGAAAGCAGTTCATCGCATATATGCATTATATCATTTAGAACAAGTACAGTTCAACATCAGATAATAGCATAACAGTTCAAGTACATTGGATAATCAAGTAAGCTCAATCAACATGTAAATATCCAATTAACCACATACACACATGCATACAGTTATTGAATATCCCTAGGCAAACTCCCCTTACCTTTGAAGACGAGTAAAGGATCCTCGTCTTAATACTCACATTAGCTCCAAGAGTGTAACTATCTACTCCATCAAGCAAGCATAGCCGTGTCACACGTCTCAGAGAGGGAATCCAACAATGTGCAACAACCAAAAATCAAGAAATCAATTTCACATGATCAAACACACATTCTAACTTTATCTAAACACTTAATCTATTTATCAAACAAGGTTATTTTTAAAGAAAATCATGTTTGAAGCTCACGCTTCCCAATACCCTTTAAGGAAACTTTGTTTTGATTAAAAGATCATGAAAAAGAACTTTGGAAATCATCCATTTAGAGTCCTAATTGCACTAAATCATAATTAATTTCACAAAAACATACTCAAATTCAAATAAAATCAAATTGGGGTTTTAGGGCTCCTTATTAAAATTTAGGGAAAACTAAGAATAATGAAATTGGTTTAGGGAAACACAAATTCACAGTCCTAATTTCATAAAACAAGCTTTAATCTTCAGATTAAAATCTGAAATCAGAGGGTTAGGGTTAGGGTTAGGGTTTCAAAATCAATTTGGGGATTTACAAAAGAGAAGAGGTTAGAGGTAAAACTCTTACCCAAGGTGAAGAAGAGAGGACATAGTGGCTGAAGGTGGTGGTGATGGCGGCGGCGCGATGGAGCAGCCGTGAACGGAGGAGTTTCGGGTCGGGACGCGTGTAGATCGCGACTGTCTTCTCCCTACGCGGCGCGATCGTCGTCCTTTCCACGCCAGGCGGTGGTCGACGGCGTCGAATGGCGGAGCAGCGGCCAGGACGTGCTCGGGATGAGCTGGGTCGCGGCTGAAGGATGGCAGCACCGCGCTCAAGGCGATGCGCACCACGACGTCAAGGAGCGGCTGGTAGCATGGTCGTGATGGTGGCCGGAAGGCGGACTGGGCGGCGCTCCTTCGGTGGCTGGCTGCGGAGAGGAGAAGAAAGATGGAGAGAGGAGGAAGAAGAAAAAGAAAGAAGAAAGAAAGAAAGAGAAGAAGTAGAGAAGAAAAGGGAGAAAGAGAGAGATAGCGTCGAGAAAAGAGAGAGAAAATGGGTTTTAAACAAATTACTTACTGATAGGTACAAAATGAGTGATAAATATTAGGCCTAAAATAAACATGTTTTTACTTTTTGGAATCTAAGAATAAAGATTGATAAGGATATGTTTTCGAAATTCAAATTAGAGTAAAGATTAATAATTGAACTGATCCACTAAGAAAATACTCAGTCCAAAATATAATCTCCGATTAAGGTCAAACCAAAATATTTTTAACTCTAAAATTAAATAGGATGAGAATATGAAAATGCTTTTCTATTAATCATATTATGAAAAAAAATTTTTTGTACTGGTATATTAGTGACAATAACGTAATTATTGTCTAGTAAGCGTGCATTCACTGCATTGAGTCAGTGCTAACGCACCAAATAAAATAATTTGAAGAGAGTAATTTAATTACTCAAACTAAACCACATAACATAATAAATTTAAACATCCAAATAAAATAATTAATCATAGGTGTAAAAACTAGGGTGTTACATTACTACCCTTCTTAAAAAAAATTCGTCCTCGAAATTTCGTAGCTCAAAACTACACAGGATTTGTAATCACCCTTTAACTCTAAAATCTTGCTTTGTATTCTCATCGCTTCATTCCTTTCATCTATAACACTATAACAGGATCAATTCCTATGCCATTCTATTTATCCTTGAAACTTTTTCACTACCGCATTAGCTCCACTACCTTTGATATTTCATCTTAGTCTATTACACTTCAAAGAACAAAATCAACGCTTAATCTCTTCATTTAACCTTCTCAATACAAATCCATTAGGAAAACTTTCTCCAATATCTAACTTTCACAGCTAACACCAAAACCAACACTAACTTTACATAACATCAATTAACCTTCTACTCAAGAGATGCAATCATAGTCTTAGTCCAATTGAGCTTAGTCTACTATTCTAGTCATATCAAATTCACACTTTTCAAGTCTCCAATCAAAACGTCATAACATTCCTGAGTTGTACATGATAAACTTTGATCCAAGAACCTAAGAAATTCAATCTTATCAAAATTGAATCTTACCACATCCAACATAATCCGTTCTCTTCTTAATTCCTCTCGAATCTTTTGCCTACTTCGATTTCATATCCTTCATTTGCCTCTCATTTTCAATTTAGTTCTCAAGCCCCGTTAGTATCCCTGGTTTAAGAAATTTCCCCTGCACATCTACCCTATTGTCCAAGGAAATACACAACTCCTAACAATTCCTCCATCTGAAGACATAGCTCTATCACTTATACAAGGAAGTGCTTGTATCCTATCTGCCCTTATCTTATATATTTGCAGCCGAGAAAAGAGATTATAAAACAGATTTTTTCTAAGGCCATTACCCCTAGGAGTTGCACCAAAACAAAGCCAAGAAATCCAGGTGGACACTCCCTAATGGCAATCTTGGATTTAAAATATCTAGTTTCCACTATGGATCATCAACCACATTTTTACCAAAATAAGACTTCAAAGATTATAAACATTTCATCATAGCTTATCACACTCGAAAGACACAATCAAAACTTAATCACTTCTTGCCTCAAAATTTGTCTACTAGCAAAACTTCTTCAACACCTTATCCTCACAACGAACATCAAGTTCAACCTTAACTCTATCACATATATCAACTTTCCACCCAAAGCACACAATTATAGTCTTAGTTTTCTTTGAATATATTTCACCACTCCAATTTATATCATAGTCATTCATTTCAATCTTAAAGAATACGATTACATTTCCTCGTGCAACTACAACCAAAAGGAATCACTTCAGTTTGAATTATCCAAAACCATAATTATTAAACTTTTTTTAACAACTTAGTTTCACTCAAGAACTCCTCTTTACTATTTCCGTTCAGCTTAAGGAAAACTACCCTATATATTTTTCCGTTAATCCTCGGACTCACGAAGTCAACATTAACCATAAACTTTGATCACTACTCTAATTTCCTTTAATGATATATCTGCCTCGATCATGATAAAATCCATCGTCATCATCTCACTCAATGACGTTGAACTTAAGGGTTCTCATAGTACCATTCACATCTATACTCTAGCGAAACTCCTATCAACTCTGGTTCGTCCTACCATAGAGATGACAAAAATTAAGTACCACACTATCTCCCACTAACCTGCTAAGGATAGGTAATCTCATTACTTATCCATCCCACTGAGGATGATCGGTTGGACTTAGCCTCAACTTAGTCCTCAACACTTAAAGTAAACTTAACCGACACACGTTGATAAACTTCCGTTTTTTTTTCTTTATCCCAAACAACACTTGAAGATGCTCCATGAAGTCCGAACAATCCTCCGATACATTTTTCTGTTCACTAACACTGCATAGTGGATCTTAACTTGTAAGAAGGGTAGACTTCACCAGTCGATCAAGGATCACTTGAATTCAAACAAAACTCGTGTAAGTCTTGACAAACTCATAACAAGAATTGAAGGAATGTCAACATCTTAACAAGGAAGGTTTCAATTGTACATCTTGATGCGGAGATATCCAATCCATGAGTCATGACTGATGAGATAGGTCACACATCGACGACATTTGGAGAATACGTAGAACTAAGATGATCAACGACGACAAGTACTTTCGAACCGCAATAAGACAAGATCTTGGTGATCATAAAAGAATTTCTCAAGAAAAGAAAATTTTTCTTGATTTCACTTTCACATAAGCATAGAAAGAATTTCATTAATAGAAGGATGTCGGAACATCCCGTATGGAAAAAGATCATTCCATCAGGTTCGTGGGTGTAAAAATGCATGATCAATACACATTTACAAACATGAATCTAATAAAGTTCATTCTTCCACAAGAATCTTCCAACGGATTTAAGGAATCAAGGGATGAATAATGTCTAATCCAAAGAGGATGAATTCTTATTCTTAGTACAAAGAATTTACAAAATGACGACTTTCACCTCTACCAAAAATAGAAGTGACAAAACTAAGCTTCACCAAGAAACTTCTGCTATCACGAAATTATCTGGGTTATAACTCAAGAAATAGTCATAACCACTTTTCTCAACAAAGTGTGAAAGTATCCAAACCAATGGATTCTGTTAAATCAATTCACTCAAATGTCTAATACATCGAGGATCATTTTGAAGTGTGTACGACTTCTCACAAACAAAGAAATGAATAACTAGAAATTTATGAATTAGCATAACTAATTCATAAGTCCTGACAGATTTCAAATTAAAGTCAGAAAATACTTGTTCATAATTCGTCCTTTACTTAGTTGTCAGGAATCCAGACTGTGACACGAGACTCCACACAACGTTGGTGCTTCACAAGGAAAACACTCGGTCTAACAAACGGTTCAAACCACCGATCTTTCAGTTGAATGAGTCATCTAACTCGTTTTAACTTCGTAGGCAGCATCCTACACAAAGCGACAGAGATCTGACCGAATCCAGAAACTAGATCAATCAAAAATCAATGTCCTTTGCTAACCATAAACCTAGAATATTTCCAGGGAACACTCCCGAAAAAAACCCTTTACACAAGCACCTTGTTTCGAATATCAGACACGATTCGCAAGGATAATTGAATGTCATATTCGAACCCAAGTAATATTCAAGATCTAAGGTCTCCCAGGACATAAAGCCCTTGGAAAACCATCAAGAAACATATACTTGTGTGTCAACACACATTGCTTCAACAAAAAAAAACAATTCAAACAAGAGCCAACCAGAGATCACACAAAACAGACCTATTCCCCAAAGATCCCGAAAGACTCGACCAGCTCTGATACCACCTTGTAACGCCCCCCCTTGGGGCATTACTTACGTAACACATGCGGAATTTAAATTAAAAGATAATTTGCTGGTGCTTTCGGAAAATAATTTATATAAGTATATAAGTGTCTGAAATTGGGTATAAAAATTTTGTCACGACTCCTAAGACTTGATTGGCACACAGACTTACTATCATAGTATGGCAAGCCTATTTAATTTAAAGAGTATACTTGAATAAAAGCTAGTATTTTACGAAAATTTCGACAGAGTTTCCTCTATAATTCGGACATCCCAGGTAAAAGAACACCTGCTAAAATAATTACATTTTCATTCCAGAATTCCAGTTACACCAAATACAACCAGGCATTAATATGCTAAAGATAGTTATATCAATTAGCTATACATGACCAAAAGGAAAAGTTTAAGTTTTCATTCAAAAGAGACGCTCTCCGAGCCATAAACATTCCGTTTTAAAATATAGACTCTGAGTCATACTCATACATACTTATCAAAAATCCAAGTCTCAAACCCTAAGCTGGTCATTCTAAAAGTTATTCCTGAGAAGAACTCACGTGATCGTTACACAATCAAATACTTCATCAAGCAACTAGATCAAAGTCTCTTAGTGACTTAGGAAGACTCCTCTGCACATCTGTACTAAAATACCCAGGGTACAATAGCAAACCAGAAGAAACCTGATATGTTTTTAAGGGTGAGATACCGACAAATGGATATATCACACAACAACCATATACATGATACATACATCACATAATCATATAAGCAGTTAAATCATGCATATACATAACATAACAGTGTTATATCAAAGGGTCTCAAACCCGCACAGTCAATCTTTTGAAAATATGCATGACACTTCAATATCAGGCTCTAACTTAATCTCATGAGATATCAACACCGTTTTTCACTGGAGAAGTATTAGAGTTGGTCAATCTCTAGCCCACCGGGCAGTTGCCTCCTTACCCTCATGCATTAAGGTCTCAGGACGAGCAACGTCACATGTGCCTCTTCACTCGGTTTACATGGACAGACTCCCAGATACCACCTTGTATCTGATATGTAAGAAAGGCACGTCTGCCTGGGGAAATGCACATGAGAAAATATTTTATTTAAAAGGTTTTCTTTGTGTTCATTCTTTTTCGCTGTCGCAGCTCAAAGCTAACGACTTAATCATCATTTCCTCATCACTTGAAAACTTAGGAACATAGGACACACTGTCCGAATGCTCAATCACAACGCCCGAGACCGATGCACCAGTCCTAGGCTTGTGGTCGTAGAAAGCAACATTCACCTTTAACAATGTTCATCACACGTGGTTAGAAGACACAGTCCAACACAACGTGATTAGGATATACAGTCCACAACAATGAAATCAGAATGCATTCATCACATGTGGTTAGAAGACACAGTCCAACACAACGTGATTAGGACATACAGTCCACAACAATGAAATCAGAATGCACTGTCCTCGATTTCGAGAATTGGACTCTCGACCCATAACATCATAACCAGGGACTCGTAGTCCCGAATTAACACCGATCTAAGATCACGTGCGCATCACTTGAATACTAGAGGCGGCGTCTCGCGTACTAGATTCTCTTTCTTAAGTACTTATTTTTCGTTCGGTGAAAAACAAATTCAAAATCAATCCTCGATAACCTATCCAGGTTATCGGAAAGTTTCTAAAATATTTAGGAAAACCTTTTCTTTGAAAATCTTTTATAAAGCATCTTTGAAATTCTTTTATCTTTGAAATATTTCCCCATAGGATATTGCCAAATAATCTTGAAAGTTTTCACTTGAAGACACATAGTTCGAAAAGGATTTTTCTCTTGTATAACAATAGTTCACCAAAACCATTTCAACATTTAAAACAAGTACTTTAAGTTTAAAGAGCTTTTGGAAAAGAACACCAATCCCTTCATCTTCAAAGCTTATTAAGGTTTTTAATCCTTATAACGGTTGAGCACGCACGCACGTCCGGCTTAGCAAACTTTCAACCAACAACAGATATATCATCGCTTCAATGCTAATATCACAGTTGAAAGCAGTTCATCACATATATGCATTATATCATTTAGAACAAGTACAGTTCAACATCAGATAATAGCATAACAGTTCAAGTACATTGGATAATCAAGTAAGCTCAATCAACATGTAAATATCCAATTAAACACATACACACATGCATACAGTTATTGAATATCCCTAGGCAAACTCCCCTTACCTTTGAAGACAAGTAAAGGATCCTCGTCTTAATACTCACATTAGCTCCAAGAGTGTAACTATCTACTCCATCAAGCAAGCATAGCCGTGTCACACGTCTCAGATAGGGAATCCAACAACGCGCAACAACCAAAAATCAAGAAATCAATTTCACATGATCAAACACACATTCTAACTTTATCTAAACACTTAATCTAATTATCAAACAAGGTTATTTTTAAAGAAAATCATGTTTGAAGCTCACGCTTCCCAATACCCTTTAAGGAAACTTTGTTTTGATTAAAAGATCATGAAAAAGAACTTTGGAAATCATCCATTTAGAGTCCTAATTGCACTAAATCATAATTAATTTCACAAAAACATACTCAAATTCAAATAAAATCAAATTGGGGTTTTAGGGCTCCTTATTAAAATTTAGGGAAAACTAAGAATAATGAAATTGGTTTAGGGAAACACAAATTCACAATCCTAATTTCATAAAACAAGCTTTAATCTTCAGATTAAAATATGAAATCAGAGGGTTAGGGTTTCAAAATCAATTTGGGGATTTACAAAAGAGAAGAGGTTAGAGGTAAAACTCTTACCCAAGGTGAAGAAGAGAGGACATGGTGGCTGAAGGTGGTGGTGATGGCGGCGGCACGACGGAACAGCCATGGACGGAGGAGTTTCGGGTCGGGACGCGTGTAGATCGCGACTGTCTTCTCCCTACGCAGCGCGATCGTCGTCCTTTCCACGCCAGACGGTGGTCGACGGCGTCGAATGGCGGAGCAGCGGCCAGGACGTGCTCGGGACGAGCTGGGTCGCGACTGAAGGATGGCAGCACCGCACTCAAGGCGACGCTCACCACGACGGTAAGGAGCGGCTGGTAGCATGGCCGTGATGGTGGCCGGATGGCGGACTGGGCGGCGCTCCTTCGGTGGCTGGCTGCGGAGAGGAGAAGAAAGATGGAGAGAGGAGGAAGAAGAAAAAGAAAGAAGAAAGAAAGAAAGAGAAGAAGCAGAGAAGAAAAGGGAGAAAGAGAGAGATAGCATCGAGAAAAGAGAGAGAAAAGAGAGAAAATGGGTTTTTAAACAAATTACTTAGTGATAGGTACAAAATGAGTGATAAATATTAGGCCTAAAATAAACATGTTTTTACTTTTTGGAATCTAAGAATAAAGATTGATAAGGATATGTTTTCGAAATTCAAATTAGAGTAAAGATTAATAGTTGAACTGATCCACTAAGAAAATACTCAGTCCAAAATTTAATCTCCGATTAAGGTCAAACAAAAATATTTTTAACTCTAAAATTAAATAGGATGAGAATATGAAAATGCTTTTCTATTAATCATATTATGAAAAATATTTTTCTGTACTAGTATATTAGTGACAATAACGTAATTATTGTCTAGTAAGCGTGCATTCACTGCATTGAGTCAGTGCTAACGCACCAAATAAAATAATTTGAAGAGAGTAATTTAATTACTCAAACTAAACCACATAACATAATAAATTTAAACATCCAAATAAAATAATTAATCATAGGTGTAAAAACTAGGGTGTTACAGGTGGATTTTGAAATACCCACTAACTTTGAAACTTGACCTCGAATTATTTTTCACGATCTTGAAGGTGTGTCTCAGAATAAACTTTCCTAATATCTTCTCCAATTTGTATGAGAAAATAGTTTTCATACAAGTTCTTCGAGCTGTAGGCTAAGGGATATCCTTTCTATGAAATTTCCGAGAATATCCTTCCTTTATCCCCATTAGCCCCCCAAGCTCCAAGCTTGAAATAGGCAAAAGAGCTTAAATGTCAACCCGCATGTCTTAACACGCTTTTTGGTGCCGAGGACTTTGGACTATGATTTGCGGGAGCATTGCTTGGAAACCTATTTTTTTGTAGAAACAAGCCTTTCTTGGGTTATCGTCTTGCTTGGCCGAGCACTGCTCAGATTTTTGTGCGGAGCCCAGTCTTACTTGGGATTCCGGCTTATTTTGTTGAACACTACTAGGATTTCCTTCGAATCCTGGGTCTCTAACATGCATGATCTGCTGTGGACTTTATATTGGTGCGAAGATGTTGTGCTTGGCCTAGGATTTTTATTGCGAGGAAGGAGACGTTGCTCGACCTCGACTTTTTTTGGTGCGTAGTGCGAGGGAGCATAGCTTGACCTCGACTTTTTGGTGCGAGGGAGCAATGCTCGACCTCGACTTTCTGGACTTCTGCCCTTTGTTCTTAGCTAGACAATTTTAACTCTGGCCCTTTAGTGGGTTCTCGAGTTATTAAGCCAGCATATGCTCGGCTTTTACTAGAATTGGGCCATGATGCGAGCAGGAAAGCTGCGGTCACTTATGCTCTTCTGAGTCTCCTCCATTACCTGTTTTTCAAGCCACGAGCTTTCTAATTATGAAAAGTATGAAGGCGGAAGCTGCCCGAACTTTGCGCACTGGGGATGAGCTTGAAAAAGCCATGGCAAATTGTGAAGAGCAAGCTCGGCTAATTGGGCAATTGAAAGCCCAAAAGGTAGAGCTGAAAAAAGGTAATACCACCCTTGTGGCCGAGATGGAAATGGAAAGAACCGACCGGCTCAACCTTCATAAGGTCGTGGAAGGGCTTCAAGCCGAGAAGGAAGCCACCTTGAGTTGTGGAAGTTGTTGGAATCCAGAAGGAGGAGAATCGAGGCTCCGTTCGATCTGGCCAAGCCGAGGCTTCTATCATGAGGGAGCATGTTAATGGCTTTTCCCGAACCGTGAAGCAGCTTCAGCATTTCAATCCGAATACTGACTTCTCTTGTGCTGACGTGGACAAGGATTTTAACCGAGATGGAATCCTAGTTCCATTGTTCGAGTTGGAGGATGAGGAGGCCGTATCTCAAGGGGAAGAGGGCGAGGGGAAAGCGACCGAGGAGGGACCCTTCGCCAGTCTGCTACCCTCCCTCCAAATGCCGAGGATGACCTTGACTCATGAATTTGTATTAGTAGGTTAGGAAACACGTTGTTTTTGGGCGATGCCCTTTTGATTTTGAAATCTTATGTATTATGGGCTTGGCCCATGGTTATTGATGGACCGACATGCTCCTTACTTTTTGCAACTATTTTTCTAAGTTAGTACTTGCTTAGTTTCAACGTGTTACGCGATTTAGTCGAAATAGTCATAATTTGAAATACCTGTAGGTTCTTACCTACCTTCTTAGGCCTTGAAATACCTTTTCAGGCGTTAAGTTGTTATTACCGTTGTAGGCTTGGCATTTTGACCTCAACTCAGTGGACTTTAGCTCGGTCAGCCTCTTTAGGTTTTATACACCTTTATAGGCTTGGCACTTCGACCCTGATCGGTCGATTTTAGTCTCTTTAGGATTTATACACCTTTATAGGCTCGGCACTTCGACCTTGATCAGTCGATTTTGGCTCGGTCAACCTCTTTAGGATTTATTCACCTTTATAGGCCCGACACTTCGACCCTGATCGATCGATTTTGGCTCGGTCAGCCTCTTTAGGATTTATACACCTTTATAGGCCCGACACTTCCACCCTGATCGGTCGATTTTGGCTCAGTCAGCCTCTTTAAGATTTATGCACCTTTATAGGCTCGGTACTTCGACCCTGGTCGGTCGATTTTGGCTCGGTCAGCCTCTTTAGGATTTATGCACCTTTATAGGCTCGGCACTTGGACCCTGGTCGATCAATTTTGGCTCGGTCAGCCTCTTTAGGATTTATACACTTTTAATTTGAGGAGCTTCGTCTCGTTTTCCTCTTAGTAAAACTTTGAGAGGGAGTTTTGGCTCGACCTTTGGAAAGGGAAGCATGGGGCTTCGACCTGTTATTTTCAAGGGAGCCGGAGCTCAACCACTTTGTAGTCACAAATTTTGTGACTCTGGGAGTGGTATCATCCAAACATCACTTTGCTCAAATATATAAATAATATGATGTGATGCTACAAAACACAACATTAAAGGCGTGGAGAAAAACATATCAAATCATATTAGATTTAAACTAGATTTAAAGAACAAAATCACCTGAGCATTTCGCGGCCTCTGATTTAGGCATTCCCTTAAACCCATATGGTCGAGCTCTCCTAGAACGAGCTGTGCTGGCCGAGCTCTGTAAGATATCTTCTTCAGTTCTCCGAGATATCTTCTTCAGCTCTCTGAGGCCGAGATGCGGTGGCCGAGCTCTGTAAGATATCTTCTAAGAACCTGAATTGCTCCGTCTTTCCCCTGTTTATGCAGATTTCACAGCTGCTCCTAGATGAGCAAAATTTCACATCTTCGACTATGTCCGAGTGCCCCTGGCAGATGCCCCGTGGTCCAATACAAGGGCTTTCTTTAGCTTTTTCATTATTGACTCCGCCCTTTGAACCTTATTTAAGATTAGATCCTGGTTTAGCTGTTAGAGAAGTAATGTGATCCTCAACACTCCATAGGATGACACACTTGTCCTTTCCTCCAGAAAGAACAAAGGGTGCAGTTGGACTCATAGCTAGAGCAAATTCTGCATTATCCTTATGCCCAGTTAAGACCAGATCTGGGCGTGAAGTAGGAGCCCTCAGAAGGGCTTGGCGATTAGGCTGGGTATCAACATTCCAAATTAAAACCTGAGGAGAATCAGTGTAGGTGGACAGTATATTATTGTATTGCGGGGATTCCCTGATTCTGTTAACCTCGCCATCGTTTTGGACTTTTTGATGAAGGGAAAGCGTGCTTCTTCATTAAACTGACAAATATGTTCAACAGCTGCAACCCTGGATTTGACAACCTCGCAAGTAGCTTTGACAAGAGTATTCGGAACGGTGCCGTCGGTTTGTTCGGAGAGATAGAGACGGTGACTGCTCTTGTAGGTAAATTCCTCCATTTGAGGACCCCATCGGCAAGAAAGAGAAGGTCAGACGAGGTTGTGATTGGCGAGCCAGTCGTAGAGGACAGGAACCAACGACTTCCATTGGCTGTACCTCTCTTCAACTGAACTGAAATGGAGAAAGCGCTGACGTCAGAGGTCGGGGTCCTGACGGCTAGAGAGGGTGAATGTGTGGCCAGAATATCGGTGATCGGATCCACAAATTCCAACTCTAGAAACGATACCGGATGCTCCAGGCTCTCTTCGAGGACCAAACCGCCCAATCGGAACTTCGTCTTCGTAGGGTTTTGGGGAGTATTTCTCGAGAGCTTCGCAGGGTGGGGTCGTAGAACACCAATTGGTCTCGGAAATTGTTCAGATTTACCACCACGGCCCGCCATGCCGGCGAAGGTTAAGGCGTAGATCCAGAGACGGCGGTTCTGGAGCTGTCTGGCTCGTGAGGAGGTTGGCGAGGGTGGGGTGGTTTGGTTGAAGGAGAGAAGGGTGGGCCATCACCATAATAGAAAACGGGGATGGAAAGAAGAGTTTCGAGGCAGCAGCAAAGTGGATAAACACTCTTGCTGGCAGCTTATTCTGTAAGCAAATTTGGGGAAATTCCTGAATTCCATAATGACAAAAATATAGAATTTGAAAAAGCTTCATCACCGTAGTTTTGATAGCTCGTCTAATCAATTGTTCGACAAATGTTAATGAATGTGCGGCCGGGGAAAGTTTGCCTCGGCCCCATGGTGGGCGCCAAATGTTCCCGCCGAGATCCGACTTGACGGAATCTCGCCGTAGAACGTCATACCAAGAGTGGACAATGGGGGTTGTTTTAGACTTTGGCTTGACAGAATCTGATATTCCGGTCCTACGTGTCCCAATGGGAATCAAAGCCAGACGTAGTTCTGGGTTCAACCCTTGGTGGTGCGGTGATCTCGATCCCCTAATCTTGTATCCGATGGATACCAGCGAGCAAGGACTGTCTGATAGTCTCTTGGACGAGCTAGTTCCTCTAATACGCTTAAGGGAGAGTTACCGGGATTCAGTGAAAGGTCCTCCTCTATCATGGGTACTCCTCCTTTTATAATAGGATTCCTATATCTGAAAGAGATATGATTTATCTCTTTCTATCTCTTGAATCTCTTTTGAGATGTGATTCCTTATTTTAAGGGATGTTATCTCTTTTAACCGGATAAGGTTATTTTAGATAATATCAGGATTTAATTAAGGATAATACTAATATCTTATCCCTTAATTAGGTGATCTTCAATATCTTATCTCTTAATTAGGTGATCTTCAATATCTTATCCCTTAATTAGGTGATCTTTAACTTATTATCTTTTAACTTCCGGACTAGGCCGGGTATTCGAGCTCGGTGGCCGGGTTTCACTCTTCGGCCAGTACAATTATTATTGTCCAAATATCATGATGATATTAAGATTATTATATATATTGCCCAAGTAATTGGATGTGAAAGAAATCGATTCCTGATCTCAAATCTTTTCTAAATTGAAGTAAATGCTATTCTATTTAAATAAACATGGCAATTTTTTTTGGCCGCAGCTGAATCTAGCTTTTTATAGCAATGTATTATGTATTATATAATGTTTTTGTATTATTCTTCATTCATATAGTAAATATCAATATGTATTTATAATATAATCTATAATCTATAATAATATGAGTTTAATTTATATACACCGACAATGTAAAGATTTTTACAAGGACAATCAATCAGAAATCATGGAATTGATGAATTAAGGTAGTTAAGATAAGAATCAAACATTTGTAATAGTGTGTCAATTTTTTATTGGTTGACAGTAGGGGTGGCAAATTGATGGATTAGATGGATTTTGATTCGGATTATAATGGATTGGTTAAAAATAATCCATCAATCCATTTCAATCTACTAAAAATATATTGTAAAGAATCAAATCCATCCATGATCCATTTAATTAAAACCATCCAATCCATCCATTAACAACTTTTTTATGGACCATTAAAATTATTTTCAATAATTAAATATTTTTTTGAGTATTACAAAATAATCTCACTCATCCATCCACAAAAAATATTATTAAAAATTAAATAAATTTATAATTTTTAAAAATACTCTCTCTCTCCTCTCCCCTTGTCCCTTTCCATCCTAGGAACTGAAGGTGATTTTTTTTTAATTTATTATTGTAATATTTTTTGTACTGATAATTTTTTAAAATACGTTATCATTGATTTAAGTTATTAGATCTTATTATTATTATATTCTTCACAAAAACAATAAAAAGTATCATCTTCATGAGTGAGCACTGTGTATGTATCCAAGCACTCCTTCCTTCAAGGTCGCCATAGCCGCCACCATCCTCTTCAGTTGCCACTCCCCCTGACCGGAATCCACCGCACTCGACAGCGCCTACTCTGATCTTATCTTCCCTCTCCTCAACAGCATCGACATCTGCTTCTGCGGCCGCCACCGACGCCCGTGCGCCTCCTCCGCCGATCTCTTCCTCGGTAGATCCTGCGATAACGCTGTGTCGCCGCTGCCGATGACGTTATCCGATGGCCTGGCTTCACCGCCGATGCCGACCGGTTCAGCCCCGCCAAGGTGACCGATTCGAGTTTCAAACCTGACCCGAGTTCCCGGTTCCATTCGTGGTGATCCCCTTTGTGATCATGGCAGCCACACATTCTCGATGGAGATTGATTCAACTTGAAGAAGGAAGGGAGAAGGTATCCTTGGATCCAATTTTGTTTTGTTTTCCTGGGAGTGGATAAAAACTGATCCACTAATTTTTTAGACGTTGGTCCAATGGATTTTAAAAAACGTTGGATGGATCATAAATCATCCATTTAAAAGATAATCCAATTCAATCCAGTCCATTTAATCTATATTTTTTAAAATGGATGGATTGGATGGATTTTTTTATGTATGGGCTGGATGGATAATGGATCCATGGATAATTTTGCCACCCTAAATTGACAGTGTAAAAAATACTTTACACTATCAGTATATATCAATTAAATCATAATAATATATACAAACCAAAATGCTTCAATAACTTACATACACAAAGTTTATACACATGTCAGCTCATAACAACGTCTCAAAGGAAGCATGACACATGTCATTCTCTCAATGCAACTTGATCACCCAAAATCCAAAGTTTCCTCTTCGATTTAATGAGTGCGTTAAATCTATAATCTATATATCTATATCTATATATCTATATCTATATTCTATATATTATACATTTGTGAATATACTCAAAGTGGCAACCTCCATGTGTCACCTTCACTCTTTTCAAATTTTCACATGTGGCATAACCACAAGTCTTTCCTCCCTTTTTTGCTCATGTGTCGCGCTCTGATTGATTTTCAGACAAATTATAGTAAATGGCTAGAATTAGAGGTATTGAAAAATTAATCTATATCTATATCTATATATCTATATCTATATCTATATCTATATCTATATATTATACATTTGTAAATATCCTCGAAGTGGCAACCTCCATGTGTCACTCATATATAGGAGCCTTCACTCTTCTCAAATTTTCACATGTGGCATAACCACAAGCCTTCCTTCCCTTTTTTGCTTATGTGTCGCGCTCTGGTTGATTTTCAGACAAATTATAGTATATCTATATCTATATCTATAGATTATACATTTGTGAATATCCTCAAAGTGGCAACCTCCATGTATCACTAATAGGAGCCTTCACTCTTCTCAAATTTTCACATGTGGCATAACCACAAGTCTTCCCTCCCTTTTTTACTTATGTGTCGTGCTTCTGGTTGATTTTCAGACAAATTATAGTAAATAGCTAGAATTAGAGGTATAGAAAATTTAATCAATGAAATTTAAATTATAAAATCTTATCAATTAATACAATTATAATTTTCCAATAAATGAAATTTATGGAATTAGTTTTTGTTGGGTGGGAAAAATTCAAAATTCATAATAAATGAATAGAATTTACAAACCGGAATAATAAATCAAATCGAATTTCAAAAGGAAATAATTCAAGATATAAATAAAAAGTGTTGGAGAACTTTAAATGCATTCAATTACATTAACCAATATAATACAAACAAGTCGTAATACATTAACATGATTGACAATTTTATTTATCATTATATCAATAATTTTTTGGGTGAAATCGGGCATCCTTTCTTTTGTGGAAGATAGTTCCAGGAACGGGGAGAAGAAAAAAGTCACTCCAATGCTTCACCTTTGGAGCCTATATTCTTTTTCTTATATTGTTTTGTTCATTTTTTTATTATGCTAATTTAATGAAAGGAATTGAATATACTTTTCTTTAATTTTTTATTTATCATAAGGCTTCTTTTTTGAATGCTTGAATTGTAAATGCAGGGGTTATTTGATTTGCAACGTTAATGGACTTTGTAATATCCTTTCCCAAGGATATTTTAGTCATTTCATTATGATTGTGATCACTGGTATGATTTAATTCCTTACATCTCATGAGTATGTAAATGTATGAATATGAATTGTTGAGCCTCTCTCTGTTATTTTTAAGTTTGTGTCGATAAAAATCTTATTTGATTTTTATAAAGCGATAATTATTTGTAATTGATAATTATAAAATGGTATTTTATAATTTAGTATCAAATAATATTTATCTTTGGCTAAGAAGTATTCTAGTGAGAAAATATAATTATTTTGAGGGTTTGTAAAGGTAAAATTTATTGATGAAACTACCTAATTTTAATATAACACATTTCATTAAAAGCTGATTTTCTTAAATTTCTAGTCGCGCCCCTATTTTACTGCACATCCCCCCTCTCTTTTTATTTAAACCACGAATTCCCCTCCCCATACTCACTTATTCAGTTTTAAAAACCTAAAAACTCTTCTTCCTCTTCTCTCAAAGAAGCCTCACCACCACCATCACCTTCATTCCACCAAAACCACCACAAACAACCACAATCTACATCATTCTCCTCCTCATTTCAGTTCCTAGTAAAAATACCACCACGCTCCTCTTAAACCAAACCAAAATCTGAGCATTCAAACCTCCCTTCTTCACCTTCAAAATGGGTCATGGAAGGATTTAGGTTTAGATGAAAGTTCTTCCTTTTCTAGCTACAAAAGTGAGCTAATTAAGGAGATAAGAAGCTATTGTTCTCACCATTCCAAGGACTAGGAAGCAAGTGAAGAAATTGATAAATTGATAATTGGGAGAATTTCTTTAAGATCAAGAGAGATAGAGAAAATCACCAAGTCTTCATTTTCTAGCTTCAGTCAGGTGAGTTCCCTTAGTTTTATTGCTTGGTAACCATAAATCCAAGCTTAGGAGTTGTTGATATTTGCTCTAAATTGGTTGATTTTCTATTTGCATGTTGACCATGATAAGATTGAACATTGAAATGAATTTCAAGCATGTGAACTGTTTGTGAAATGTCCTAGATGATGTTGCTGTCCATAAACCCGTTTTGACATAGGTTCAGTGTTCTGCTTATAATTATTTATGTAGGGCTCTGTTGCTAATGATTCTTGTTTTGTTAGAAACTAGACTCGATTTTCTACAGTTTAGGCACTAAGTTTCCTGTTTTTCATTGAGTATTGATAAAGAAAAACCTGGTACAAGTTAGAGTAAAGTTGCTGTCCTGTTTTCGAATACAGTAGCTTATTGGTTAAAAACTGTACTTTTTGGAAAGTTTTATCCCAAAAATAAAATTATATTTATAAACTATACTTGTTTATATTTTCATAGAGGGTCTTTTGTTTAAATACGACTTCTTTTGGTATTTTAATAAAATTATAGAAGTTGTCTGAAAACCGCAGAAAATTCAGCATATGTTACCGATGCATTATTCCTTGTTAAATGCTTGATTGAGGGCGCTTTGACTGATTTAGAGTGTTTCTGCAGTATAATGATGTATAAAAGTAAACCATCGCTTCATCCAATAATGATAACCATCCTATATCCGTTATGATTCAGTTTAGAATGGTTATCAAGGACATTTCAAATGTCAAGTACGTGAAGTCCTTTCGAGTTTGGAAGGCGAGTATAGAGTCCTTCCCATTTGGAAGGCAATCACAAAAGTTCTTTCAGTTTGGAAGGCAATTATAGAGTCCTTTCAGTTTTGGAAGGCAAGCAAGTAAGTGCAAAGCAAGTGGGACGCCGCTTGTGGTCATAGATGTATGTCCCGCCTTACAAGATAGTGCTAGTTCCTCTTAGTGCCTCGGTGCGTGGGAACAAAGATGTTTTTCACCGACAAAAAAACCAAAGGGATGTCCAAGTTTGTGAAGTTTACCCTCGTGTATGTATGCCTATATTTAGGTTCTTTTTCATCAAATAATTTAGCCCAAGTAAGGACCCTAAAAAGAGTCGTGATGAAATGGTGAGTTATAAGAGAATAATTCCATAGTAGTATAGATTTTTACTAGTCTTACTCTAGCTTGCATTAGTCCATGGAGTGTACACCTGGTTAAATAGTTGAGGTGAGTAGGCTATGAAAAACTCTACCACTACATTAGGTTAATTATAGTACGTGTGCATATATTGTATTTCAATGAGGACGATCAAATGAATATATATATATATATATATATATATATATATATATATATATATATATATATATATATATATATATATATATTGATTACTCACATGTTTTGCTTGAAGCAGGAACTCATTGAGATTTATTCTCACTAGGCTCCTTTTGTTTCAAATAACAGGTACATATTGGAAATTGATAAGCAAGTTCTGAAGATTGCTTGACAGTCACCAAATAGTGTCCCAAGATATGTTAGTTTTCACAGCCGGATCAGAGTGGGAGTTTATTATGAGTCAATGTTTATATAAGCTTGAATTGTTGTTTAGGAGCTAAATACTTATTTGTATAAAATTAATTTCAATTATATGTTCAATTCGTACAAAATCTTGTAATGATGTCACTCTTAGTTTCAAAATTTTCTATGTTCAACTATTATTTCATGTGCTATAATCAAGTTTATATATATATTTACTTAGTAGTATCGTGATGGAAGTAGGGATGCTACAGACTTGATGGGTGTTACTATTTGTTTTAGGAGATTTTAACCTTGGTATAATAATTAACATACTAATGACAAAAACTTCACCTTCAATTTGCCGTTGATTCGTCTCATTTCATTATTTCTCACACATGATTGTATCATTGCCATGAAATATATGCACCAAGGGATCAGTGTTTGGTTGGATGTACATGCATGCCTCTACCTTAGACAACAACAATTGTAGGAATAAATTCTCACCTTCTTCTACATTATGACTAAGGAGATTCATACACAAAGGTAGCACGGGCAATCAAAGTTTAAGGAGGTATTGGTGTTGAAACCAAAATGGTTTTGACTAAATAATCTCTTAAGTTTTGATGTTAACAAATAGGTTAAATTTGTATGGCAAAGTATTGTCAAAGATCTAACTCGCTTATTATAAGAATGCAGGGACCGCTTGATTTATAACAGCCATAGGAAATTAAAATAAAGTATGGAATCTATCGATTCTATTTTGATCCTCTAGACGAGCCTACAACTCTTGGTAAAAATTATGAGTCTATTATCTTTATGATAGATGGGATCTTAATATTAATCGAGGTAGACGAGTTACTAAGTCTAAGAAAAAAATCAAGTAGACGAGACATTGAAATATAACAAGTCCAAAGACTTGATAGACGAGTAGTCTCACTAGACGCCACGTCAATAGACGTAGCTCTTAAGTATAGCACGTCCAACTCTTGGAACTAGGCTAGTGTTTGTAGACGCATTATCGTAGACGAGCCTGTCTCACCGATAAGTTAATCTTGCACGCCCAAAGGCCTCGCGTCGACTAGTTTTAAAACATGAACCCGTCTAAGCTTAAGTGTATTTATTTCAAATGATTGCTTATTTAATTCAAAGAATATATGTCTTTTACCCTTGTTGCTTCTATTGTTAAAATCTTTATCTCTTGGATAAAAGAACTTCGCTCCATCGAAACCATAAAACTTTGTACTCACAACTACATTGTTGTAAAAATCAAGTGAAGTACAAAGATGGAAAGTCATAAAGCAACCTTTGGTACAATGGGGAGAAGTGACAGCTCTACTTTAAGCATTCCTCCGATAATCAAAAGCACTTCTCCAAGAAGCATATCAAGTTATCGGGCCTCAACGGATCCAAGCATTTAATGCTATGTCTAAACAAATATAATTTGAAGACCACTGATGAAGATCAAGATAGAGAAGCACTTCAACTATATATACTTGAAGAATTTCAAAAAGATATATATAAGATATACAACGTATACAAGACACATACGAACTCTCGATATCATCATGCAAAAACTCTCATGAATTTATAAAACAAGTATACGTGTAAATATTGTTGATCTTAAACTTTAAAATCCTCACACATAGTGAATTATTAGATCAAATCGGTTAATCTCTTTGTTAGAGTTAGAGCCCCAAGAGGCTTGATAGAAAAAGAATACTTGTATCCCAAGAGGTGTTGAAAACTTGTAACCTATTTGGAGAATAGTGGGTAAAACCTTCTGTAGAAAGGACTGTGGACGTAGCTCTTGGTTGGAAGAGAGTGAACCAGGGTAAAACACTCGTGTGATTTTTTTCTAACCCATATCTTTTACAATTTTTGGTTATACTAACTGTGGGGTTTTGAATCGAGTTTGTTAACTCTTCTAAAAACATTTTCCTGCTTGTGTATTGTTTCTATTGTTTTACTTGTAAAAGGTTTGAGAAAAGGCTTTTTCGAAAAAACTGTTAAGAAACACAAATTCAACCCCCCTTCTTGTGTTTCCCCTGTCAACTTCTTTTGGTATCGAGCTCAGCCTCAAAGGGTTGGAGCATCTAATAAGTGTTGAGGGAGTACGATCCAACAACCATGGATGCAGGAGGACAAGCAATCAACAGACCTCCTCTCTTTGATGGTGGTGATTATGACTAACCGAAAAAGAGAATGATGACTTTTCTTGATGCACAAAATGTGGACATCTGGGAGTCGATTGAAACTGCCACACCGAGCCAATAGGTGATCCTGGAGCCGCTATTCCTAGAGCTCAATGGACTCAAGAGCGTAAAACTCAACATCAACTCAATCTAAAAGCTAAGCACTATTTGATGTGTGATATCACCAAATCGAGCATGATAAAGTCCATAGTCGTAACATCTAAGGTAATATGGGATACTCTTGCCCTAGCTCATGAAGGGTCATCCCAATTTAAGGAGTCAAAGATAAGCATGCTGGTTCATCAAAGATGAATTATTTAAAATGACTCGAACATGAAACTATAGATCAAATGTTTGGAAGATTCCAAACTATCACCAACATGCTTAGATCTCTTGGAAAAACCTATGAGAATAGAGAATCATGTCAAAAAAAATTTGAGGAGCTTACATAAACAAAGGGAGACCTAAGGTCACCGCTTATTCGTGGAAGTAAAGAATCTCAAAACTCTCACTTTGGAGGAACTTTTGATCTTTAAAAAGTTCATGAGCTTGAGATCAATGAAAAGCGATCGTCCAGATCTCAAGGACAAAAAGAAGTTCTTCAAAATGAAAAAGGGCTTGATGGCTACTGGGAGGATTCTGGATCTGTCTTCATCTTATGAAGAAAATGAAGAAGAGGAAGAGGCAAATATATCGTCTCATGGGTACATCATCGTAAAGTGAATACACTCGAGGTCGAGGTAATGGATTCTAACCCTTCCATTCTTCAAGATGCATTTGATGAATTATTGCACAACTCATCAATTTGCCCTCATGAATATAGAAGTCTCAAAAAGAAATTTTCAAAACTATCTAAATAATTTGATAGGGTTTGCATGGAGAAAATAAGTATTGTAAAATGAAAATGACAAACTAAAATCATAGAATGTCAGTCTAACTGACAAACTAAAGTATGAGCCAACCGTCTCTCGTGAAGTTACAAAACTCAAACAAGATGTGACATACCCGACAGACACTCTTATCAAAATTTATAGGTGGCTCGGGATAAACTAAGTTTAATTTTAAGGTACTCTAGTCCTCGCATGATAAGTCCGGCCTTGGTTATGACGAAGAAAAGCATGAAGCATCTTATAAAAAGTCAAAACCACATATGCATAATAACTTCAAAAGCTCAAACACTGCATGTAAAAAATAAATCAACTCGCCCAACACTTACTGAAAGTGTGTGGAAAAGGTGGTCATATAACATCTAGATGCATACATCATAAGCATTTCAAACATGTTCGTCCCAGCTGACTACTAACAAGAAAGGACCCAGGTCAATTTGGGGCACCTAAAGATAAGATTGTACACTGCACACTTGCTTAACAACAGAAAGAACACATATTCTCGTACTTGACAAGGGGTTGCTCACGACACATGACGGGGAGAAACGTGGTATGTTCCAAGACCTTAAACATAGGGATGGTGGCTGGGTTACCTTTGGAGGTAATCGTAAAGGGAAGATCATTGAGTAGTAAAATTGGTAAACATCATTTTCCCTCCATTGATAATGTTCCATTAGTTAATGGCTTAAAACACAATCTGCTAAGCATAAGTCAATTATGTGATAGAGGGTTTGTTGTTTCTTTTGATAAAAACATGTGTAATGTCAAGAAACCCGATGGATCACTTCTTATTCATCGCCAAGAGGCAAAACAATCAGTATAAGGTTGACTTGGAGGATCTTACAAATCAAAGTGTCTCATGCCTAGAATCCATTGGAGATGAGTGATGGATTTGGCACAAAAGGCTAGGTCATGTAAGCTTAAGTTAATTTCAAAGCTAAATAAGCATAACCTCGAGAGAGGATTACCAAACCTTAAGTCAAATCTTATACTCTCCGTGATCATGTCAAAAGGGGAAAACAAGTCAAAGGTTCTTTTGAATCTAATAATATTGTTAGTACCAATAGACCACTAGAGTTGCTACACCTTGATCTGTTTGGACCAACTAGGACCGCTTTTGTTAGTAGAAAGAAATATGGTCAGTCATAGTAGACGACTACACTAGATGGACATGAGTTATGTTCCTAGCTCACAAGGATGAGACTTTCAGGGTCTTCCGGATTCAAAACATGTACAAAAATGAAAAGACATGTGTATCACCCAACCGGGTATGTGATAATGGGGGAGAGTTTGGAAAATGAGCTATTTCATAAGTTCTTGGGAAGAAAGTGGAATACTTCACAACTCTCAATACCTGAACACCACAGAAATGGTGTGGGTGCAGGTAGAGAACACATCTCTTCAAGAGATGGCTAGAACATTGCTCAATGATAACTCGTCCCTGACACTTATGGGATAAAGCTCATTACATCCGCTCTTATCAATAGCGTAATATACATTAGACCAATCTTGAATAAGACTCTTATGAATTGTGGAAATGACGAAACCCAAATATTCTTACTTTCATCCTTTTGGTTGTAAATGCTATATATTGAATACTAAAGATCAACTTGGTAAGTTTGATGTTAAAGTAGACAAAGGAATTTGTTATGGCATTCTCAATCATCAAAGAGTTTAGAGTTTATAATTCTAGAACCTTAGTAGTAGAAGATTGTACACATGTTAAGTTTGATGACAAACATCCTGATAAGAAACTATCGGAGCTTGATGAAGTCATGGCAGATTTGAATCTCAAGGATTCTCAAATTCAAACAAATGTCAAACCCGATGATCAAGTGGACGACTCTCAACAACATGAGTCGGAAACTTCAACTTCTCAACATGAAAATGTTCTGAGAACTTGGTATTCCAGGAATTATCATCCTCAAGATCAAATCATTAGAATCCTAACGATAATCTAGGAACAATATCTACATTCAGAGAGCAAGATGATTCTCGCATTAGTCTTTGAGTTAGAACCAAAGAAAGTAGACGAGGCTCTCTGAACGAGGACCGGATTCTTGCAATGCAAAGAACCAACCAGCTTTGAGAGAAGTGAAGTGTGGACTCTTGTGCCTTTACCAAAAGACAAATCAGTTATTGGAACCAAATGGGTTTCTGAAACAAGCTTGATGAAAATGGTAAGGTGATAAGAAATAAAGCTAGACTTGTTGCACAAGGTTATTCACAGAAAAGGGTATAGACTACACCTGAAACTTTTGTACCAGTGCTAGACTAGAAGCTATTCGGATCTTATTATCTTTGGCTGCACATCATAGTATAATGCTACATCAAATGGATGTAAAAGAGCCTTCTAAATGGTGTTATTAGTGAGGAAGTGTATGTTATGCAACCTTCGGATTTTGAAAGTGAAACCCAACTCAAACACGTATATAAGCTAAATAAAGCTTTATATTGTCTTAAACAAGCCCCTAGAGCTTGGTATGAAATGTTAAGTTCATTCTTAATGGACAATGGATTCAGTAGGGAAAGGTTGATACAACCTATTTAGAAAATCCAATAAGTCCAGTTCATTGTTGTTCAAATATATGTTGATGACATAATCTTTGGAGCTACTAATGAATCTATATGTAAGGAATTCTCTGCTTATGCAAAAAGAGTTTGAAATGAGCATGATGGGAGAACTCAAGTTCTTTCTTGGACTTCAAGTTAAACAAACAATGGATTTGGTGTACATCCATCGACTGAGTACAAAAGGAATTGTTAAAGAAATTCAAGATGGATGATTGCAAACTTATGAATACCCCTATGCATCCCACGTCCATACTCAACAAAGATGATAAAGATAAAAAGGTAGACCAAAAGGTATATAGAGGTATGATAGGATCTTCTGCTATATTCTCACTGCCTAGACCCGAGATTATGTTCATGAGTATGCTTATGTGCTCATTTCAATCTGATCCAAGAGAATCTCATTTATCAAAGAATTAAAATAATATTTAGATATAGGTACTACTAGTCCGGGTTTGTGATTTAAGAAAAATAGTGATTACAGATTAGTTGGATTTTTTTGATGCCGACTATGTTGGGAGATAGAATTGAAAGAAAAGTACCATGGGAGGATGTCACTTCATTGAGCTAATCTAGTCTCATGGTCAAGCAAAAGACAAAGTACTATTGCCTTATCAATCTCAGCCGAGTATATTACTACCTGCTAGTTTCCGCCACAACTTCTATGGATCAAACATGAATTGGAGGACTACAATGTGTTTGTAAGTAGTATTCACTTATGTGTGATAACACCGCTACAATAAATCTATCTAAGAATCCAATATTGCATTCAAGGGCTAACATATAGAGATTAAGCATCACTTTATAAGAGATTGTTTGCAAAAGGGCATTATTAATATACAATTTGTAGATACTCGACCATCAATAGGCATTATTGGGCTCAGGTCCCAATGCATGTTACATGCGCCCAAAAGAAGGTATTACACCATTGATTGATTGTATGGTTTTATCGGTCCATCTATGCTATCTATTATTAAATTTGCATTAATTCATGTCCAAGACATTTTTAATAATCCCCTCATGCTGAGTCGATTATTTCCATCAATCCCATCAATAGCTTTTTACGCTTCAAAACTCGCGCCGCATCAATACTCATTACTCCATTCTCACATGTTTTCATTTCTTTTCTTTTTATTTTAATTCTCTTCTTTGGGAAAACTTTTAAAAATTCAAAACCTTTTAAGAAAGGAACTTCCTCTGAAAAACTTGTCACTACTGCCTCAAACTTTCTTTGCAAAGAACTGTTTTCTTCTACCAAACCCTAACCTTCAAACCTCAAAAATGGCTTCCTTTCTTTGTTTCAACTTACATTATGGACAAGTTGAATCTTGTTGTGAGCACCACTTTAACTTTGGTATTTTGGAAGAATATAAACTTGGATGTGAGCAAGAACATCACTGCTGCTGGTTGAGAAGGAATGTTCAAGAGAAAGTTTATATCCACCTTAACCTAATTAGGGATTTCGGAGAAACCCCTGTAACCACATCGAAATCTCATGAGATATTGGGAAAGAATAGTGGTCCCGAAAGACCATTTCCGAAGCTATCATCTCGCACAAGAAGGAGTGGTCATTCCGACACTTTTGGAGAAGAACCTTGTGGTTTCTGGAGGTGGTAGCTACATTCCTCAATGAGAAGATACAGTAGAACTAATCTTTGAAGTCGTGGAAGTGAAGGACAAGGTTCGCATTCTTCCCCGAATCTTTAAACAATAGAGCTTCTTCATAAGACTGTCTAAGGATAACTTATCACCGCCAAGTCCGTCTCTACCATCTCATCACTAAGAACAAAATTAATGCTCAAAATTCTTTGGAAGATTAAAGATGCTATTGTCTATAGGAGAAGTCTCTGGCATTCCACCTGTCACCTTCTATCAAAAATCTTCAAGCTCAAGAAATTTATGACTTTCTCTGCCAAGTCCCCTAAGAGCAAGCAAAAATTCTAATCGAGAAGGGTATGACTACTGATTTTGGAAGGATGAACATAGGGAACATGAATCCCAGACATACGATTACTCTCATTAAGCTAGGAAGAAGACATGATGAGGATTAGGAAGTAACAAATAGAGTTTCAACAATGCCGAGACTCTGGGCTCAAAAAAAGGCGATAGGAAGAAAACTATGCTGTAAGGAAACCAATACTAAAACTCCTGCTTTGGCATCGTGATCGGAACAAGTCTTGTGCCCTCAACCTGCCACATCTCGGAAAAGGACAAGGAATCTAATCTCGGTCCACAATGATGAAGATGAAGATGATAGGACAATGTCTCCATTAGGATGTGTTTGAAGAAACAGAAAATTGCCGCTCCCACGCTTGCTCCAATGAAGAAGGCAACCCCCAAGGAAATCCAAGTCCATCGGCTCACGAGGTAAACATCCCTGCTAATGATCTGTCCAATTAGCAAAAGATGCCTTGATAGAAGTTTAGAAAATAGGATAATTTACCCGCAATCTGATTCTGATACCTTTTCACAATGATGTTTACATTCCACACTTCCACCAACACAACCTCCGAACCAACCGCAAACCTTTCCCCACAAATATCCTCACCCGGCCACTCCTGCTCAAACCCCACCAAATAGACCAAATCTCCAACCCATACCACTGGATGATTCTGCTTCAATCAACCGGATGATGCAGGAATTAACCCCTGCCCCCTTTCCCAAAATGCCAAGAACCAAATTTCTTACACTAAATCCCTTCGTTCTATATAAGGCAAAGTGAAATGTACCAAAGTCAAAAGAGAGGAAAATACTCTTTCACAAACATGTAGCCTAAACCAATCAACTAGACCATTTCTATCCATTGCTCGAGTATGAGTAGGAACCCGGCTACATACACTCCACTGGCATGCACCCATTCCCTATGTACATCACCACTCCCATCTCAAATAAAATCGATTTTTAATTTGATGTTTAACCAAGTAAAAATATAATTAGTTATATTGTAATATGAGTTCAATAAAATGATTTTGACATAAAATAAAATCATATTCACCTCTCTTTTTATGATAGAAGATTACTAATAAAGTTTAGGTTGAAAATTTGGACTTTAACCTGGTCTGCCATTTTCACATGTAAGATTTTACCGAGCAATAACCCTAATTTCAACCTTGAATGACACGATAAGTTTTATATTTCGCTCTCAACGATTTTCCTTATTTTAAAAATTACGTCAGGAGTGAAATAATATATTTTTATTCTGTGTAATTCTTAAGGAAAACACATAAAACCTTAGTCGAGGGATAGCTTCGAGTAAGGACTTCGAGTATGGAGGTGACGTATTAGAAGCCATTAATTTAGTTTGAGGAACAGCGGACAATATTAAAATGCTAGTAATCATGAGTTTTCAATTGAAATGACCAAAAAACTCAAGTTTAACCTAACCAAGGTTTAGTTAAATTTTAACCATGGTTAAGGAACCAAGGTTAGTCTTCTGCAAAGAATCAGCCACACCCTTCCTAAATGTGAGCCACATGATTTTAATCATGTGTTTCTAATTAACCCTAGTTAAGTTACTAATTAATTATAGTTAAGTTATTATATTATTTCTAACTTAACCTTGGTCAATTAACTCAACTCATGGTTATCTTTTAAGACTAAACAACTCACTCGTCACTTATCTCTCACTTGGTCGACCCCACCCCACTCTTAGCACCATTTTGTTCATTTTGCTTGATCTTTTCTTCATAAACACCAAAATACTTTCAGAGCTCATTCATGCCTTAGTAAAAACTTGCCAAGATCATCATCACTTTCTTCATTTCTTACACACACTTGAGGTAATATGATCACCCATGATCATCTCCATCTCATCTTATGATCTTGTTCTTCATATTTCATGGTTTTTCTATTCTCGGGATCTAGAAACTTTAAATAATTCTAGAAAATTGTAGAAAAATCATTTTAATGTGAAACCGATTTTTATGATCTTCATATGACTTCTACTTTGCTAATCTAAGAACATGCAAACAAAATCATTTTCCTTCCTATATTTTGTTGAGGCCGAACATATGTAGTTTTAGGTAAATGAAAGTTTTGTTCAAATTTTTTAAAGTATGACACTGTCTTAACCATTGAAACCTATAGTTGTTATATCTAGAAGCTTGACATCAAAATAATTTCCTTACCCTATTTTCTATACTTAGCTGAATTGATGTTCATGTGGACAAAATAAAGTTTTCCAATATTTAATTAAGTCATCATTTATATTAACTATAAAAGGTGTAGGTTCTAAATCAAGAGCTTGATCAAAAGAAATTTTACAAACTATATTTTATATTTGAGGCCGAAACCTACCTAAGTGGTTGGATGATTTATATTCCATATTTCAACTTGTTTGCAATTTATCCTAGCTATCTAAGACCTAAGTAGTCAGTACCCGGAAGATTAGAATGAGAAAATGATCATAGTCTACTTTGAATTGAACGACCAATCTCGCAGGTAGAGAGGGTATAGTTGGAGTTTGTTTGATTAATTATAGTTATGTTGTTTGGTTCAGGTGATATCGTTAAGCTGTGGTGTGATAACGAGAACGTCGAATTGGGAGGTGGTAACCGGTGGGGAAAGAATCAACCTGTTAGTCGAATGGATAAGTAAGTATATATTATAATAATTTGTGTGGCTACTAAACCCTACTAGTAGTCGAGTAATCGACAAGACCAAATAACATTGGAAACCTTTTCCTGAAATCAATGGTGATTCAGGATTGCTTAGGTTTATCGACATTAGGTTGATTTTTAAGTATTTGATGATATCCGACTCTATGTTATTTAATTTACTTGATATGCTGTCGAGGTATTCCATCGTGTGACGGATATTTTTCGGTGCCGATTTCCCCTTGACATTGTGTTGCGTATGATCTCTCTATTTTTAATATGGTGCTGAGTTGATTGTTAAGAATATATGTATAGTTTTGTGTTGTTGGTTTGGTGATAATAATTGCGTACTTAGAGGTGCCTAACTGAATTGCTTGTTTCGATAGACAGATTATGAGATAAGATTTGAGGATTTATAAGAGTTTCTAGAAGATTTGATGAACTAGGTTGTTAACTGTAGATTTTGGAGGTTTATATACTATCTATAATCAGCTACTAGAGATATAATGGTATGTGTAGAATTAATAAAGATATAATTTTTTGTGTAGAATCGGGCTACTAGTGATATAGTTTATGTGTACATTGGGGTACTATAGATGTCAAATTGACTGTAGGGATGCTCGCCTGGGACAAAGGACTAACATTCCTATTTGGATGGAGATGGGGTGACAGAATTGTAGTATTACGTTAGTACAAAGGTTTAATTGTATATATAAGGGCAGAGGATGATATCGTAATTGGAGGGGGACGATCGTTAGTTATGTGTAACGTGTGTCTTGACTGCTGTTATATTATATGTTGCGGTTTCTTTCCGCTTTTAATGATAGAAACTGTTTCTTATCCCTTATATGTTTGGCTCATCAGATGGTTTCTCGATGTGATCGTTGGAAAAGATCCTGGGAGGAGCTTGATACTCAGGAGTTGGATTGAACTCCCTATGAACTGTAATATCAGAGGTCGAGCCGTGAGTTCAATGTTTTAGGTGTTAGTAACATGACCAATGTGTTCGCTACTTTATTTTTTATATTTTTTCACCTAATGTTAGTTTGTTTAAATACACCTGCTAGGGATCCTACTAACGGGATACCTTAAAATGTTGTTTTGCAATGTAATGAATAAACAAGTAGGGGTACTTATATATTATAACGCTGATGTGTCTTAAATTTTCATAAGTTATAAGGATTATAAATTAAGTTTTTAATTCCTTCTCGTAGTTTTGGGTTATTAACGTAATAAGTTAATTAAGACGAATTAGTAAGATTTTAACTTAATGGCACAACGGGCACAACGGAGTGTCTCGCCATCCGCCTGCACAACCATATTTGGAAAGAGAGAGTGAAAATTGCATATACACACAAAGATAAAAATCCTTTTTTTGAAAGACTTTAACAAAAGCAATATCAAAACTCCATAGTTAGTATAAGTAAGTAAAACTGAAGTGTTTCGGACAGAAGATTCAAGCAAGAGATTTTATCCCTGGTTCACTCTCTTCCAAATCCAAGAAAGCCTACATCTATCTCTTCTCAATTGAAGGATTTATCCAATTATTTCTTCAAAATAGATTACAAACAAGTATTCAACACCTCTCTAGGCTACAAGTATTCTTTTTCTTACCAAGCCTCTTCGTGCTCTAACCTAACAAAGAGATTTAATGTTGATCTTCTTAACTCACTATGAAGTAGAATATGACAAAGCTTTCAAGATCACCAATATTACAACAATATTCAAACTAATGAATATAGACTCTGCTCTTAAAAAAATAATGTAATGAATGATTATCAAATGACAAAAGTTCAGCTAGCAAGATTGTGCGTACAAGAGTCTCCTTTGCCTTCGTATCCGAGGTCTTCAATTTATAGTGACCTTCTTCTTTCTTGTATTTCTTCAACGGTTACTTTGAATAATAATCCTACTTGTAGATAGAATTTAATGCATGATATCCACAGGAATTGATAGCTTGGATTGTAGCAATGATGAATAATAATCTTGGTTATCGAGGTAGCATGAATTTGGAGAACTACCTGAGTATTGCAGCCTTGAACACTTGTTTGCTCCTCTTTCAGGTATAATACATCTTTTCAGTTGGTAAAGTTGTCATCGCACAGATCGTTTTTATGCAGATCTCATTTGTACATTCTGTTTTTTGCATTTCTTGATTGTACTATGTTTCTTTTACAACAAGTTGAAATATTAAAGCGCGTATAAAACAATGTGAAGAAAAATATTCTATTGAAATAAATATCAATCATTCAAATAAATATGCGAGACTGGATTGCATTTAATTCATTCTATACTCATTCATACGTAGAGTCCAAGTCTATTCTATATTTTACTTGTACTGCCCTGATGACGCGACATATCCTTTATCTAATGCTCAGACTTGCTATATTCCTTAATGAGTTATAAGATCTCCGTCTAGTGACGTGGCGGTTAGAGCTCGTCTACTAGATTACTGTGTTTTAGTTCATTTTCTTCAACTAATTACTCGGTCCGCTTACGGCAAGATGGACGCGCTTATTTTCAAGTCTTTGACTCCTGTCGACCTAACAAGTTATTTAGGTATTCATCTAGAAATATTTATAGCATCGCTCTACTGTTAGTTACCTACTTAGTTAAATAACTAAGTAACTTTACTAAAGTATTTGAAAGCAATGGGACAGGGGTGGACGTGATATTTTTCAATTTGAACTTATCTCAAGTTTTATTTACTTACTAAAGTATTCCCGCATAACCGAAAGCACATGTTAGATCTCAATTAACACTTGTCAAGCAAATTTAATCTCTTTTGTTAGCAAGACAAAACTTCGTAGATTATTAAATCCAAAACCACTTTGGTTCCAACAATCTCTCCCTTTGACTATGACAAAACTTAATTAAATTTGAAAAGCAAAGTCTAAGAGAGCTTGGCAGTGGCTCCCCCCCAAGACAAAGCATTCAAATACTTACAGATTTATAATCTATATAAACACAAGTAACAGAGCAGCGTATATCAAAAGAAATAAGCAAACATGCACAGCATAGCAAGTAGACAAGCATATGCACATGCAAACACGCCAGAAGCAAATAAAATGCATTTATATAAAAATTATCTTTTCTTCCTTTCTCCCTTTTTTGTCATCACCAAAAAGGTAAAAAGGAGAAAATTCATCACACGTCACAAAAGGAAAAATAAAGTGCCAAGGTGACGAGGTATGGAGAGGAGTGGATCCGAGCTTGACTCTTCTTGAAGTGGTGGAGGAGGAGGATTCCGAGTTTGACTCTTCTTGGAAGTCCATGAGAAATTCAAGAATTTATTCACAACCTCTAAGGTTGGAGCCATTGAGGTTGACCGCTAATGAACATCCTCCTCGGGATCTTCTCACTATCTTGTCAACTTTTTCATCTAGTTTCCTAACATGTCAACCCTTTCATCAACCAGCTTTTTCAAGAACTTCTTCAATATTTGATGGCAGAGTCTATTACCTTGAGTCATAGATTCTGAAAAGTGCTTAGAGTTCTGGATCGATCTTCGTGGTGCATTACACCATACAAAGTTGAGAAGATTGCCTTTGATGAGCCTGCTGATGACAGGATTCAAAGAAGATTTCTCTAAATTATCAACAATGATAATTTGACCATTTTCCTCAGCAACAAGTTCATCTCAAGAGATGAGCTTTGGAGAGTTCGGGTTTAACCGTGGATTTTACTATCTAATGTAGATGTATAAACTCCACATTCTTGGGTTGCCATTGGAATTCTCAGAGGTCTTTATATATCATATATCTAAAGTGTGAGAGACCACACTTTCATTCCATTCTTGGGAATATCTTCCTTTTTTCAGATAAACCAAGAGGAAGAGTTCTATGGTGCAAAGAATTATGTGAGACTACTTAATTCAGCAGTTTCGTTTTCATTGATCAACTCAATGGATTATTATTTAGAAGGAAATCCAACATCGAGTAATCAAAGTCTCTTGATCAAGGTCAAGGCGCTAACTTCACTTCGCATCACTCCCTTGAATCTTCGCTCTCCAAGTCCTTGTCCTTGTTAAGATCCAGACGTAAACTCGTGATGAACTCGTAGGCTTGATTCCAACTCGGCGCTTCCTTATGCCTCAGCCTAAGATGGATGAACAAAATTTGCGTACTTATCAACTTGATTTGATCAACTCCCATTTCAAGATATCATAAAGGTAGTTTGATCCAAAACAAGTCAGTCGCCTCCCATAGATTCTGACGCCAAAGGACATCCATTTTGTGTCCCCTTGGCATGATCGCTAGGACATACTTAGATGATCTTGATCTTTTCGTAAAGTAGGAAGATTTTTCCTCTTGGGGTCAAATTTCCCAGACGAGTATAATTTGTCTCAACCCACTCAAGAAGTGGTACGGCGATGAGTTTTGATGCTCCAGTAAAATTTTCCGGAGGGAATTTGGTTAAGGGTAGGTGAGCGATTAGTGGCCCTAGATCATTGGGCATTTGAGAAGGCACATTCTGATTGATTGACACTTAGTAGGGTGAGGCAAGAGAGTGGGTTCAACGGATTGGCTTAACTTCTTCCTCATATTCGTAGAGGATACCATCCGTCCGAACGTGTTCTGTTCAGATTAAGTAGAATGAAACAATTTTCCATGCCCTTTTACTTTGGCCCAATCCTCAGATTTGCTATTGTAAAGGACATAAGTTGGGGTGAGGGAAGGAAATAGGGTTCTCGTAGGTTCGGGAAAGGTGCACCAGTGGGAAATGCCTTCATCAAAGTTGATTTAACCAGATCACCAACTCGTGGAAGCGTAAGCCAGGTTGGCTGGCGTGGAAAGAGGGAATGTATACATCATTTTGAAGAGGGGATATATATCATCTATCCTAGTTTCTAAACTAGACACTAGGTCATCATCGCTAATTGAACAAAGATCATTGAAGCAGAGATGGTTACTCTTAGGAGTTTTAGTCGACCTAGCTTTTTTCACGGTCGCTCCTTGGTTTTGTCGGTA